>BTHU01000017.1:687500-937500 GCA_036184795.1 Tokudaia tokunoshimensis
AACAAACAAGTGAAGGATCTCAGCAAATCCATCCAGGAACTAAAAAAGGAAGTAGAAACAACTAAGAAATCACAAAGGGAGACAACTTTGGAGATAGAAAACCTTGGGAAGAAATCAGGAGTCATAGATGCAAACATCAACAATAGAATACAAGAGATGGAAGAAAGAATCTCAGGTGCTGAAGATTCCATAGAAAGCATCGACTCAACAGTCAAAGAAAATGCAAAATGCAAAAAACGCGTAACCCAAAACATCCAGGAAATCCAGGACACAATGAGAAGACCAAACCTAAGGATTATAGGTATAGATGAGAGTGAAGATTTGCAACTTAAAGGGACAGTAAACATCTTCAACAAAATTATGGAGGAAAACTTCCCTAACTTAAAGAGAGAGATGCCGATGAACATACAAGAAGCCTACAGAACTCCAAACAGACTGGACCAGAACAGAAATACCTCCCGTCACATAATAATCAAAACACCGAATGTTCTAAACAAAGAAAGAATACTAAATGCAGTAAGAGAAAAGGGCCAAGTAACATACAAAGGAAGACCTATCCGAATCACATCAGACTTCTCACCAGAGACTATGAAAGCCAGAAGATCCTGGGCAGATCTCATGCAGACACTAAGACAGCACAAATGCCAGCCTAGACTACTATACCCAGCAAAACTCTCAATCACCATAGATGGAGAGACCAAGATATTCCATGATAAAACCAAATTTTCACAATATCTTTCCACAAATCCAGCCCTGCAACGGATAATAGGTGGAAACCTCCAATACAGGGAGAGAAACAACACCCTGGAAAAAATGAGATAATAACCTTCTTGAATCAAACCCAAAAGTAGATAACCACTCAAACATAAAGATAGCGTCAAGAATGGCAGATGGCAATAATCACTATGCCTTAATCTCTCTTAATATCAATGGTCTCAAATCCCCAATTAAAAGACATAGACTAGCAGACTGGATACGTAAACAGGACCCAGCTTTTTGCTGCATGCAGGAAACGCACCTCAGTGTCAAAGACAAACACTACCTCAGAGTAAAAGGCTGGAAAACAATTTTACAAGCAAATGGCCCCAAGAAACGAGGTGGAGTAGCCATCCTAATATCGGATAAAATTGATTTTCAACCCAAAGTCATCAAAAAAGACACAGAAGGACACTACATACTGATCAAGGGAAAAATCCACCATCAAGAACTCTCAATCCTGAATATCTATGCTCCAAATGCAAGGGCACCCTCATTCGTAAAAGAAACTTTACTAAAACTCAAAGCACACATCGCACCGCACACAATAATAGTGGGTGACTTCAACACCCCGCTCTCTGAAATGGATCGTTCAGGAAAGCAGAAACTAAACAGGGACACAGTGAATCTAATTGAAGCCTTGGACCAAATGGAACTAACTGATATATATAGAACATTTCATCCTAGAGCTAAAGAATACACCTTCTTCTCAGCTCCTCATGGTACCTTCTCCAAAATTGACCATATAATTGGTCACAAATCAGACCTCAACAGATACAAGAAGATAGAAATAATCCCATGCCTCCTATCAGATCACTATGGAATAAGGGTGGTCTTCAATGGCAACAAAAACAAAAGAAAACCCACGTACACATGGAGGCTGAACAATGCTCTACTCAATGATAACTTGGTCAAGGTGGAAATAAAGAAAGAAATCAAAGACTTTTTGAAAGTTAATGAAAATGAAGGCACAACATACCCTAACTTATGGGACACAATGAAAGCAGTGCTAAGAGGAAAATTCATAGCCCTGAGTGCCGCCAAAAAGAAACGGGAGACAGCATACACTAACAGCTTAATGGCACACCTGAAAGCCCTGGAACAAAAAGAAGCAAATACACCAAAGAGGAGTAGAAGGCAGGAAATCATCAAACTCAGGGCTGAAATCAATCAAGTAGAAACAAATAAAACCATACAAAGAATCAACAAAACGAGGAGTTGGTTCTTTGAGAAAATCAACAAGATAGATAAGCCCTTAGCCAGACTAACCAGAGGGCACAGAGATAGTATCCAAATTAATAAAATCAGAAACGAAAAGGGAGAGATAACAACAGAAACTGAGGAAATTCAAAAAATCATCAGATCCTACTACAAAAACCTGTATTCAACACAACTAGAAAATCTTGAGGAAATGGACAATTTCCTTGACAGATACCAAGTACCAAAATTAAATCAGGATCAAATAGACCATCTAAACCGTCCTATAACCCCTGAAGAAATAGAAGTTGTCATTGGAAGTCTTCCAACCAAAAAAAGCACAGGTCCAGATGGTTTTAGTGCAGAATTCTATCAGACCTTCAAAGAAGACCTAACACCAATACTCTTGAAACTGTTCCACAAAATAGAAACAGAAGGAACACTACCCAACTCGTTCTATGAAGCCACAATTATACTAATACCAAAAGCACACAAAGATCCGACAAAGAAAGAGAATCTCAGGCCAATCTCTCTTATGAATATCGATGCAAAAATACTCAATAAAATTCTTGCCAACCGAATCCAAGAACACATCAAAACGATCATTCACCACGATCAAGTAGGCTTCATCCCAGGGATGCAGGGATGGTTCAATATAAGGAAATCCATCAATGTAATCCACTACATAAACAATCTCAAAGAAAAAAACCACATGGTCATCTCATTAGATGCTGAGAAAGCATTTGACAAAATTCAGCATCCTTTCATGCTAAAGGTCTTGGAAAGATCAGGAATTCAAGGCCCATATCTAAACATAGTAAAAGCAATTTACAGCAAACCAGTAGCCAGCATCAATCTAAACGGAGAGAAACTTGAAGCAATCCCACTAAAATCAGGGACTAGACAAGGCTGCCCTCTCTCTCCATATCTTTTCAATATAGTACTTGAAGTTCTAGCTAGAGCAATTAGACAAGAAAAAGAGGTCAAAGGGATACAAATCGGAAAGGAAGAAGTCAAACTATCACTATTTGCAGACGATATGATAGTATACATAAGCGACCCAAAGAACTCCACCAGAGAACTCCTACAGCTGATAAACGACTTCAGCAAAGTGGCCGGATATAAAATCAACTCAAGCAAGTCAGAAGCCTTCCTATACTCAAAGGATAAGCAGGCTGAGAAAGAAGTAAGAGAAATAATACCCTTTACGATAGCCACAAACCATATTAAGTATCTTGGCGTGACGCTAACCAAACAAGTGAAAGATCTGTATGACAAGAACTTCAAGTCTCTGAAGAAAGAAATTGAAGAAGACCTCGGAAGATGGAAAAATCTGCCATGCTCATGGATTGGCAGGATTAATATAGTAAAAATGAGCATCTTACCAAAAGTAATACACAGATTCAATGCAATCCCCATCAAAATCCCAACTCAATTCTTCATAGAGTTAGAAAGAGCAATTCAAAAATTCATCTGGAATAACAGAAAACCCAGAATAGCTAAAACTATTCTCAAGAGTAAAAGAACCTCTGGGGGAATCAGTATCCCGGACCTCAAGCTGTACTACAGAGCAATAGTGTTAAAAACTGCATGGTATTGGTACAGTAACAGACATGTAGATCAATGGAACAGAATTGAAGACCCAGAAATGAATCCACACTCCTATGGTCACTTGATCTTTGACAAAGGAGCTAAAACCATCCAGTGGAAAAAAGATAGCCTTTTCAACAAATGGTGCTGGCTCAGCTGGAGGTCAACATGCAGAAGAATGCAAATTGACCCATCCTTATCTCCTTGCACTAAGCTCAATTCTAAGTGGATCAAAGATCTCCACATAAAACCAGACACACTGAAACTAATAGAAGGGAAACTAGGGAAGAACCTTGAACATATGGGCACAGGGGAGAATTTCCTGAACAGAACTCCAATAGCTTATACTCTAAGATCAAGAATAGACAAATGGGACCTCATTAAATTACAAAGTTTTTGCAAGGCAAAAGACACCGTCAAAAAGACAAAGCGGCAACCAACTAACTGGGAAATGATCTTTACCAACCTTACATCCGACAGAGGGCTAATATCCAAGATATACAAAGAACTCAAGAAGTTAAACTCCAGAGAGGCAAGTAACCCTATTAAAAAATGGGGTACAGAGCTCCACAAAGAGTTCTCACCTGAAGAATATCTAATGGCTGAGAAGCACCTAAAGAGATGTTCATCATCCTTAGTCATTAGGGAAATGCAAATCAAAACAACCCTGAGATTCCATCTCACACCAGTCAGGATGGCTAAGATCAAAAACACAGGAGACAGCAGTTGTTGGCGAGGATGTGGAGAAAGAGGAACACTCCTCCACTGCTGGTGGAATTGCAGGCTGGTACAACCACTCTGGAAAGCAGTCTGGCGGCTCCTCAGAAAACTGGGCATGACACTTCCGGAGGATCCGGCTATACCACTCCTGGGCATATACCCAGAGACTTTACCTGCATGCAATAAGGACACATGCTCCACTATATTCATAGCAGCCTTATTTATAATAGCCAGAAGCTGGAAAGAACCCAGATGTCCCTCAACGGAGGAATGGATTCAGAAGATGTGGTATATTTACACAATGGAATACTACTCTGCAATTAAAAACAATGAATTCACGAAATTCCTAGGCAAATGGTCAGAACTTGAAAATATCATCCTTAGTGAGGTAACCCAATCACAAAAGATCACACATGGTATGAAGTCACTGATAAGGGGATATTGACCCAGAATCTCAGAATACCCTAGACACAATCAGCATATCAATAGATTTCTAAAAAGATGGAAGGAGAGACCCCTGGTCCTGGAAAGACTGGATGTAGGGGAACGCCAGGACAGAGTAATGAGAGGGGGTTGAACGGAGAAAAGAGGGAGGGAAGGGGGCTTATGGGACTTTCGGGGAGGGAGGAAACGGGAAAGGGGAAGTGATTTGGAATGTAAATTAAAAAAATAAAATAAAATTAAATTTAAAAAAAAAAAAAAACAACAACCATGATAGGTGATTCCTAATCAAACTTTAGTATCAGAGAGGTAGGATAAAGGGCTAATAATGTCATATTCTGAGCCCAATTGCCAAGAGAAAGATGCCATGGATAGGCAATGGGAAGACCAGTAAATGTTTTGAGGATAGAGCTGACATATTTGACTTTGAATTGAGGTTGAGATGATGGGAAATAGTCAAATAAAAGTGTGTGGGTAAGCTGGCCCTAGTGACAAATGCTTTCAGTCCCAGAGGCAGGCAGATTTCTGTGAATTTAAGGCCAGCCTGATCTACATAGTAAGTTCCCAGGCTATATAGCAAGACCTTATTTTCAAAAATTAAAAGAAATAAAGTGTATAGTGAGAAAAGCTGGTCTAAGATTTCTGAAAGAAATTCAAATTGTATGTGGACACATCCTTACTGCTGTTGTGCTCAATGGCCCTCATCAACGCCATCTTCTATCCAAATAGGGAAGACAGGTAGTTCTATGTTTGATAACTTACACCAAACCTAGTTTAAATGAGAGAGAATTGTTACTAATGACAATGTAATTTTCAATGTAATTTTAAGACTGAATAGGTAAAGATAAGATAATTTTGCTATTTGACTCAAATATCAAATTTTGTGTCTATGCATTATATGTTTTGTTGTACTGTGATTAACTAAAAAAGTCTTAGAAATTTGGCTCTTCAGTTCTGAAAAGAAGAAAGAGTGCCATGACAGTGGTGTGTACAGAGCTGGAAGGAGGGGTCAGTCATCAAGCCTAGTTAGATCACTGAATCAACTCTGGTGATTATCATCTATGGTAATTATTTGTCTTTTGTCTTTTGTCATCTTGTATGGAATGAGGGGCAAGAGTCCTTAGGATTGGAACATAAAAGTTCACATGGACAGAATAGAGCACATACACTACTCTTCTTCAGAGTGTCCTTTCTCAATCCTGCCTGTCATAATTAGGGTTTCTATTGCTGTGATGAAACATCATGACCAAAAAGCAAGTTGGGGTGGAAAGGGTTTATTTAGCTTATACTTTCACATTGCTGTTTATCACTGAAGGAAGTCAGGACAGGAACCCAAATAGGGAAGGAACCTAGAGGCAGGAGCTGATACAGAGGCTATGGAGGGATACTGCTTATTGACTTGCTCCTCATGGATTGCTCAGCCTGCTTTCTAATAGAACCCAGAACCAACATTCCAAGAATGGCACCACCCACAATGGGCCTCCCCCATCAATAACTAATTAAGAAAATACCTTACAGTAGGAACTTATGGAGGCATTTTTTTTCTCAATTGAGATTTCTTCCTTTTAAATAACTCTAGTTTGTGTGTCATGTTGACATGGAATTAGCCAGCACACTGCCCTTGACTCTTAACTGTTGAGTAATCCTTTACTTAAGACAACTTAGCTGTGGTGTTGTTTTAACTCTACTTAAAACCCAAGCAGTCCAAAGGTTGTCAGGCAACCTTAATTATTTATCCTTCAGTCTGTTTTACTAGACGGTATAGAGCACAAAGCACTCTTAGACACAAAGTCTATCTCTCACACAGTGGATTGTTTCCCTACTTGAATTTATATACTAACATTTGGAAGTTTTTTTTAAGCTTGTATTTATTAAACATGTTCCAAGACTCTACTAAATGCCTTATATTAATTTTTAGCATTTTGTCTTTATCACTATTCTTAGAAATATGTGCTATAGTTCTCTCCATTTTAGTAATTATTAGACAGAGGTATAATACTATGGAAGTTTACATAGTAAATGTCACAGGTGGGATTTGAATCAAGGAAGTCTGACTCTAAGGCTTGAACTCTTGGCCGGTATGTTAGCCTAATTTAAAGAAAGCACATCAAGAAGCTGGGAGAGAAAGGGCTTCTGCTCACCATCAGAATTTGTTTCCCTAGATTCAGTCCCTAGGAACACACACACACACACACACACACACACACACACACACACACCCTTTTAGTTCATTGCATGTCTGTAATAGCCAGTACCAGGGGAAGCTAAGATAGAAAGATCTCAAGTTTAGGGCCTCTTCAGGCTACATAATGAGACCATGTCTTTATGTCTTTAAAAAACAAAAGAAATAAGGGATCTGAGAGATAAATTTGTTTAGTAGATGTTGACAAGAGTTAAATTAATAGATCTTTATATTTCAAATTTTATACATAGAATTGGTCTGGATCCATTGAGACTTTTGTTTTGTTACTGCAGTACTTAAATAAAACGAATGAACGAACAAACAAACAAACAAAAATATCATTGAATGCTTGTAGATGGTACAATGTACTTTCATGCATGCTTCATATTAGCTCCAAAAGTTACAGTATTGGAAAATATGTTATACATATTTGCAATACATTTAATTTGTTAGTTCAGAATGGAGACCCCCATCATGTGGGCTCCCAATTAAGGTAGGATAAGGAAGAGAGGAATAATGTCTATTACACCAGTCTCCATCATTCAGCAAAGGAGAACATTTTCTAAGCCTGTAGCTAAACTTTCATTAGGTTCTTCCCTTAGCTGAACCTATGCCACATGGCCATCCCTCTCTATAGAGGAATCTAGGAAGATGGGAAGCAGAATTTTCATCAGTTTAGATGAACCAAAATCCTCTATCTGGTGATGTGTGTCCTGACAAAAAAAGGGAGTCCTATTTGTAAAAAGGAATGAGAGGTGGGTATTTAAAAAGAGATCGTGGAGGGCTGGAAAGATGACTTGGCAGTTAAGAGTGCCAGAATGTTACTTTCCCAGAGGAACTGAGTTTGAATCTCAGTACCCTCCCCCAATTACATAGCTCACATTTGCATGTAACTACAGTTCCAGGGGACCTCTTCTGGCCTCTGAGACCATTATACTTAAGTGCAGAAATCCATACAGACATATGCATGTGCATTTGTATAACTTTAAAAAATAACTAAATACTATGTGAACAAAATATGAGTATCTTATATTGCTCTTTAAAATTCAGATTGACAGAAACCTGTGAAAGTCAGAAGAGGTATTGATCCCCTGAACTGCAGTTAGACAGTTGTGTGCTGCCGTGTGGATGCTTGGAATTGAACTCGGATCCTTAGCCAGGGCCCTTAACCCTTGACCCATCTCTCCAGATTCCAAAATATTACTTTTTTTAAAAAAAATTATTTATTTAATTTATGTGAGTACAGTGTAGTTGTCTTCAGACGTACCAGAAGAGGGAAGCGGATCTTATTACAGATGGTTGTGAGCCACCATATTGTTGCTGAGAATTGAACTCAGGACCTCTGGAAGAACAGTCAGTGCTCTTAACCGCTGAGCCATCTCTCCAGCCCAAAATATTACTTTTTTATGACAATATTTAATAATCCTTTAAATTTTTCTTTAAAATTCATTCTTTCTTTCTTTCTTTCTTTCTTTCTTTCTTTCTTTCTTTCTTTCTTTCTCTCTCTCTCTCTCCTTCCTTCTCTCTCTCTTTCTTTCTTTCTTCTTTCCATCTATCTATCCATCCATCTATTTATCTACCTATCATCCATCCATCTGTCCATCCTTCCATCTATCCATCCATCTTTCCATCTGTCTGTCTGTCTGTCTGTCTGTCTGTCTGTCTGTCTGTCTGCAGATGAGTGTGGTTGTGTGCATGCCTGCATGCAGGTCCAAGGATGATTTGTAGGAGTTGGTCATCCCCTTTTACTATGAGAGTCCTGAGGACTAAACTCTGGTTACTGGACTTGGGAGTAAGCTCCTTTACACACAGAGCCATCTTGCAAGCCCAATAGCCCTTTGACCCAATCTTTAGCCATCATAAAACCGATGTCCCTCAACGGAGGAATGGATTCAGAAGATGTGGTATATCTACACAATGGAATACTACTCTGCAATTAAAAACAATGAATTCACGAAATTCCTAGGCAAATGGTCAGATCTTGAAAATATCATCCTTAGTGAGGTAACCCAATCACAAAAGAACACACGTGGTATGCAGTCACTGATAAGGGGATATTGACCCAGAATCTCGGAATACCCTAGACACAATCCGCATATCAATAGATTTCTAAGAAGATGGAAGGAGAGACCCCTGGTCCTGGAAAGACTGGATGTAGGGGAACGCCAGGACAGAGTAACGAGAGGGGGTTGAATGGAGAAAAGAGGGAGGGAAGGGGGCTTATGGGACTTTCGGGGAGGGAGGAAACGGGAAAGGGGAAATGCTTTGGAATGTAAATTAAAAAATAAAATAAAATAAATAATTAAAAAAAACAATGAATAAAAAAAACATTTGGAGTGAAATACAGAAATATCTCAGTCCATTTAGGATGCTAAGACAGAAATATCTAAGTGGGATAATTTGTATAACCAACAATTTATTTCTCCCAAGTCCATGGATGGAAAGTATAACATCAAGGTTCTTCTTTTCATAGAGAGTATCTCATAACTGTGTCCTCACATGTGGAGGGTGAAATCCATTTTATAGAAGCACTAATCCTACTCATGAGTGCTTCCCTTCATGACCAAATCTCATTCTGAAAGTTCTTCTTCCTAAAACCATAAGATTTCAGTCTATGAATTTAGTATTGGTACAAACACTTAGCTCAGTTACAGCAAGCCCAGTCATTTAACATAGTACTCCATTCTGCAAGAGATCACATACATGATCATGGTGTCATTGAGGTCAATACACCTGAAAGATTCCTATTCCCCACGATGTAGTAGCTGCAACATCCCCAAACAACACATCGTTCATGTCTCTGCATGTTCTGTACATGTGTAAGAGATAGCACATATATAATATTAGTTAACAAATGGCTCCTTTTGTTTGTATATTTGATCTTCTATATTATTTTCTATATTTCTCAGTGTTTTAGATCATGGTCTTTTTAAACAGGAACTGTAAAGCAATGAAAAGCCTCATATATCATGTTCAACTCATTTTGTGATTACCTCAAGGGGCCATGTTGAGTGATTCATTAACCTACACCATATAAGTGTATAACAGTAGGTACTCTATGATGTTCAAACAGGATAAAACTACTCAAAACCGGTGTCTTGGGATGTGTCACCATGGGTAAGTGACTCTTGACTGTCTTATAAATGCAATAAGTACAATTTTAATTTTAGATAAAAATATACTTGTAAGAGTAGTTCCCCCTTCATAAAAGGAAGGAAGAGAATCAAGTTGATTGAGGAAAATAGGATGGGAGGTGAGTGGTATGGTAGGAGGAGACAGGCTAAATAGGTCGACAGAGCTCCCACTGATGTCAAGTTCAATGTTAAAGTCAAAATGTGTAAAGGTATCAAAATAGTACTAGCTGATATTCATTCAGCTTTTCTGTGTGTCAAGCCCTGGTCTAGGTGCTTTTTTATTATTCTCCATTCCTTTTCCTCATTTAGTCCTGGCAGCCTGATCTTATAAGTGCTCCTTCCCTTTTATTTTATGGTTATGGGGATTTAAAGAGAGAATGAAAAAAAAAGAGAGAATATGTTTAAAATATTGGTGTGGGAAAGATCATTCTGAACATGATTATAGAGCCAAAAACAAGGGGAAAGAATAAATAGACTTAACTCTGTAAATACACTCATTTAAACTTTTGTGTTCAAATACCACAAAGGGATTAACAACAATGAAACGTCTTGGTAATAAGACAAAGTATTACAGTTCTCTTTATATAAAGGGTTTTATAACACAAATGGTATAGGACAGAGGTTGACAAATTCATCCTGGACCATGGGTTTTACTAGAATACAGTCGGCTTATTCGTTCAAATATTGTTTATGACTACATTTGAGCTGCAATGGTAGAGTTGAATCCATCAAACCCAATGATGCTCATTATCTGGCTTCTTACAGAGGCACTTGCAGAACCAGAGTTCAACATTCTCCCCAGAACCCACAAAAAGCCAGATGTGGTAGCACATATCTACAGTCCTAGTGCTTTGAAAACAAATGGGAAGCAGAAACAGGAGAACCTCTGGAAGCTCATAGGCCAGCTGGCTTGGCTTGCTCATTGGTAAATAAGAGACCTCTGTCTCAAACAAGGTGGATGGTAAGGACTGACACACAAGGTCACCCTCTGACTATCACACATGCTGTGGTATGAACATATATTACACGTACACGCAGGCATGTGCACACACACACAGACAGCAGAGACAGGGAGGGACAGAGAGAGACAGAGACAGAGAGGCAGAGGAACAGAGAGAGAGAGAGAGAGAGAGAGGCAGAGGAAAAGAGAGAGAGAGAGAGAGAGAGAGAGAGAGAGAGAGAGAGAGAGAGAGAGAGAGAGAGAGAGAGTGTGTGTTTTAAAGGAGAAAGCATTTATTTCCTTTGGAAGAACAGCAAGAGAATGGACTGGGTGAATCTTTGTACTCTACCTTCTGCAGCCCCTTCATTAACAGTACCTAGCCTGATAGTTCATAGGGTTAACACTTTCTCTTATCATCTTCAGTGCCTAGTAAGCCAGTCACTACATCTTCTATGTCTTTGCACTTAGGTTACTAACCTTTACTAGAGACATTTACAACACTGGTTTGATGGGTAATACAGTTAAATTAATGGTTACCTATCTGGGAAACCCTGTTCTGAAATCTCTGTGTGTATGCACAAGCGTATGTTGTGTGCATGTATATGGAAGCCAGAGGTGGATATCAGGTGTCGTCTTCACGTGCTCTCCACCTTAAGTTTTGAGATGACATCTCTCTCTGAACATGGAGTACATTGGTTCAGCTAGACAGGCTCAGCACAAGGGTTAGAGATGCTTGTTGCTGTGCCTGACCTTTATGTAGCTTCTGAGAATCAGACTCAGGCAAGCTCTTTATTGACTGAGTTATCTTCTGAGCCTCGTGTTCCAACTCCTTAAATAGAATTCAGTCCTTAGTGTCTTTCTCTTTCCCTTTACATACCCTTTCTTAGGCAATCTCATTATCTTTTTACACAAAAGTCTTATTCCAAGCCTAGATCTTTGGGCAGACTCCTCCATCCAAGAATTCTCATGTGCCTGAATATCATAATGTTTCTCAAACTGGACATAGATGGAATTCAGCTCCCTGTCAGTGCGTACCATGCTATGTGACATGGTGCCATCCTATAGCCTATCATATTGTGAACCCTCAATACTCTCTGACTTACCTGCCTTCCATGTAACAGTTTGAAGTCAGGTCTTGTGGTTTACTTTTCTTGAACGCTCTGTGGAAGTCAAGAGGATGAAACTTACTTATATTTAAGTGTTACCAACAGAATTCACAACTATCTGGTAGACTGGCCTCTTAAATGAACCCAGTCTGGAAAATTACTTGACAGATGAAAGACCAAAAATGTTCCCACTAGTGTAGGGTCTGTTGATAAAACACCAAAAAACCTTACAAGGCCCCTTGAAGCAGATTTAGTTATAGAAGGTGTTGTTTTTTAATTTAGTATTAAAGCCATTTAAGCTTTAGAGTATAGGATACCAAGGCTGCAACATCCTCTTCAGAATCTGAAGTTTAGTACTAAGCATCAAGAATTTTACATTTAGCACTTAGTGCATTTAAGATTATACTGAGTACTTTATGGGTTTTGGCACTTGATGGTACTGAGAACTCTTAAGTATAAAATGTTCTCATATCAAAAGACTTTAAATCAGAGTACTAATTCTGGAGTGATACATAATACCAAGTATAAAAATAAGCATCAGTGAAAACACCAATCACATTGTATCAAGGAGAAAAGTTGATTTCCAGAACCCAGGTATGATATAGCAACTAGAAATCATAAGGAAGAGATACAGGTGTAAAATGAAACCATTTATCTGCCTTTATAATTCCATAGTCTTAATGCCAGTAATGTTCTTTTACTTTAAAAAGTCAAGTTCAGACATTTGGAACCGTAAACATTATGAACATTAGACTCGTCCAACGGGAGCAGCAGTACTTCTTTTTTGGCTAAGAGCGTACAAAGCAGTAATTCTGTCTTCAGCTAACTTCATGCTTCTCCAATTTTCCTGAAAAAGATATTATAAAAGCAGCTGAGAGTTAAATCTTTCAACATTTATATTAACTCAGAAATATATTTCATCCAGGTATAGTTGTATATGCTTATTATCCCAGCACTTTGGAGGCTGAGATAGAATCGAGAGCCCAGGCTACCCTGGGCTGTAGAGCAATCCTATTTTAAGACAGACACCTGCAGCCTACTTCTTCACTCCAGCTTCTTCCCTATTTGAAGAAAACAACATTAGAATTTGGGAAAATGAAGAAAAATGTCATTTATAATTCTACCAACTTCATACAGCTTTTTGCAGAAATATATTTTTTATTTTTTCATAATTGTAATTGCACATATTTGCACTCTTGAAACTGTTACCATCAGCCAGATGGTGGTGGCATATACCTTTAGTTCCAGGACTTGGGAGGCAGAAGCAGGTCGATCTCTGTGAGTTCGAGGCCAGCCTGGTATACAGAGTGAGTTCCAGGACAGCCAGGGTTACACAAGGAATTCCTGTCTTGAAAAACTAAACAAAACAAAGCAATTGCCTCCCAGGACAATTTTCTGTGATGTCACTAAATAATTGACTTTAATTTTTGGAGAAGTCTATTTCCACATAGCAGTATGTCATAGTTTATTTAGCTATTTATCCACTGGGTGATTTAAATGGGATATAGTTTTCTTGGTACTTGTGAGTCTTTTTCTTCAGGTAGATTTCTAAAAGTAAGATTACCTAGCGGCAAGCTAGATTTTTGGTCTATAATCTCTTACTGGTTTCCCAGAGGATCCTTCAGTTTTTAGTTCTCATGTTCAGGTTGGTTTAGCAGGTTTCATAGAGAGTTATTTCATAATTCTTGTATGGATTAAGTGAGTAAGTAGACTGTTTTCAGAAACATTTTAGATTTACAGGGAAATGAACCAGAAAGTACAGGGCATTTTAGATCCCTGTTGTGACTCCTGGCCGCCTCTCATTTCCTTTATTGTTAACATCTTGTCTTAGTGAAAGCTACTTGATATAGTGGATGAAGTGCAGCCTAATTAGCTGCATTTGCTACTGGTGGACATACAATGGACACACACACACACACAAGACAACTAATGGACGGATCTTGGCACATTATCATTAAATGGTTATGCTTATATTCGTGTATTCTTTGTGTTGTACTGCTATGGGTTTTTGAAAAACCAAAACAAAGCTGTATGAGATCATCTGTCACTGCTGTTTTGCTGCCGGAAAGTCCCCTGCACCTCACTCACCCATTTCCTTTTTCAACTCCAAATGTTGAGTCGCCATACATCTTTTTACTGTCTCCTGAATTTTGCTTCTTTTAGAATGTCATGTGCATTCTGTACCATATGGTGATGCTTACTCAGTGGACTGTATGTACAGCAGTGATCCCCACAGATTATATTGCTCAGTAAGCTCATTAGTTGTCTTAGTGTGTGTGCCCACTGATGTCTGCACAGTAACAAATGCAGTTAATGAGGCATTTCACAGGGCATAGCCTATCCCCATTGTTATGTGACACACGAGTGTATAGCCTTTCAGGTTGGAGTCTTTTATTTAGCAATATGCAATTACACTTCTGTCACGTTGTTTTGTTACTTGATAGCTCATTTCTCTTTATCACTAAATTACATTGCATTGTGTGGATGTACTATAGTTTATCCAGTCACTTATTGATTGACATCTTGGTTATTTCTAGTTGGGCATTATGTACAAGTTTTGTGTGAACATAATTTTCAGCTCATTTCAGGAATATGCTTTTATTTTTTTCTTGTCTTTTTTTACACATGTATAGTTAGTTATTTTTCCATGTTCACTATGCTAATATGCTACTTACATTTCTCATATTTTCTTTCAACATTTGCCTTGTTTCATTACTAGCCTTAAAATGTCCTTAAATTTACAAATTTTTAAATTTTAATGAACTCAACTATCTCTATTTGGTTTGTGCTATTTCTTTGTCTGCCTGCTATAAGAAATAATTCTTAAAGATATCTTCTTAAGACAGTTGCAAACTTTTGCATCTCACTGAATCCTAGTCCATCTGGAGCTTCTGACTGTGATATAAAGTGGTGATTGGTTTCATCTGACCACTGGAATAATCTATTGCTATATAAGTACTAAAGCATTCTTTCTCTGTGACCAATGAGTATTTCTAAAATGGGGAAAATGGATGGAACTAGAAATATATCATCCTGAGTGAGGTAACCCAATCACAGAAGAACACAAATGGTATGCACTCACTGATAAGTGGATATTAGCCCAAAAGCTAGGAATACTCAAAATACAATTCACAGACCACATGAAGCTCAAGAAGAAGGAAGACAAAAGTGTGGATACTTTGGTCCTTCTTAGAAGGGGGATCAAAATACCCATGGGAGGAGATACAGAGACAAAGTGTGGAGCAGAGACTGAAGGAAAGGCCATTTAGTGACTGTCTCACCAGGGGATCCATCCCATATACAGTTATCAAACCCAGACACTATTGCGGATGCCAACAAATGCTAGCTGACAGGAACTTGATATAGCTGTCTCCTGAGAGGCTCTGTCAGTCCTGAAAAATACAGAAGTTGATGCTCACAGCCAAACAAAGGGCTGAGTATAGGGTCCCCATTGGAGGATCTAGAGAAAGGACCCAAGGAGCTGAAGGGTTTTGCAGCCCCATAGGAGGAACAACAATATGAACCAACCAGTACCCCCAGAGCTCCCAGGGACTAAACCACCAACCAAAGAGTACACATGGAGGGACCCATGGCTCTGCTACATATGTAGCAGTGGATGGCCTTTTTAGACATCAGTGAGAGGAGAGACCTTTGGTCCTGTGAAGGCTTGATGCCCCAGTGTAAGGGAATGCCAAGTCAGGAAAGTGGGAGTTGGGGAGGATTGGTGAGCAGGAGGAGGGGGCATGGGATGGGGGTTTTCAGAGGGGAAATGAGGAAAGGGGATACCATTTGAAATGTAAATAAAGAAAATATCTAATAAAAAAGTATGCCTAGGAATATGCTTTTCAATGTTCATGCAATGTACAGATGCATTATTTTTTTTAAATATTTATTTGTAATTATATCTAAGTACACTGTAGCTATCTTCATACACACCAAAAGAGGGCATCAGATCTCATTACGGATGGTTGTGAGCCATCATGTGGTTGTTGGGATTTGAACTCAGGACCTTCGGAAGAGCAGTCAGTGCTCTTAACCACTGAGACATCTCTCCAGCCCGTACAGATGCATTCTAATCTCTGAATATATAACTGAGATAATGTTAGGTTGGAGTTTTGGTGTTTAGTTTTTCCTCCCAAAATCTTTGTTTGTCCATATTGCCTTTCATTTGTTTATCTTGGGCTCTGTCTTATATGTTGGAGATATTTCTCAGGGGTTTGCTAATCTTGGTTGTCTGCTCTTATTTAAGAGCAGTGCCCTGTAAAGCTGTTAAGAAACTCTGGTTCCATGATGAATCTTGCCACCTGTGAGCGATTTCCCCAGGAATAGCCAGTCAATATACTGAGTTTTGCTCCTTAGACTGGTTACAGGGAAAAGTCTTCCTCTGCCTGCATTGATGGTGGAGGACTGGTCCCCCTCTTTCTGGAAGCTGTGGTGAGGAGATCAGCTTGCAGTGTGTACAGCATTTACCTAATCCTCTTGATTACAGAACAGTCTTCCCACAGCACTGTGCTGCCCTGAAGAGGAAAGCAGGCATTGTTGCCTGCTTGTGGGGAAGGGATCTTGGAACTTAACTGATTCCTAACAGAGAATCTCCATCAATCCTTCTGCTTCTAGTCTTTATCCCCATGTGTGGAACCTACCCTCGTTCTGACTTTGGGGCAAGTATACATTTTCCTGGCTAAATCTGATCATTCCCCTGTGGCTGATTTGGAATTCAACTTTCTCTGACCTGCAAGGTCTGTTACTGCTTCTTCTGCTTTGAGTTGGTAAATTCTGTTGGTTTCCTCTGCTTCTTTCTCATTGGCTATAGTGATTTCCATGCTTTTAAAGAAGTCCTTAGTATACTCTTAGTTGGGTTTGGTAAGAAGTACAACTAAATGTATGAATACTATGTTATATTTACATGATACTCCTACTCATTTTAGAAGAGAGAATTGAAAAAAAAATCAGTGATGGCTCAGTAGATGCACTAAGATGACCTGAGTTCAGCTCCTGGGATCTACAGGGAGAGAACCATCTCTAGCAAGTTGTCCTTTCACCTCCACACGTGTGCTATGGCATGCATGTGCACATAGAAATAAATAAATTCAAAAATGGAAATGAAACAATTAACTTTTATAGACAATAGAAGTCTATTGGCTAAAACCTCCCAAAATATGTTTTATACTTTAATATTATCTATAAACAGACATGCATAAATATTTGGTGCACACCTACTTTTATTTGGCTGTGTGATACATAAACATGTAATTCTCTCTTTTTTTTTTTTTGTCTGAAATGCAAAGATGTGTATAGAAACAGACACAGATCCAGGGGGTATGTATGGGTGGGACTGGCTGCACACTACAGGAGGCAGCATGCAGGGTAACAGAGAGCTCCGAGATGTGCTGTAGTGATGATTACCTACCTTTGCACACTTTTAAAAGCCACAGAAATGTACATCCACAATTGGTTTATTTTATAGTTTATAAATTATTCATCAATAAAACTATGATTAAGCTTTCACAGTAACCATCCAAAAAAACCAGCCCTATCACACCATATGCTACAGGACTTTGTTCCCTGAAAGTATACTGTGAACAAGTTTTATGTCAGCAAATATAGACAGTGCAGAAATCATGACTAATTTATGTTTGATTGTCCTATCTTCCCACACTCTTCTGTCTTGTCTAATAAAGCGTCATGTGGAATTACGTTTTCTTGGTAGGTTTTCTCTCTTGCCTGTTTTCAGTCTCTATGTGCTTGGTCATCAGTGCACAGCTATACATGCCTACGAGTAAGCAGTGGGACAGAAAATCAGCATCCTAGCCCAGCCTGGTGGTATACGCTTTAATGCCAGCACTCTGGAGGCAAAGGTAAGCAGGCCTCTGAGAATTGGAGGTCAGTCTGTTCTACAGAGGGAACTCCAGGACAGCCAGAGCCACATAGCGAGACCCTATCTCAAAAATATATATATATGAAATTCTTAGGCAAGTGGGTGGAACTGGAGAATGCCATCCTGAGTGAGATGACCCATTCACAAAAAATCACACATGATATGCACTCACTGATAAGCAAATATTAGCCCAGAAGCTTGGAATACCCAAGGAACAATTCACATATCAAAGGATACCAAGAAGAAGGAAGGAGAGGCGCCTGGTCCTGGAAGGGTTCAATGTGGCAGTGTAGGGGAATACCAGGAAGGGTAGGTGGGAGTGGGTTGGTTGGGGAGCAGGGGGAGGGAAGAGGGTGTATGGGACTTTTGGGGAGGGGGGAACCAGTAAGAGGGAAATCATTTGAAATGTAAATAAAGAATATACCTAATAAAAAATTTAAAAATATATATATAATAAAAATGAATAAACAAAAATAAAGGTAGAAAGGAAGAGAGAGATCAGTATCCTATCATTTTTCTATAATTGTTGTTTGCAGTTGCATGCTACTCCCTAAAATACAAGTGTAAAATGTTAATTGCCTATTTGTCATGTGATAATTACCTGCTTTTCGATGCTGGGCCATTTAGGCAGTTTTAGACTTTCTGCTAATAGAGATGTAGTTTTAGCTGGGCAGTGGTGGTGTATACCTTTAATTGCAGCTAGGAAGGCTGAAATAGATGGATCTGTAAGTTCAAGGCCTGCCTGGTCTATAGAGTGAGTTCTAAGACATCCAGGGCTACACAGAGAAACCTTGTCTTGAAAACTTCAAACAAACAAGCAACAAAAACCAAAACCAGAAATTAAAAAAATCCATCCACCACCAACATAACCCAAAACAAAAAACAAACAACAACAAAAAAATGTTTCTGTGTAAAATTATACTAAGTTTTAGCTGGTTATAGTGGCACATGCCTTTAATCTCAGCACTTGGGAGGCAAAGGCAGATTGTTCTCTGTGGGTTTGAGGCCACCTGGTCTACAGATTTCCAGGATAGCTAGGGCTACATAAATAAACCCCGTCTTGAAAAAAACAAAACAAAACAAACAAAAAAGCAAAACAACAACAGCTACAAAAATGTAGATCATTCAGTTAACTTCCCCCTTTTTTATTAGGATAAATTCCTGGGAGTTGTCTATTCTCTTGAATTTAGACAACTTTAAAGAATATCTACTTATCATTTGCTGTTTTTGAGACAGAAGTCTCATTTCATATGCAGGCTGGTCCTGAACTGGCTGTGTTGTCCTGCTGATCTCAAACTCCTGATCCCCCTGCCTCCACCTCCCATACAATGGAAGTTCAGTTGGGTCACCATGTGGCCAAAACTGACCTTTAAATAATTTCTTTATTGGAAAATAATTTCTTTTTGGAAAATTCCATGTATATTGAACCAATATAAGCTTATCACCCTCTGAATCATTCTACATCATGATTCCTGATATTTTATTTAACATACTAATTGCCAGGTATACCAGTAGAAGAATGAAGGAAGGCATAGATTCCATGAAAATCCCATAAATAATATATTCTTTCAAAGGTAGTAGCTCCTCAGTGTTTTTATTCTACTGAAAAACTTCCAAATGGAAGGGCCTCCAATTTAGGTTGGGGTACATACAGCACACACTTGAGGCTGGCTTAAAATCCTAATGCTTGTTTATTCCAGGACTTATATGTGTATCTTATTGATTTGAAGTTCTTCTCTACTAAGATACACACTGAGAAACCATTTCTTAAACACAAAACACAAAATCTTGAAATTAGCATTAATGATATTTTTTGACTAAGTGACTGGGTATTCTGCACAAGGTTCCAGAAGTTCTAGGATCTAGAAAGTATATGTCACCATTTAAATGAGTAAAGAGTCAGCTCACCAAGTCAGGGAATCTGAGGGTCTTGTTCTGAAATTATCGGCAATTTGAAGTCTGTGCTAATTCTCTGCAGGATATGAAGATCATACTCAGGGGCCAACTTTGTTGTTAGAGGCTTAAGCCAGTTCCTAAGACACACTATGTACCCTTGCCGCCTTTCTTGCTGACTTCTGTGCTGTGACAAGGCTTGACAAATGGAGCCTTGTCACCAACATTTAGAAGACAATTTATAAAGACTGTGCAGACTTCAAAGTTATCTCTCTCCTTCCTTGGCAATCATTGCCTTTCCCCTCTCCACTTCCTGTGTAGTCAGGAAGCCCAATGTCAGAGGCAGGAAACTCTGCTTCCCTCTCTGGATCCAAGCAGAGCTTGCCAGCTTTCCCATACCCCTGCATCACACGCTCCTGCTCATTCAAAGGCCTGTTGTCTTTAAAGGCATCTTTATTAAGATAGACTTCACACACCAGCAGGTTCTTCCATTTACAAAATCTCTGAGTTCTGTAACCATCAGCACAACGAATTTAGAATGTGGTTGCCTTCCCAGAAATGAAGCCTACTCTTATTAGTAATAACTTCCATTTCTCTTCAAATGTCACAGCCTTGGACATGATTTGGAGATGGACCTCTTTCCTTGAGAATAATATTTTCAGGGGTCTATCGTGTCATAGGTTGTAACTGGTTCTTTTTTTAATTGCCATCTACTGTCTCAATGTGTGTGCTACATCATGTTGTTCAGTCATTCCTATTTAGTGGCTACTTGAATTTTTATGCTTCTTGTAGCTATTAATATAATTAAGTATGCCCAGTGCTGCTAAAAATCATTCACGTTCAAATTTTTGCATGTGTTTTCTCGTTTATCTCAGGATGGACTTGCTTGGTTATGCCAAAGCTCTGTTAACATGTGAGAAAGTACAAAACTATTTTCTTTTTCTTTTTCCCCCCTAAAACTATTTTCTAAAAATGGATGTACCATTTGACAGTCCCATCAGCAGTTCATGAGGGTGGTACTCTTCCTATACTCTCAACACTCACTGTCTTTTACTTTAGCTTTATGAGTGGGCATGGAATAGCATCTCATTGTGGCAGTGATGGTTTGCATTTTCCCAATGATTAATAATGCTGAATATTAGTGCATATGCTTATTGGACATTTGTATGTCTTTTTTGCAGAAATGTCTGTTTGAATCCTTTGCCCACCTTTCGATTGGGTTGTTATTTTGTTAGTACCTTTTAAGAATTTTTCCTATTTTAGAAATAAGGCTTTTAATAGATGTGTGATTTTTTTAAGATATATTTATTTATATGAGTACACTATAGCTGTCTTCAGACACAAAGGGCATTGGATTCTATTACAGATGGTTGTGAGCCACCATGTGGTTGCTGGGATTTGAACTCAGGACCTTGAGAAAAGCAAACAGTGCTCATAACCACTGAGCCATCTCTCCAGCCCCAGATGTGTGATTTTTAACAGATGTGCTATTTATGAATGTTTTTCTCTCATTCTATGTATTGTTGGTTAATTTTCTTTTTTTTTTCAGATTATTACTAAAGACATTTTTGGGTTTTTTTTTTTTGTTTTTGTTTCGAGAAACCCCCTATCCCATCTCCCCTCCACCTGCTCACCGACCCCACCACCACCACCACTTTCCTGACCTGGAATTCCCCTACACTGGGGTGTCAAGCCTTCATAGAACCAATAGCCTCTCCTCTCATTGATGTCTGAAAAGGCTACCCTCTGCTACATATGTAGCTGGAGCCATGGATCCCTCCATGTGTACACTTTGGTTGGTAGTTTAGTCCTTGAGAGCTTTGGGGGTACTGGTTGGTACATATTATTTTTTCTCCTATGGGGTTGCAAACCACTTCAGGTCCTTGGGTCCTTTCTCTAGCTGTTCCATTGGGGAACCTATACTCAGTCTATTGGTTGGCTGTGAGCCATGGGTATTTTGATCCACCTTCCAAGAAGGATCAAAGTATCCATACTTTGGTCTTCCTTCTTGAGCTTCATGTGGTCTGAGTTGTAACTTGGCTATTCCAAGCTTTTTTGCTACTATCCACTTATCAGCGAGTGCATACTGTGTGTGTTCTTATGTGATTGGGTTACCTCACTCAGGATGATGTTTTCTATCTCCATCCATTTGCCTAAGAATTTCATGAATTCATTGTTTTTAATAGCTGAGTAGTACTCCATTGTGTAAATGTACCACATTTTCTGTATCCATTCCTCTGTTGAGGGAAATTTGGGTTCTTTCCAGCTTGGGACTATTATAAATAAGGCTGCTATGAACATAGTGGAACATGTGTCCTTATTACATGTTGGAGCATCTTCTGGGTATATGCCCAGGAGTGGTATAGCTGGGTCCTCCGATAGAACAATGTCCAATTTTCTGAGGATCCGACAAACTGATTTCCAGAGTGGTTTTACCAGCTTGCAATCCCACCAGCAATGGAGAAGTGTTCCTCTTTCTCCACATCTCTCCAGCATCTGCTGTCCCCTGAGTTTTTGATCTTAGCCATTTTGACTGGTGTGAGGTGGAATCTCAGGGTTGCTTTGATTTGCATTTCCCTGATGATTAAGGATGTTGAACATTTCTTTAGGTGTTTCTCAGCCATCCAGTATTCCTCAATTGAGAATTCTTTGTTTAGTTCTGAACCCCATTTTTAATAGGGTTATTTGTTTCTCTGGAGTCTAACTTCTTGAGTTCTTTGTATATGTTGGATATTAACCCTCTATCGGATGTAGGATTGGTAAAGATCTTTTCCCAATCTGTTGGTGGCTGTTTTGTCCTTTGCCTTACAGAAGCTTTGCAATTTTATGAGGTCCCATTTGTCAATTCTTGATCCTAGAGCATAAGCTATTGGTGTTCTGTTCAGGAAAATTTCCCCTGTGCCCACGTGCTCCAGGTTCTTCCCCACTTTCTCTTCTATTAGATTTAGTGTATCTGGTTATATGTGGAGGTTCTTGATCCACTTGGACTTGAACTTTGTACCGGGAGATAAGGAAGGATCAATTTGCATCCTTTTACAGGTTGACTGCCAGTTGAGCCAGCACCATTTGTTGAAAATGCTATCTTTTTTCCACTGGATGGTTTTAGCTCCTTTGTCAAAGATCAAGTGACCATAGGTGTCTGGGTTTGTTTCTGGGTCTTCAATTCTATTCCATTGATCTACCTGCCTGTTCCTGTGCCAATACCATACAGTTTTTAATCATGATTGCTCTGTAGTATAGCTTGAGGTCATGGATGGTGATTCCCCCAGAAGTTCTTTTATTGTTGAGAATAGTTTTCGCTATCCTGGGTTTTTTTGTTATTCCAGATAAATTTGGAAATTGCTCTTTCTAACTCTATGAAGAATTGAGTTGGAATTTTGATAGGGATTGCATTGAATCTGTAGATGCTTTTGGCAAGATGGCCATTTTTATTATTAATCCTGCCAATCTATGAGCATGGAAGATTTTTCCATCTTCTGAGATCTTATTCAATTTCTTTCTTCAGAGACTTGGAGTTCCTTTCATCCAAATCTTTCACTTGCTTGGTTAGAGTCACACCAAGGTATGTAATATTATTTGTGACTATTGTGAAGGGTGTCATTTCCCTAATTTCTTTCTCAGCCTCTTTATCCTTTGAGTATAGGAAGGCTACTGATTTGAGTTAATTTTATATCCAGTCACTTTGCTGAAGTTATTTATCAGTTTTAGGAGTTCTCTGGTGGAATTTTTAGGGTCACTTAAGTATACTATCATATCATCTGTAAATAGTGATACTTTGACTTCTTTCCAATTTATAACTCCTTTTGTTGTATAATTGCTCTGGCCAGGACGTCGAGTACTATATTGAATAGGTAGGGAGAGAGTGGACAATCTTGTTTAGTCCCTCATTTTAGTGGGATTGCTTCAAATTTCTCTCCATTTAGTTTGATGTTGGCTACTGGTTTTCTGTATATTGCTTTTACTATGTTTAGGTATGGGCCTTGGATACCTGATCTTTCCAAGACTTTTATTATGAAGAGATGTTAGATTTTGTCAAATGCTTTGTCAGCATCTAATGAAATGATCATGTGGTTTTTTTCCTTTGAGTTTGTTTAT
This sequence comes from Tokudaia tokunoshimensis, assembly GCA_036184795.1. NCBI lineage: Eukaryota > Metazoa > Chordata > Mammalia > Rodentia > Muridae > Tokudaia > Tokudaia tokunoshimensis. The sequence goes on from BTHU01000017.1 coordinate 711,433, forward strand.
ACAGTGGATTACATTGATGGATTTCCATATATTGAACCATTCCTGCATCCCTGAGATGAAGTCTACTTGATCATGGTGGGTGATCATTTTGTTGTGTTCTTGGATTCGGTTGTCAAGAATTTTATTGAGAATTTTTACATCGATAGTCATAAGGAAAATTGGTCTAAAGTTCTCTTTCTTTGTTGGGTTTTTGTGTGGTTTAGGTATCAGAGTAATTGTGGCTTCATAGAACGAATTGGGCAGTGTTCCTTCTGCTTCTCTTTTGTGGAATAGTTTTGAGTATTGGTATTACGTCTTCTTTGAAGGTCTAATAGAACTCTGCATTTAAACCTATCTGGCCCTGGGCTTTTTTTGGTTGGGAGTCTATTAATGACTACTTCTATTTCTTTAGGGTTTATGGAATTGTTTCTATCATTTATGTGATCCTGATTCAACTTTGGTATATGGTATCAGTCTAGAAAATTGTCTTTTTTTCCTAGATTTTCCAGTTTTGATGAGTATAGGGTTTTGTAGTAGGATCTGATGATTTTTTGGATTTCCTCAGTATCTGTTGTTATCTCTCCCTTTTTATTTCTGATTTTGGTAATTTGGATACTGTCTCTGTGTCCTCTGGCTAGTTTGGCTAAGGGTTTATCTATCTTGTTGGCTTTTTTTAAAGACCAGCTCCTGGTTTTGTTGATTCTTTGTATAGTTCTTTTTGTTTCTACTTGGTTGATTTCAGCTCTGAGTTTAATTATTTCCTGCTGTCTACTCCTCTTGGGTGTATTTGCTTCATTTTGTTCTAGAGCCTTCAGATGTGCTATCAAACTGTTAGTGTATGTTCTTTCCAGTTTCTTTTTGGAGGCACTCAGAGCTATGAGCTTTCCTCTTAGCACTGCTTTCATTGTTTCCCATAAGTTTGGGTATGTTGTGCCTTCATTTTCATTAAATTCTAAAAAGTCTTTAATTTCTTTCTTTATTTCTTCCTTGATCAAGTTATCGTTGAGTAGAATGTTGTTCAGTTTCCATGTGTTTGTGGGCTTTCTGTTGTTTTTGTTATTGACTATGAGTCTTATTCTGTGGTGATCTGATAGGGTGCATGGGATTATTTCAATCTTCTTATATCTGTTGATGTCTATTTTTGACTGAGTATATGTTCAATTTTGGAGAAGATACTGTGAGGTGCTGAGAAGAAGGTATATTCTTTTGTTTAGGATAAAATGTTCTATAGATATCTGTTAAATCCATTTGGTTTATATATTCTATCAGTTTCACTGTTTCTCTGTTTAGTTTGTGTTTCCCTGATTTGTCCATTGATGAGAGTGAGATGTTGAAGTCTCTCACTATTATTGTGTAAGGTGCAATGTGTACTTTGACCTTTAGTAAAGTTTCTTTTATGAATGTGGGTACCCTTGTTTATGGAGCATATATGTTCAGAATTAAGAGTTCATCTTGGTAGATTTTTCCTTTGATGAGTATGAAGTATCCTTCCTTATCTTTTTTGATTACTTTATGTTGAAAGTTGATTTTATTCGATATTAGAGTGGCTACACCAGCTTGTTTCTTGGGACCATTTGCTTGAAAAATTGCTTTCCAGCCTTTTACTCTGAGGTAGTGTCTGTTTTTGTGCCTGAGGTGAGTTTCTTGTACGTAGCAAAATGTTGGGTCCTGTTTGTCTTTTTATTGGAGAACTGAGTCCATTGATATTAAGAGATATTAAGGAGAAGTGATTGTTTCTTCCTGTTACTTTTGTTATTAGAGGTAGAGTTTTGTTTGTATGGCTCTCTTCTTTTGTTTTGTTAAAAGAAGATTATTTTCTTGCTTTTTTTAGGGTGTAGTTTCCCTCCTTTTGTTTGTGTTTTCCCCTCTTTATCCTTTGAAGGGCTAGATTTGTGGAAAGATATTATGTAAATTTGCTTTTGTCATGGAATACCTTGGTTTTTCCATCTATGGTAATTAAGAGTTTTGCTGGGTATAGTAGCCTGGGTTGGCATTTGTGTTCCCTTAGGGTCTGTATGACATCTGCCCAGAATCTTCTAGCTTTTATCGACTCAGGTGAGAAGTCTGGTGTAATTCTGATAGGCCTGCCCTTATAGGTTACTTGACCTTTTTCCCTTACTGCTTTTAATATTCTTTCTTTGTTTAGTGCATTTGGTGTTTTGATTATTATGTGCCGGGGGGACTTTCTGGTCTGGTCCAGTCTGTTTGGAATTCTGTAGGCTTCTTTTATGTTCATGAACATCTCTTTCTTTAGGTTGGGGAAGTTTTCTTCTATAATTTCGTTGAAGACATTTACTGGTCCTTTAAGCTGGAAAATTTCACTCTCTTCTATACCTATAATCCTTATGTGTGGTCTTCTCATTTTTTTCCTGGATGTTTTGAGTTAGGAGCTTTTTGCATTTTGCATTTTCTTTGACTGTTGTGTCAATGTTTTCTATGGTATCTTCTGCACCTGAGATTCTCTCTTCTATCTCTTGTATTCTGTTGTTGATACTTGCATCTATGACTCCTGACTTCTTTCCTAGGTTTTCTATGTCCAGAATTGTTTTCCTGTGTGATTTCTTTATTGTTTCTACCTTTATTTATAGATCCTGGATGGTTTTGTTCAATTCCTTCACCTGTTTGATTGTGCTTCCCTGTAATTCTTTAAGGGCTTCTAGCTGTTTACCTGTGTTCTCCTGTATTTCTTTAAGGGAGTTATTTATGTCCTTTTTGAAGTCCTCTATCAGCATCATGAGCTGTGGTTTTAAATCCAAATCTTGCTTTTTCAGTGTGTGGGGTATCCAGGACTTGCTTTTGTGGGAGAACTGGGTTTGGATGGTGCCACGTTGTCTTGATTTCTATTGGTAATGTTCCTACGTTTGCCTTTCACCATCTGGTTATCTCTGATGTTAGTTGGTCCTGCTGTCTCTGGCTGGAGCTTGTCCCTCCTGTTGGGTCTGCAAGCCTATTTCAGCACCCCTGGGAGACCAGCTCTCCCCTGAGTCACACAACTGTAATAGCCCAGCTCCTGGGTGCAGGTGGAGCCTGAAAGGACCCTGTCCCAGTGCTCTGGCACTCCTGTGTTCCCTGTGCTCCTGGCTGCACCTGAACAGTCACTGGAGAGTAAATGGTGGTCTCACCTCCAAAGCCGGAAGTCAAAGCACTCCCTGCAGATCAGTTCTTCCCTGGCAGGATTGGTGTACAGAGGGCTGTGTAGTAGTCCATCTCCTGGGTGCAGGTGGAGCCCGGATGGACCTTGTGCCAGTTGCTTTGTCACTCCTGTGTTCCCTGCACTCCTGGCTGTATCTGCCTGCACAGTCACCAGAGAGAAAATGGCCAATTAATTTTCCTAGTGATAATTTTTTGAAGCAAATTTTTTAAAAATTTTTACAATGTCCAAGTTACCTTTTCTGTTTTGGCACTTATCTTCTTCTGGGCCTACCTACAGAGCCAGTTCCCAAGCAAAGGGTGCACATTTATGCCTTTTTTGTTCTAAAGGTTTTTTGTAGATTTAGCTTTTCTGTATGGATCTGTGTTCATTCTGAATTAACCTTCAAGCATAGGGTAAACTAGGTATTTAACTTCACTCTTTTCATTTAGCTATCTAATTTAAGCATTGTTTATTAGAAAGGCATTTCTTTCCCATGAAGTTATCTTGGTTAACCTTATAAAAAAACCAATAGACAGGGCTGGAATTCTGCTTAGTAAGTAAAGTGCTTGCCTCACAAGCATGAGAACCTGAGTTTGATTCAGCCCCTGTGTAAAAAGGTGGGTGTGGTGGGATTCACTTACAATCCCAGCACTGGAGAGGCAGAGATGGGAGCTCCCTGTGGCTCACTGGCCAGGCGGCCTGACCTAATCAGTGAACCTCAAGTCCCAGTGAGAACCTTGTCCCCAAAAGTCAAGGTGGATAGTTCCTGTAGTTGACCTCCAGCCTCCATTCATATATGCACTCATATGTATGTATACCCACCCCTGAAGGTACATCTGCCTCACATGCATACACACAGATATCAATTGACAAAGTAGATTTATTTTCAATTCTCAGCTGCATTCCCTTGGTTTGTGTTTGCTTTTGCATGTGTATATGTGTGGATGCATTCACTTTTGTGCTAGTGACATTCTGTTTGAATCTTGTGGCCCTGGGTTAGGTATTAAAATTTGATGTGTGATTCTTGTAACTCTGCTCTTTTTAAGACTTGTTGCTATTATTGTTGTTGTTATTGTTGTTGTTACTGTGTGTGATGTGAGTGAATGGAGGTGTGCATGCAGCACAGTGCGCATGCAGCTTGGTATGCATGTGGTGGTCACAGGACAGCTTTTAGAAGTCTGCACTCCTTCCACTTTGGATTCTGGGAATCAGTGCTGTTGTCAGGCTTGCCAGCAGGCTCGCATGTCAACTGCATGCTATCTTGCTGGCTCTGTTCTTCTCAAAGATTACCTTGCATTTATTCCCTTGCATTTCTATATGAATGTTAGGTGGAACATGTCAATTTTTGCTAAAACCCTCATCTGGCTTTTTGATGGGGATCATATTGAAATTTATAGGTCTTCAAGACTTATTTTATATGGGTGTTTTGAACATCAAATAGCATGTTTTTTTGTTGTTGTTTTGTTTTGTTTTGTTTTGAGACAGGGTTTCTCTGTGCAGCCCTGGCTGTCCTGGAACTTACTCTGTAGACCAGGCTGGCCTCGTCATACTCAGAAATCTACCTGCCTCTGCCTCCTGAGTGTTGGAATTAAAGGCGAGCACCAGCATGTTTTGACTCTGCCTCTTTTATCCCACAAGACAGTGTTGTTAACCTTATTCTGAACAGAAAGGTAGAAACCACCTCATATTAATGGTAAATGAGGGGTTTTTTTTCTGGCCTGTTTTCACATGTATAAAGTGTGATTAACAAACATGTCTGAATCTCAGGTTTGTCACGCACAGAGGAGAGCCTATATAGAACACCCACAAGGCTGTTTATATCTTTATATCTAGATTGATTCTCCATATTCCATCTATGCTAACCTTAACTTCCATTGCTCCTTCAGACATAATTCAAAAGTCTATGAACATCTGTATTAATCTTCTTCAAACTGCACTGACAGAAGTTTCATATATTAACATATAAATATAAAAAAGGTATTTGTCATATGTTGCAAATGAACTTTAATGGGCAAGTATAATTCTAAGCTCCAAAGGAGTAGAGAATAAAGAAGTAACAATTGGAATATACACATATAAAATCTTTTAGGATTTCTGATTCTGGTCTTGGTAGTTTTCTCTCATTCTAGATGCTCAGGGTTTGTATCCAGTCAGGAGCATGTATTAAAGGCTAGAAGAGATGCTGGGGGCTTGTCAGAGAGGGGGTGACAATGTGTGGATTTATATTATTGTGACTTGAGTGTCCATGTGCTCTCTTGCCTGTATGGAAAGTCCTCTCTCTTTGATACCCAACTCTACACCTGGTTCAGGCACTGTGTCAACCACTGCAAACTTCAAGTAATCCTGACATGTTCTGTTTTAGTTTGTCCCCTCTCAATGTTGAGTGTATCTCTGGCCCTCTGTACCTCTGGCCACTCTTAGGAAATTAGAGATAATATTTTATGGCTAAAGAATATTGTAATTAAAAATGTGAACTGAAATTTCTTTTAAGTCTACCATCCTTTTCCTTATGGTGGAAATTTGCCTTTAAATTTATTATTATTGGAAAATGTCACACACACATATTATTATTTCCACCCTTCATCTTGTTGCCCCCCCATGTCTCCAAAACATGTCCCCATCATCTTGCAACTTCATGTATTTTTTTCCTGATAGCCCGTTGAACCTGATTAGTGTTGCCCTTCGGTATGTGGGTGTAGGACCAGCCCCTTGAATATAAGAAACCTGCTATTGGTCACACCCTCATACAAGAATGATTTTATATTCCCCAGAATCTGTCAGCTGGCTTGGTCCTGTATGGGTAACCATAGCTGCTGTGAGTTCATGAGGACAATTGACATGTCATGTCTAGAAGGCAGAGTTTTCCAGCACCCCTCCATCTTGTGTCTCTCCACATCTTTTCTGGGATGCTTATTGAGCCTTGGCTGGGGTAAACGAAAGGGGGAACATTGATGTAAATACCATATTTAGGATAAGCACTCACAATCTTATTCTCATCATTTTGACCAATTATGAGTCTGTGTTGACTATTGCCCATGGCAACAAGAAGCTTTTCTATCCAAGGTTTAAATCAGCCCAGGTCTATGTGTGTAAACATAAATATTTAGAAGGCAATTTGACAGCAGGAAAACTTAGCAAAATAGCAATAGCAGATTTAACCATAGGATCTATAATTTCCTTATGAACTTTTGACAAAGATGATAATATCACACATGAGATTTACTCCTGTGAAGTAGGCCCCACATGCAATGAGAAAGTTGCAGTCATCCTACAACAATCTTGCCAATACTGTGCAAATGGGCGCCATTTTCTGGCAGGGTCACTGTGATAGTATACAGGATCCAGCACTTGCTAAGACTGTGATATCTTTTTCCACTTTCCAGCACTATGGAAGTTAGTCAGCAGGGAAGAAGTTTCCCAGTTGTCTTGAGACTCCCTTTTTCTGTGTATGTCCTGCAGCCACAGTGTATAGGGTCTTCAGCCAGAAGGTTTTACTGTGTTGTTATGGTAGGTAACCAAGGGAGGTGACCATAGCTTGTGTTGTTTGAAGACCTCTCTGACCTATAACTCATAAGGAAGTATCCGATGACTTATGCTTGATTTTTGTGTGATTACCCATGTCTTCTGGAAGCATCACTGACCACCCATGCAGGGTCCCTCTGGATTTGTCTCAGGTTATACTTTAAAGTTACCTTGCTAATTAGTGGGTTTCCAGAGGGTTTTTTTTTTTCATACACTCTTAGCTTTGGTTAAGCTATCTATTACTTCCTTCTCTCCTCATCCTTCAGCCACTAGGAAATCTGCTTTTTTTATTTTATATTTTAAAGATTTTGTGTTATTTTAATTGTGTGTGTGTGTGTGTGTGTGTGTGTGTGTGTGTTGGGGATGGTGTTTATGCATGTGAGTGTAGGTATCCAGAGAGTCCAGAAGTGGTCATCAGATCCCCTGAAGCTGGAGTTAAAGCTGCCTGATGTGTGTGCTAGAAACTAAGCATGGGTTCTCTGCACTCTTAACTGCTGCGTTCTCTCCAGTCCCAGAAATCTATGTTCTTACATTCACATTTTGAGTTAATAGCCTTAGGTATTGAGCAATTCAATGATTTTTATAAGTTCATAATAGTCACAAATAAAATAATAGTTTTTGGTACAATAGTCATAGATTTTTAAGGAGGATATCTAGGCAAGTGAAGGATCAGTGTTTGTGGGTGTATAACGAGTCTCAGTCTTAACTCTTTATGAAACACTACTAGCTATTGGTGTCTTATCCATTCTCTTCTCTTCCTTCACATATCCTCTGTTCTGTAAGAACTACTGAGACCCTCCCAACCAGATGTGAAAATATTTTCTTAAAACTTTTATATAGTTAGAGTTCATATAGAAATACCTGCTTGACACCTTTAACCCTAGCCCTAGCCCTAACCCTAACCCCTAACCCTAACCATGTAACCTAAACCTAACCACGTAACTTAGCCATGTCACCTAAACCCTAACCCCAACCCTAACCCCTAACCCCTAACCCTAACTTAATACACGTATGCCTGTATTGTTTCCTAATAAGCTGTAGCTTTTCTGCCTAGACATCATGTGCTGTTAGTGGTACTGCTTCTTCACAATCTACTGTATGTCTTTGTGTATAGAGAGTGTTTAAATTAAAGTTATGGCTCCAGATGGAAAGAACTTGGCCAGCCACTCAAGTAGATAGCCATTTTCTTGTTTGTAAGTGGGATTGGTTCATCAAGAACTTCCAAAAGCAGCTTATTGTACCTGACTCTGTACTAGGAGACTGAAGAGATAATTTGTGAATAACTGCTATTCCCCCCTTACACAGAGTTTGATGTTTGTGTGATGATTAATCTCACTTATCAACTTGACAGAATCTATATTTTCCTGGAAGACAGGCTTCTAGGCATACCTATGGGTGATTTTCCTTATTGTGTTAATGAAGTAAGAATAGGAGAATATTATGAAGAGGTTCTAGTTGATGTGTTCTATTTATTTATCTTCATTTGCTAAATATCTGTATTTATAATTGTAAAATATAAATTATTCCATAAAACGTATATTTAGGATTTTTCTTTAATAGGTATGATAAAGCATTTTATATTGGTAAATAAAACTATGTATATACATATGAATAAACACATATTTTACTTACATACATGCTTATTAGTTTGTGTTTCCTTATCTGCTTTGCATAAGTAGGTCTTTCTGCATGTAGGAACATCAGTCAGGGCTGTTTTTAGGAGGAGACCATACTAGTCTATGCCTATGTTGGTGACCTTACAAGCTGCTAGCTCACAGTTCCTTATATATTTTTCTTTTGATACTTGTCTAAAGTTAAACCTCATTACAGTAGTAAATGAGACTGTGAACAGAGCTCAATAGTAGGATGCTTGCCTAGCAAAAGACCCCAGGTTTGATCCCCAGCCCCATGATAGGTTAATGAAGGAATGAGTAGATGAATAGAGTGTGTGGATGCAAATGAGTGTTTGGAAGAACCATTGAATGGACGGATCCTGTTACATCCTACACCATAGTAAGTTGTCATTTAGCAGAATCCAACAACCAGATTACAACTAGCCATGTAATATTTGAAATTCAGTGACTCTGTTTTATCATAAGGTAAAGTTGTTACTGGGCAGCTTAGTGCTATTCCCTGAGTTCAGATTACCTGAAACTTGTATTGTAATAATAATTTTAAAAAATATAATAAACAATAGAATAAAATTTACAGACATACAAAATTCAGCCCCATTTTTTTTCACATTCAACAGACATAAAATGACTGACGTGGAAAGGGGATAACATTTGAAATGTAAATAAATCAAATATCTAATAAAAAAAAGAAAGAAGAAAATAAACAAATATAAATTGTGAAAAAAAATGACTCTGTCAGATTGCTGACCAATCCTTATCTGATTAGATGCCATCTCTAGTCTTGAATGACACTATGAGTAACACTCGGACTGTCAGTCAACATTCTTGATAAGCTCCTGAAGAGTCTTGATCTTCTGTACATGGAGTTGATTATAAGAGTGAACACTCACTCACAGGGAACAGAAGATGTTTGTGTCCTGGAATAAAGCTAGACCCAAATCTTAGCTATGTGGGTAGGGTGAACTACTTAATGGGGGAAGGAAGACAATGTCATAGAACAAAAATAACTCTTATGGTGAAAATCTGTGTGTTAGAATTGACTGAGGGGAGAAAAGGAAAGTGCAATGAGGTTTTCAAGAAGCAAGTCTTGAGCACAAGTTAAGGTAAAGAGTAATAATAGCAGTAATAATTCTAGGCAGAATGTTTACTGAGCTGTGTCAAGTGCTAAATATGGAACTGAGATTTTCCATATGATATCTTAGAAAATTTTTGGATTATAATCTTTTGTTTTCCTTCATGTCTGTGTGGCAATACTAACTATTTTTCTCCTAAGAGATAGAATCCAAGAAGTGGATTAACTTGCCCTGTGGTCACATCACATGGCATCCAGAATGATGAGATGTGAGATCCTAAATAAGGATTTATTAGGGTCTGAAAAGAGAGACTTAACACAGAATTTTGGCAAATCTTACCTAGCATTTGAGAGATAGCTGAGACTTAACATTATTCTTCAGTGCCACATGGTTTACAAAATACCTTCCCCAACTCTTCAAGTATATTTTGACTAAACTTACATTTAAAATAATTCATTATTTTGAAATGGAGACTGTGTTGCCCAGGCTGGACTTAAATCTATGACTATTTTGCATTAAGCTCTTACAGTCAGATATCACCAAGCTTCTCTTGTCTATTTTTAGAAATTTAGCTTCGGGTAGAATGGGATGGCTTATCAAAAGACAGGTAATTCTGAGGGGTATCCTCACACTGGAGCATCCTAATCCAATGTAACAGATTAAATGTAGGATGGGTGGTGACACAGGCTCAAGATATTAACCAGGTTATCAATACTTGATGCTCTAATTCTAATCAGGCTGTCTTACAGTGTTTCCAAAGTACATGGTTGCTTAGAGTCCCATTGATACCGTGCTTTTCCAAATGATTTCACATTTTCAGAGATGAATTTAGATGAAGGGTTTTGTGTGTGTGCGTGTGTGTGTGTGTGTGTGTGTGTGTGTCTGGTTTTTGTTATTGTTTGTTTTGGTTCTTTTGTTTTATTTTGTTTTGTTTTTCCAGACAGGGTTTCTCTGTTTAGCCCTGGTTGTCCTGGAATTCACTCTATACACCAGACTGGCCTCCACCTTAGAGCTCTACCTGCCTCTGCCTCACAGTGCTGAGATTAATGGCATGGACCACTATGCCTGGTTTGAGTCCTTTATCAACAACAAAAAAAGTAGAATTAGTAACAAAATCAGTTGTGCACTCATTCATTCTCATACCAGAACTTAGACTCAAAATATATACATATTATTTAAAGAATTGTACACTACAACACACTGTTGCCACTGTACAGTATTTCCTCCTAGGACAAAGAGACTCCTTTAGTAATTTAAGAATGTATGGTAGGCTGTACATGGTAGCAAGGTTAAGCACAGTCAGGCAAATCTCTGAGTTTGAGGCCAGCCTAGTCTACATAGTAACAGCCAGGGATACATAGATAAACCTTGTCTCAAAAAAAAAAAAAAAAAGAAAGAAAAGAGTCTGTGCTCATTTTTAGGTATATTCAGAATATATTTTAAACTAATTTTTCATAAATGCATATTCAATTATGCCATCTTTTCTTCTCTGAAATCACTTTCTTGCATCTTTCTAAAAACAAATTTCATCTTTTTTCCTTTCTTTTTTTCTTTTTTTAATGAGACAAGATCTATCTATACAGCATAAGCTGGCTTTGAACTTGGCATGTAGCTCCAGCTGGCCTGAATCACCAGTCTCCTAAGTGCTTGAATTATAGTCACCATTTCTGGCCTTAAAAATGAATTTCAATTTAAAACACAGCCCCATTAAAATATAGCATCATCCACTGCTGCATGGGGTGACTGGGTGGAAGACACGCTGCTTGGCCTGCCCACCATGGGTATCACTATGATGAGCAAGTGTGTGGTGGAGACAAAGAGAAGCAGAACACTGTGCACTGTGAAGAAAGGAGAAACTGGAAACACAAGGCTGATAAGGGATGGCCTGAGTGAGTAGTCTGCACTGCCACCTGAGGCCATGGTGATGTCCAGACCTGTGCTGCCACCAAGGGCCATGTTACCACCAAAGGCCACATGGATGTCCCTGGTCTGGGCTGCCATCTGGGGCCATGTTGATATCCAAGGACTTCAAAGAGCTGGCTCTATATCTCACCTTGGGCAGCACAGTAGAGACAGATCTACTGGCATGGGTGAGGGAGAGCTGGTTCCTATTCATTGCCAAGTACCACAGACCAGAGAGCTGGCCCTGCCCCTCACCTGGGCAAAGTTAGCCTCGGCAGTATATTCACAGGAGAGGTGGTGGGCTAACCAACTCAGTTACCACCTAGTCCCATATCTAGGGCTTTGAGTTACCCCACTCCAACATCTACCCCACTTATAAACTACTGGAGCACATGAAGAAGTAGGTCCTGAAGATACAAAGCTGCAGGATTTCCATGACACAGGGCAACAACGGGATATCTAAGAACAGACCTAGTAAGGATCTGGTATTGTTAGGGTAGTAGAAGCCAGAGGCCTCAAACCAAACCAAACTCATTTCAATGAACATTTGCAAGTAAAGAAGTGTGGACAAAAGGGTATACTGTGGAACACACTGTTCCATATGACAGCTTCCATGGTGAGACTTTGTTTTTGTTTTTAATTTTTTCTTTTTATTTCTTCTAATTTTTCTGTCTTCCTTTTGTGAGGAAGTTGTGGATATGAAGGAATGGGGAGATGAGTGGGATTGGGGTGCATGATATGAAATTCACAAAGAATCAATAAAATGTTAAAAAAGAAAAAAGAAAGGAAAGAATAACACCACTCAGTGTGGTTCTAGGTCCTGTAGCAAGCACTGTAAAAGTTAGTAGCTTTTCACTGAGTAGTTACTGCTCTAGTGGAAAAGAATTTGCAGCTTTGTGATAGGAGAAAAAGACTGTACAAATGAGTAAAAACAATTTAAATGTAATAAAGTCAGTTGAATATTGCTGGGGTCTCTCCCTTTTTTTTTTCTCTCGGATGAGGAAAAGTGTGTGTTTGTAAGATATTTGGGGTTGTGCTAACTAGAAATAGTCTAAAAGGCTTTTGGTCCTGATGAGCTTGAAGACCATCTGAGAAAACAAATCAAAATGAGTTATTGTCGTTCTACGAGGAGGACAGCTGTCAGTGTGGTGTGCCCTGCTGGTCCCTCCTCTCTGATGTGTGACTGCAGGGTACTGCTTTTGGATTACAGACCATCCTCTGAGCTGACCAATAGGCACTGGGTATTAATGACCAGCACTGAATTCAGCTTTAAGAAATGCCACAGGGTATTTTGTTTGCCCTTCTAAGAAGGACCGAAGTATCCATACTTTGATCTTCCTTCTTCTTGAGCTTCATGTGGTCTGTGAATTGTAACTTGTTTATTCTTAGCTTCTGGACTAATATTCACTTATTAGTGAATATTATCATTTGTGTTCTTTTGTGATTTGGTACCTCACTCAGGATGATATTTTCTAGTTCCATCCATTTGCCTAAGAATTTCATGAATTCATTGTTTTTAATAGCTGAGTAGTACTCCATTGTGTAAATGTACCACATTTTCTGTATCCATTCCTCTGTTGAGTGACATCTGGGTTCTTTCTAGCTTGTGGCTATTATAAATAAAGCTGCTATGAACATAGTGGAGCATGTGTCCTTATTACATGTTGGAGCATATAGCTGTCACCTGAGAGGCTCTGCCAGTGCCTGACAAATACAGAGGGGGACACTCTCAGCCAACCATTGGACTGAGCACAGGGTCCCCAATGGAGGAGCTAGAGAAAGGACCCAAGGAGCTGAAGGGGTTTGCATCCCCATAGGAGGAACAACAATATGAACCCTCAGAATTCCCAGGGACTAAACCACCAACCAGAGAGTACACATGGAGGGACCCATGGCTCCAGCCACATGTATAGCAGAGGATGGCCAATGTCGGGGAATGCGGGAGTGGGTGGGTTAGTGAACTGGGGGAGGGGATATGAGATAGGGGGTTTTCAGAGGGGAAATGAGGAACAAGGATAACATTTTAAATGTAAATAAAGAAAATATCTAATAAAAAAAAAGAAAGAAATGCCACAGGGATCATTCCTTCTAAACAACAGGAAGGCGGCATACATGTCAACTGAACACTTTCAGTTAGTTTCTAAGCATACATATTCAGAAGGTTTTGAGAGCTCAGCTAATACACCCTGTTCATAAAACCTAGGAAATTTTGTGCAGGTTCAATTTTCAGATGAATTTGGAGTATATGGAAGTTATGATTTTTAAGAAAGTAGAGAATTGAAACCAACATTGTAAGATGTGTAAGGTTTCAGGCTTTCTTTTTCTTTTCTGGTTGCCTCCATCTCAGGATGAGATGGAGACTTACCTCACATCTTTTTGTTAGAGGCTGAACCACTGGACTGCATTCAGGTGGTAAACTGAAAGGAAACCACCAATTGCTGTCACTTTCTGTAGATTCTGCATCAAGGATCTTCAGTATAGTATATTCTTTAGTCCTGTCCTTAACTTCTGTACCTATTTGGATAGGATATGACTTATCTACTTAAAACAACTGGCTCAAAAACTTAGGTAGAAAGACTTCAGTTTATTTGCATCCCATCCTGACATTCAGTTAGTGTAGGAAGGGAGGAATTTCACGTATAGTTGGATAACAAAAGAATAGTAATTGTGATAAGCTGGATTGTTTTCTCTGTTATCTAGGTAACTAAATCAGAATCAGTGTTTATTCATGGGTGACTTTTGATGGTAGTAGTTCATCACCATAGCAACAGATTGCATTCTTGGCATCTACTAAATACTTCCAGAATTACAAGGACATGGGAGTATTCTTGTTGAGAATGTTTGGGGTTTGTTGGTTTTTTTGGTTTTTGGTTTTTTTTGTGTGTGAAATGTAAAATGGATTTTGTTATAGTTGGGGTATCCAGAAGCAGTACCTTACTGACTGACTGTGTTGGAACAGGCATTGCTGCTAGTGGCTTCCAACTGCCCTCCCTTTTTGGTTACTAAAAACAAATGTTATACTTCTATCTGGCTTCTGGGAAATCGGAAAGTGGAGTGTGCTTTGGCCTTGGAGTATTTCTGTATAAAATACAGTATTGTAAACACCTACCTTTCTATTCTACTTCTTCTTTTAATTCCCAAATATATCATATTAATTACCTTCCAGATATAACTAAAATAAGACAGTAAGGGTTTTCAAAGAGTACTAATGGTATTATTATATACCATTATATACATTGTGTGTGCATGTTTGTGTATGAGTGTGTACCTGTGTGTATATGTGTATTTTGTGTGTACCTGTGTATATGTGTGCACGTGTATATGTGCATTGTGTGTGTATCTGTGTGTATGTATGTGTGCAAGCGTGCATGCATGCGTGTGTGTGTGTGTGTGTGTGTGTGTGTGTGTGTGTGTGTGTGTGCGCATGCCCTGGTGAGATGAGATCATTGGTGGTTCCCCTCTCACTATTTCACTCTCTACATCAGTCATTCTCAGCCTTCCTAAAGCTGCAACCTTTCAATATAGTTCCTCATGTTATGGTGACTCTCAACCTTAAAATTATTTCGTTGCTATTTCATAGCTGTAATTTTGCTACTGTGATGAATCATAATGTAAATATCTGATATGCAGGTTATCTGATATGTGAACTCAAAGGGGTTGTGGCTCACAGGTTGAGAACTGCCTCTCTACCTTATTTTCTTTCAGCAGGGTCTCTCACTGATGCTGAAGCGTAAGCATTTTTTTTTTCAGCTAGGCTGGAGAGCAGCAATCCTTCTGCCTTTGCACACCAGTGCTGGGGTTATAGGCAAGCACTACCACGCTTGGTTTTTCAATGGAAGTTAGGGATCCAAGCTCAGGTTCTCATGCTTGTGCAGCAAATGCTCTTATCCACTGAGCCATCTTTTCAGTCCCAGAAGGTATACTCTTCAAAGGTAATTTCTTTATTCTTTGTTTTTCAAGCAGGCAGTTTACATTGCATATAAAATGGATGAGTCATGTTTTTATATTTAAGTCATTGCTTTATTTAAATATTAAAAATGCTCCAATAAAAAATGCTGCTTTTTAAAAAATACAGTGGGGGCTAGAGAGATAGGTCAGCAGTTAAGAACATTGGCTGTTCTTCCAGAGGACCCAGGTTCAATTCCCGGCACCAACATGGCAGCTCACAACTGTCTGTAACTCCAGTTCCAGAGGATCTGACACCTTCCTACAGATATACAGTAGGCTGAACCCCAAATGTACATAAATAAATAAATAATTAAAAAACAAAGATTTACTTATTTCATTTATATGAGTACACTGACACTGTCTTCAGACACCACAAGAGGGCATCAGATCCCATTACAGATGGTTGTGAGCCACCATGTGGTTGCCGGGAATTGAACTCAGAACCTCTGGAAGAGCAAGCAGCCAGTGCTTTTAACCGCTGAGCTACCTCTCCAGCACCAAATAAATAAAATTTAAAACACAATGTAGGATTGGCAAGATGGCTTGATAAGTTAAGTTGTTTAGGGTATTTGCCACCAAGCTTGACAGCCTGGAAACTCAGTGGAATTAGGAAAACCAACCCCACAAGTTCTCTCCTTGATACATGGGCGTAAGCTCATCTACTTACCCACCACACATAAAATAAGTAAGTAAGTAAGGATAATTTAAAGTGTATATACAAGCTTATATACATGGTCATTTACTCTAACTCTTCTCCATTTCTATCCCTGCAGTCCTTTCAGACAGGAATAATTATGGGTCAGAGTTTTGACTGTGGATTAGCAACCCCATCCCTCACTCAATGCCCTGTCTTTCTGCTGGAGGTAGGCTCTACAAGTTCCCTCTTCCCACTGTAGGATATTTCATCTAGGGTCCCACCCTTTGAATCCTGAGCATCTCTCAACTCCCAGGTCTCTGGTGCATTCTGGAGGGTCCCCCCAACCTCCTACCTCCCAAGGTTGCCTGTTTCCATTCTTTCTGCTGGCCCTCAGAGCTTCAGTCCTTTGTACCCACCCAATACCAGATCATGTTCCCTTCTCCCCTCCCCCCAATCCTGTCCCCTTTCCCTCCCAGGTCCCTTCCTCCCTCCTGCCTTGTGGTTACTTTCTTCTCCCTCCCAAGTGGGACTGAGACATCCACACTTGGGCCCTTCAGCTTGTTGATCTTTTTGAGTTCTGTGGACTGTATCTTGGATATTCTGTACTTTTTTTGGCTAATATCTACTTACTAGTGAGTATATACCATGCCTGAAGTTGATTTAAAACAGATCATCTCATGGTGTCTCTTACTATAACCAAAACACGTAACAGCAGACCCTTACAAGCCACCATCATTAATTGCCACTTTGTCATGAGACTTTCTCTTTTTAAAAAATTGACTATATTTATTTTTTTGTCCATCCAAAATAATTTTTATATTTATTGTATTGATTTCATCACCTAAAAATAAGTTTTGGGCCAATGGGTTATCTGTCATGTCACACATCATGATTGAACCCTGCTTTGTCTCTTTTGTCACTGTTTCCTGAAGACTGCCCCCTAACTCTGTGGAGGACTCCTTCCACTTCTGAAATTCAGTGGCTTTACCTTCTCTGTGCTGTTCTGAGGAGCTGCCTCCACTGTGTTGTGCACAAGTGTCAGTCTGATGAGTACCTGGCTCAGTGGTAACTTCCAGTGTTACCTCTTTGGTGATACCTTCCCTAAATAACTGCTCTCTTTGTCACCCATGGTACAGAAATCAGAAGCATCTCCATGTTGGACACATATCCCTCGGTCGACACAACAGAGTTAACTGCTTAAGGTAGACTCTTAATGTTTTGTCCAGACTGACTTCGATCTCCTGGGCTAAGGTAGTCCTCCTGTATGATCCTTCTTAGAAACTAGGACTACAGACATGTGTGAGTCACTGCACCTTGGTTTTCTTTCTTCATTTCTTCATATTCTTAATGGAGGTGGAGGACTGAAAGACTCAAAAATACTTTGTGACTGAGATGGCTTTGCTAAGTAACATGATGAAATTTTGAACGTGTGCCAATGTAGACAATGTTTTGAAATAGATGATTGCAGAGGCTTCCCTCAGAAGATTGAATTTGTACATCTTATTAGGGACTAAAACCTAGGGAGAGAGAAATGAAGAGTGGGACTCCTGGGAACTTTAAGACTACCAATACCTCATGTGTGTATGTATCTATATGTGTTTACATCAAGGAGCTGAAAAATGAGTATTTGCCGACATATGCAATACTGAATATCTATGTAATATAATTATAAGGGATGGCAAATGCTTTTTCTAAGGTCATAGTGAAAATTCTTTTTTTTTTAATTTTCATAGTGAGAATTCTTTGCCCTTCATAGCTGACTTTCAAAGCCCTCAGGATGGAGATGCCTCTCTTTGCTTGAAAGTCAGAGTTTCAAATCATAGAAACATCACTGTACTTTACATAATAGAGTCTTAGAAACCATATTTAGTCTGGTATTGGTTGTTCATGTCACCAGTTAAAACTACTTCCATTTTGTATTTCTTTCTCTTCAGTGGAATCCTAATTTTCTCTGTAAGCTATGCTTTATTCATTACTTAAAGCCTTTTCTTGGTGGTGGTAGTGGTGGTGGTGGTAGTGGTGGTTGGTGGTGGTGGTGGTGGTGGTGGTGGTGGTGGTGGTGGTGGTGGTGGTAGAGTATCACTGTTATTTGTAATTGCAGTTGAGAATGGTTCCCTGTTGCACAAAACCTAATGCATCATGCTTGGCACCCTCAGACTTACTCAGATTTGGAGATTCTGAGCACCCCTCTTTAACTTCTCTGGACATAGCACCATCAAGGGACATGTAGTTTTGATACGTAGTAACAAGTGAGTTAGAGAAGCTACATTTCTATATTGGCTTTAATGCTAGAAGAGTTCAGATCAGTGTGCTTTGGTAAAAAGTGCTGAAGTGAGAGAATAAGGAAGAAATATGGGACAAATATGAAGACAAGAACCAGTGGAGGATTTGCACAATGCCTTGCTCATACCACCAGTGTCAACAGCAGCTCTGTGCCCTGGCATCTAATCAGCTACAGTGAGAGACTTGCTCTTTGATGATGTTTCAACATTTTTAAGGAGCTCATCATCAAAGGCAGAAATATAGATTTTGCTTTTAAACTGAGGTATAATTTGTATATCCTTATAGAGAGCCTTTCAGTGTTGTAGTTTTTACTGTGTTCACAAAGTTTACAGCAATCACAGGGTCTAATTCCAGGACATCTTTTGTCATCTTAATGTAAGATACTTCTATAGTAAGAAATAGAGTCCTTTGGATATATGCCCAGATGTGGTATAGATGGGTCATGTGGTAGGTCTCTTTCTAGGGTTTTGTTTTGTTTTCTTTCTTTTGGTGCCACTGCAGAGATTTCCATAATAGCTTTACCAGTTTGCACCCTTACAACAGTGCATGGGAGCTCTTTCCATTCCCACAACCTTGCTAGTATTTATTGTCCTGATTTGTTTGTATGTATGTATGTATGTATGTATGTATGTATGTATGTATTGCCAGTCTGATTAGGAGAAAATGAATTCTCATCATTTGTATTTATCCTGTGGCTAAGAATAGTGCACATTAAAAGAATACATTTCTTAGCCATTTGTATTTTCTCTTTTGAGTATGTTCTCAGTCACCTGATCTACCTTTTAATTGGGTTGGTTGTTTTCTTAGAGTTAGTTTTGTAAGTTATTT
Source organism: Tokudaia tokunoshimensis (assembly GCA_036184795.1). Taxonomy (NCBI): domain Eukaryota; kingdom Metazoa; phylum Chordata; class Mammalia; order Rodentia; family Muridae; genus Tokudaia; species Tokudaia tokunoshimensis. The sequence goes on from BTHU01000017.1 coordinate 730,372, forward strand.
GTAAGTCTATGTCATATGTAGGCTCCAGAACTGTTTTGGAAGATGGAACAGGATGAACATAAGAGTCAGAGGTCAGAAGGACTGTAGCAATACACTGTCTTCTGGACACTATGGGACATCTGCAGTCCTGAACTCACAGCAGCTGTGACTGCCTGCACACAGTTAAGCCAGCATTCCAGTGCGGAGGGGGCGGCTCAAGAGCCCACACCTCTGTACTTGAGAAGCTGTGGACAGTCGACAGCTGCTAGGGGAGGAGATAATTTTCTTCAAGGGCATGGCTTGTGTTCAGCCATGTGCCAGAGGATGGCTCCATACCCATGAGCGTAAAAGCAATACAAATCGGACTCAGTGGGTTTCTAAATAAAACAAAACAAAACACAATGGTTTTGTAGAGGAGTGGTTAGGAAAGTGGAGTGGATATGGGGAAAAGTTAGGGGTGAATATAATCAAAATATATTGTATGAAGTTTTCAAAGAAGTATAAAAAAATTTTTTTAAAGATACCTTATACTAGCAATCACTTCCCATTCCTCTTTTACCTTAGTCCAAAGCAGCCTTGATATCTCCTTTCTATATAGATTTTCCTGTTACGGACATATGAAAGGATTATGTTATGCATCATCTTTTGACTTTTGCTTCTTTCACGTAGCCTGATGTTTCCAAGATTCATCTTTGCAAACAAAATTAAGAATAGTTTGGGGTCAAAAACTCAGATAAGAAGACACCTTGCTGCTTTCCGCTGTAGGGAGTTCTGTGGAATGAAATGATAGCCATTACAGGACAGAGTCTAAAGTTTGATCACAGAGAAAGACCTCAGGAGTGCTCTGGTCACTGTTAGATTTGTTAAGTTGAGGACCAAGAGAAAGGAAACAGTGAAGGAACCAACGGGCTTCCCCACGCGATGGAGTGTTTGGTGGGGCTTGACGTGCATTGAACGTTTCTACAGTGGTCCAGGGAAAAGATATCAATACCAGGTTGGATGACATCACAAAACAGGGGCAGAAGTGACTGAGTGTCTAACAGTCTGTTCATGGCGGAGGAGAAGCACAGTGGGCCTGGGAAAGTCATTGCCAAGATGCAGTGGTTAGAAAAGGAGGGATTCTGTGGTTATGGCTATGGGAGAATCAATCTCTTTCTTTGCTACAGGTGTTGCTGGCCTCCTTCAGTCTATTAGAGACATTATAGAGCTGCACACCATACTCTCACATGACAGGGACACAGTCTGCTTCTGAGGTTAAGGAGCAAGTACATCTGTGGGTAACATACAGCTCAACTACTGAATATGAGGCTACTCACAACTGAAGTGCTAATTCTTAACAGAAAATCTTCATTACCTTCTGGTATAATATAAATGATTAGAAACAAGGACTTCTCAATCCTGCTTCTCTCTGGAAATTGGAAGCAGGACTCACATGCTAGGCAACCACTGTACTACTGAACATGTCTTCAATTAGCTTATTGATGTAATTAAGCACTCATCCTCTGTCTGATTTATTACCTCCATAACATGTACTTGTATATATTGCATATGCTTCCTCTTGTAGGTTTTAATAGTCAGGAATAGTTACTCTCCTTTCATTTGGACAAAAGAATATGTATAAACATACCTGTATTTGTCAATAGTCATTCATTTACAAATATTACAGTTAGTGCTGGGCTAAGGATTCTGCCCAATAGATTAGAATGAGTGCTTTCCAATACAACATCCTATGATGGTACAATGTTCTAGTCTTAATGGTACAGCCTGTGGCTCATGAACATCTCAAACTCAGTTGATGTCGTTGACGGATGCCACTCTCATTTTTACTCCTGATTTTTTTTTTTTACCAATTTCCATACACAGTGCCTGTCGTGTCCAACAACCTGGTCCTAGATATTTTTAGTCAATGGGAAACAACAGGCTCACGAATCGATGATGTGAAATCAATTCTGATGTGAAATATGTGGACGTTAAAGAGATAGCCTCTGAGAGTGGAAGTGGCAGGGAAGACATCCAAAGAGAGGAAGTAGCATTGAAAGTGAAGCTTAAAAACAAAATGGATATGTGTATGGGTACATATATGTGCATGTTTATGTATGTATATTTTATGTATGTGTATATGTGCATGCATGTTTACATGTGTGGCATATGTGTATATGCATACATACATGAATATGTATGTATGTTATATGTATGCTTGTTTATGTATTTTGTATGTGTGTATTTGTGTATGTATGTTTATATGTATATGTATATTTTATGTATGTATATATGTTTGTTATGTGTATATATGTGTATATGTTTGTTTACGTATTAGTTTATATGTGTGTTTGTGAGTGTATAATGTATGTCTATATGTGTTTACATACATATGTCTATGTGTGTATATATGTACTTGTTTTTGTGTGTTTTAGGTGTGTTTGTATGTGTGTATATGTGTATATTTTACTTCAGTGATAAAGTTCATATTTAATATGTGCAAGGCCCTGGGTTTGCTGTCTGTCACCACACAATAATAATAATAGAAAGGCAGAAAAAACAGAGAATGCTTACACTAGGCAAAAGACATGATACATAAGACTACTGTGGCATTAAAAATTTTATAATTAAGGTTCAGGAAAAGGTACATGACTTGGTAGGGTTAGCATATAACTCACTGTAATATAACCACTGTAGAAAATGACTCTTGGGGACTGGAGAGATTGTTCAGCAGTTAAGAGCATTGACTGCTCTTCCAGAGGTCCTGAGTTCAATTCCAAGCAACCACATTGTAGCTCACAACTGTCTCTAATGGGATCTGATGCCCTCTTCTGGTGTGTCTGAAGACAGCCACAGTATACTCATAAATAAAATAATTAAATCTTTAAAAAAAAAAAAGAAAATGACTCTTGGGATAAAGATTTTTTGAAAAGTATTAGAAACAAACCATTTATTATACAGTGTACATTATTAGAGTAACTGCAATATATATCATTTAAATTAGTTACAGAAATTGTTATTAGAATCCCCATTTTGCAGAGAGAAAACTGAGGTCAGAGTTCAATGAAGCTTGCTGGATTTTAGAGTCTAGTCTCTTTCTCTCAACACCTCCCAGTTTAAAACTTTCTCAGCTCATGTGGGGACAACTGCCTGAACTATATCCTTCCATCATTTGTTTCTAAGCAGTCCTCTATTGTTTCTTGTCTCTGATTCCACATTGAAAATGGTTTCTGCCTAAGCGACAGGTATTTAAGACAGTCTGTTTCATTAACAGAACAGTTCATGCACTCAGGTTTTGGAAACAACTCCATTAATACTCTCCCTTCTTTATGTGTGTATTTATAGCACTTGCAGCCTTTTATATCCTAAAATGGAGTAGTTAAGGAGTTACTCAGTTGCATCAGATACCCTGGTCTATTCATCCCCAAATTTGAATAGGCTCCTGTGACCATGATACAGGAGAACTCCTGCTTCTGCATGGTGGGGGAATGGCTTATTATTTGAGCTCCTCCACATGCAAGCTTAAAGGTCATGACCCTGCCTTTCACTCCTTTCATTGTTTTTATGCTTTTCTAAGAGCACAGCATAGCAACTGATAGAGGCCCTGTTTTTTAACTCAGGGGAACTAGATCTTTGCACCTGACTGGCCAACATAGTCAGGTCATGAATGTACAGGTTGAGTATTCATTATCTGAAATGGTTGGCACCAGAATGTTTTGAAGTTTTGGGGTTTGCTGGCTTAAAAAAATTCATTTTCTATTTTGGAATATTTGCATTTCATGCTGAGTGTCAGTGCTAAAAATGTTTCTGACATTAATTAGATTTTTTGAGTTAGGGGTGCTAAAGCCTGTGGCCTATCCTGGCTGCTAAATTTGTATTCTGTGAAGAATTGTGTCCTGCTCCTGTGTTTTCAGACACAAGGGAGTCTCATTTGCATCATTTGCTGAATTTCCCTAAAAGTCTATCTCAGAGTTTGAGTAAGAGACATTTAGCATTTATATTTGCCAGGCCTTGAGAGGGTGAAGCTGTGTACAGAGAAGTACCAGCTCCCAAGTGCACACATACTGCTGAGGCAGGGTTGAGAGAGGTCTTCTGTGTCTTTTAAGTAGGAGATCATGACTGCACACAGAGAGAATCCGACTTCATTTCTCAGTGTTCTAGCTAAGCCTTTGAGCACTGTATTGAATAAGAGTGGAGAGTGATGGAGACGGATTGTGGTGTGTGTGTGTGTTTGAGTGTGCACACATGTTAGAGTGGTGGGGCAAACTAGAAAGAGGATCAGGAGTTAGGAAGAAGAGATCCTAAAGATCGAAAGAAAAAAGGGAGAATGATAGAATTCCTGTGACAGTAAAACAGAAAGTGATCAATGCAGGTCAGGAAGGGCACTCAGGAGATGGGAGCAAGGTTATGAGAAATGGCATTGAAGGAGAGGGCAGAACGGGAACCGTTTGAGGCACTGAATGAGGAAATGGATTGGCTGATGTAGAAAGTGTAACTTAGGCTGTGCATTAGCCTCACTGGGGCAGCAGCTTTTAAACCAACTCCCTAATGATTCTGCTTTGACTGATTCTACAGTGTGGCCTGGTATTGGGATCTTTAGTTGCCCAGGTGGACTCTAATGCTTATCCATGTTTAAGGATCCTTTGTGTAGTGAATGTGTCCTCAAACTAACAGAGTCAACCTTACCTGAATGGTTGTTTAAACTGTAACCTCATTCCATGCTTAAGAAATTAGAATTTGCATTTTTATAAGATTTCAGGTGATCCTCACCTACATGGAAACTGTAGAGAAAAGATGAGAAACAGAATGGAAAGGGCCAGATAACCTAATCAGATTTCCCAGCATCGGTGCTAGCTGGGAACAGGTATAGATGTGGGCTGTCTTGTTTTTCTTTCAAACCATTAGGATGCTTCCCCTGCCATCACAAGGCTCCTTGGTACCAGTGTGGTGGCATATACCTAAAAATCTGAGCACTTGGAAGCTGAAGCAAGAAAATCATAAGTTTTTATAAAAACAAAACAAAGCATTTCCTAAGTTTATGTTGATATACTCTACAAATATTACTCTGTTTTGTATGGGTGGCTTGAAGGAGAAATCTGGGAAGCAAGAATTAGAAAGTTGAGTTTGAGACTGGAGAGATGGATCAGTATTTAAGAGCACTAGTCTTCCAGAGTACCCAGGTTCAATTCCCATTCGGTGGTAGAGCATGTGCCTAATATGTTTGAGGTCCTGGGTTTAATTTCCAGCCCCACCCCAAAAGTCTAAATAGCACCTCAGAACATTTCCCCAAATCTTTAAGACAAAGTTAAGAAGGAAGTATGTAGATTTCTTGTCTCTGGCCCTTTTTGTAGACACTGTGTAAACATTTTATGTTGTTTTGTTTTAGTTTGGGATGGCATTTTCTATGGGAGGGGTGGTTTTTGATGATTAAAACCTTGTTGGCTTAAATAAGGTCATAAACCTTCAGCTCCCATTCGCCTGGTTCCCTAGTTCTTGGTGGGTGGGATTGTCTGACTTGAGGGCTATTGGTGATTTCAAAGGAGAAAGGAAACAATGCCAGCCATCAGTTGGTGATAGGTAGAGGAGGAATTTGAGGAAAGAGAGAGGTTAAAAGTCCAAGTCTGAGAGGCTTGCTGCTTGGGGTACTTGATGACACACTCTAGCAGGCACAGGATTTTCAAGGGGACCCAGTCATTCTGGAATATTATCTTGTGTGTGTGGGGGAATGTTGAAATTATTAGTATGATAAATTTTTCTTCAATGTTGAGGTCATGAAATTTAATTTTTTCTTTCATGAATTACCCCCTAACACCCCGGCTCATAGCATGTAAGCTCTCCATCTTTCTCTCATTATTTTGCTTTCATTTGCTAAATTTTTTAAATAATTCAACAAGCATTTCTAAAAATTATCCTTATGTTTAAATAGTAACCTGGTAAGTAATAATTTGGAGTTAGTTTTATTTTTTTTTAATTTGGAACTATATCTGTCTTTCTAAACATATGATAAATGAATCATTTCTTATTCATCTTTCTCTACCCAAGGCTTTTACTTTTGTGAAAATATGTACATTTATGTACAAATTCTAGTGATAGCCTTGGAGGGACTTGTTATTTTGTGAAATGGAGTTCTCAGGGAGCTCATAGTTGAATATAATCAATTTAAAGAACCTGCCATATGCTTTTTAGGTTTTCCAAGTTTGTTGATGTTTTTAATGAAAAAAATTAGAACAGTAAGGTTAAGAACTAAAGAATCTTCAAAAACCTTAGTAAAAATGCATCTTAAAGTACATAATGCATTTAAATACAATACCAAAATACCAAAATAGATATGTATGTATCTGGTAAAAATTGGAATTTTGGGGGCTTTCAACCACTCACTTTAAAACACGTTTCTAAGAGTTATGAAAGAAGAGAATCTTAAAGAGCACCCCATCTTCCCAATTCTTGCCATGCTGCCATTTCTCCAGTTGCTTTTTTCATGCCACTTGGTTCTCAGTATGTATATGGAGCCATTTCTTATTACATTAACTGTAGCTCCCGCTGTTGTCTGTAGTGAAGAGTGTCACCAGTCACCTGGATGTAACCCCCTGAGATGTTCAAACTGTGAGGTTACATTTTATGGGCAGTTTATTGGACATAAACTCTGTAACAGTTTCACCTAATTTCAGTCATGACACCCTAATTTCATGCCTTTTCTTGCAACTAAGAAACCTACTATTGCCTAAAACGCAAAGGATGGGTTTTGCATGTTGAGACACAGAATGATCAGTGATTCTCAAAGATTTTTGGGAGGGGGCAGAAATTGTTTAAATTCTAGTCTGTTATGACATTAGACATCCTGATTAAGAAGCACTTCGCTCATATCTAAAATAGACTAGAGCTTGTGAACTGTGAAAGTGCTTTACCAAGATTGTCAGCTCTACTCCAAAAAAGAATCCCTTAATGGACCAATCAGTAGTTTATACCGTTAAAGAATTTTTTATGGTATAATAATGAACATTTATAACAGAGCAAAAACAAGCCATTTCCTAACATTAGCCTTTCTGCCAACGGAGGTCATAAAAATTGTTAATGCAGATGAGGTTGCCTTCTGTTGTGCCGTGCTAATAGGAAATGGATCATTGCGGTTTATGGGGTACTTAGCCATTTTGGTTCATGATAAATGACTGACTTCAAGTGACATTCCTTCCCTGATTCCCACTATTCATCACCTGAAAGAATGGAAAACCCAAACATGAAGTTGATTTTGAAGTTGTCAAGAGTTTCACTGTGGTGTAAATCCATCATAAGCCAGTGTTTTAATGGGTCTAGGAAGAAACTGTATGAATGAAAACACTTGTAAATGTTTTATACCTCTATTTTCTTTTGTTCAAAAGCCAGTTTTGTGGCTCTGGTGTTATCCTGCTCTGACTTCTGTTGTCTCTTCCTTACTCCTCCCCCTCTCCAAACACTCTCTGGTTTTGAAGACTCCCTGGATTGTATCTTAGCAGACACTTTGATGTAATTGTGCTGTTCTGCTTTATAAAATCAGCACAATAAACACAAAGACTGGAAAATATTTTCAACTCAATGTCAATTATATGTCAGCAATTATGCACATACTTCTTTCTCTGCTAATATTATGAATATCCATCATCCTCTCCTTCCTCATCATCCTCCTTTGAAGCACTGTGCCCTTATAGTCTGACCAGGACACAAACAATTGGTAAGGAAGTGAAAGTCTGACTATAAGAATAAGATTATGTTCTCATGGCTCTTGTTCTTAGAAAATAACTCCCCAGATTATTTTCACATTTCCACATGCTTTGAGAATTGCCCAAGATAGAGTCATGCCCAATGTATGTACAGAGGAGTCTGAGACTTTGCAGGGGCATCTTGGTCTTGGGCATGTTTGTTTCTGAATTCAAACGCATGGCATCCTTTGTGTAACCCGGGTCTGCATAGTTCATTATCTGTTATTTGTTAACAGCATCTGGATAGTCAGTTATCTGTTATTTGTAAAAAGAAGATGTGAATGTTTCTTCACATTATCTTGGGACCATTTAGTATAATTGAGGTAATTTGATGTGAATTTTTTGGTTCTTAAAGAGAGTCTGGGCTGCCTTATCTGTGTGCATTATGGATTGATGGTGGCAACCTGTGATTTTGTTTGCTCTGTAGAACTTTGAAGGAGACCCTTTCTGGCTTTAGTTGGAAGTTGTGATGTCCTGTAAAGAAAGTGAAGGAAACTCTTCTTCCAGTGTTTATCTCTTAGGGTATTTTGTGAGAATATTTGGCAAATGGCATCCGTGTATATATTACTCATGTGCTGAAGATTAAATATTAATTAGGTTTTTTATTTGATCATTTTTTTCCTATAAAACTGAAGGAATAGCTCATGGGACATAAGTGGTCACATGGTCTCAGATAAATTCCATCAGTCTTACACATTGTTGTGACAGCTGAGTAGAACGGTCCCATTTTTTTTTCTTCAGATTTATTGAATGAGAATCATTAATCTTGCATTATGTAGCTTGGTTCAAGCTGAGCGGTACTCACAACTGTACTGCTTCATCCACACTATTGAGACACACCTGCAGTTTAATTTTTGGCCCAAGTTTGGATGCTGTGGCCAATGGTGAACTTAAGTCTGAGTTTAGCAAGAGGTTGCTAGCACAGTAAAAGACAAAAAGCAAGCAGAGGGGCTTTCTTAGTAGGGTTCTATTCTTAGTAGGGTTTCTATTCCTGCACACACACCATGACCAAGAAGCAAGTTGGGGAGGAAAGGGTTAATTCAGCTTACATTTCCACATTACTGTTCATCACTAAAGGAAGTCAGGACTGGAACTCAAGCAGGTCAGGAAGCAGAAGCAGATGCAGAGGCCATAGAGGGATGTTACTTACTGACTTGCTTCCCCTGGCTTGCTCAGCTTGCTTTCTTATAGAACCCAAAACTACCAGCCCAGAGATGGCACCACCCACAATGGGCCCTTCTCCCTTTGATCACTAATTGAGAAAATGCCCCACAGCCGGATCTCATGGAGGCATTTCCTCAACTGAAGCTCCTTTCTCTGTGATAACTCCAGCCTGTGTCAAGTTGACACACAGAACCAGCCAGTACAGGGGCTGAGGGTATAGAGTGCTTGCACTGGACAGCGCTCCCCACTCGTGCACACTGCCGTTGGTGAGTGAACACTGCTGGGCTTTTACTTCTTTCCCTTCTCTTTTCCTCCTCATAATAGGTTTCTCTAAGTCAAAGCTGAGGGGGAAAGGCTAAGTTCCAAGATGGGCAGGTTTTTAGGAGGAGGATGTGTGCGTGAGAGGGGGGGCTGGTATTGGTCAAAGACTGGAGGAAACACTTCACAATCCAAAGATGATGTTAAGAGTGAATATATATTAAGTAGTAGTACTGTGCTTGCCTTTTAAAGGAGGAGGAGGCTCCATGCTCAGGTTCTCACGATTGCTTTTGATCTACATGGCCAAAGCTTAAGATGCAGTGTGTTCTTCAAGCCCAAGATTTCCCTTGGATACATTTAAAGCAAAACGTGCCATGCTATTTACATTGTATTCTTGCCCCCTCCTTCCCATATAACCTTCACCAAATTACCTCTTGTTATTTAAAGTCATGAAAGAAAACAGAACCCCTCAAAGGAAAATTAATTGTTCTTTGAAAGTCTTTTTAAATTCTAAAAATTACTGGAAAAAAATTTGAAAGGACTAAATTATTAACTATTATGTGTTCTAGGACTTTCTAGTCCTGTGGTTCTCAACCTGTGGGGTGAGACCCCTCCTTTGGCAGACCTCTGTCTCTGAAAATATTTACAATTCATAACAGTAGAAAAATTACAGTTATGAAGTAGCAACGACAATAATTTTATGGTTGGGGGTCACCACAACATGAGGAACTGTATTAAAGGGTCACATCATTAGGAAGGTTAAGAAATAGGTTTTACACTTCCCACAGAAGAACCAGAGAGCTATCTTCTTCACTCACTGACTCCAAGGTGTGATGTTAGCTTTAAACTGTAGGCTGTTATTTTTCTTCTTTGCACTTCAAAAAGATCTAAGGTCACTTCTGATTATGACTTTGCCACTTCCTTGTCCTATTGTCCTTACAAAAGGTTTTTTTTTTCCTTCTTTTTTTTGGTAGCTTTAAACGTCTCTGTAAAGAGATTAGACCAAATGAAAATTCTTTCGAATAAGAAACAAGTGTTTGCCTCATTGTATAATTTATAAGGTAATACCGAGACTCAAAGAGTTCCTCTTACAAAATTCAAATGCTTTCTGCTTCCTTTTTGTGGCAAATTGTTTAACTGAGCAAGGATAGCTGTCAGGGCCCATGTTGAGGACACCAGACATCTGAGCTGTTCATGTCTTGAGCGTTTCTTTACCCACAATCAGAACAAATCGTGCCAACATGCTGTTGATACTTCTGCTGCATTGCATGCGACAGTGTGGAGAAGGCCACCTGCATTTGCCCTCCTTTTTAGATGTCATCTGTGAGTGACTGTTGTGTGCAGGCTTGAAATAGAAAGCCCATGGATCTGGTTCTGAGCCTGTAGAGTATTGAATTCACTTCCTTTCCACCCCTCATTTGCTTAGCTCTTATTTTTCTGACTGTGTTCATTTTCTGATGCAAGTAATTGCAAATCATATAATGTTTTGATGGAGAAATAGTTGGACTAAGATGCAAGTTCATCAAGGGATAAAAACTGACAACTACATTTCCAGTTCTTATTTGAGCATCACGAATTCACAGTATCCTATGGAATTCTTGTTTGTTTGCTTTTGCATTTCAGTGTGAAAAAAACAATAGTCCACAATGAAAACTTAAAGATACAGCCTTTACCTCTCTTGAGCATATGTTTCTAATAACATTTTCCCATTTGGATTATTTTTAAAAGCATATTTAACCTCTCCTTAAAACTCCAGACTTATATGTACGAGTGATTAATGTACATCTCCTTTGAGGTGTTAATGGGTATCTCACATATACTCAGTATCCAATTTTTGATTGTCATCAGCATTCACCTACCTCCTACCTAAATTCCTACATCCCCCCCCGCCCCCGCTGCACCCCTGACCCATTACTGTTTTCTATCTCCTTTTCCCCACACATATCACCCATTCAGTCTGACTAGCTGCAGAATGGCCCAATTTCGCCACTGCTCTTTCTTGAATGCCTGCTGTAGGCTTCTGCTGGCTGCAAGCTCTTCTCCACGAAGAGACAGAATGATGCTTTTAAAGCCGAGGTCATGTCTCTCTAGCTCCAAACCCTAAGGCAACTTCTCATCACTCTTGGAACAAAATGCAAATTCTTTGGCCTCCATAGCCCTGATGGGCTGGTGTTTGGCTGACTCTCCTGTCTTATCTCCTATATCACTTTCCTTTTACTGATTGATCATTGTATCTATTGATCATTCCTTAAACATCCCCAGTGTATCCCCACCTCAGGGCTTTTGTCTCAGCTGATCTTTGTCCCAAAGTGACCTTTCCTATATTTTGACGCGGCTCACTTTTTCTTTGCCTAAACTGTCAGCTCTGTAGTGAAGCTTCACTAACATCTTGTCTATATTATGTCCTTTCTTTCCTCCCAGGCTTTGCGTCAGCCTAGTAGCTTTTATGACTGTATTTCTAACAAAGATCATTGTCTGAAGTTCTTATTTAGTTACATTTTTATTGTGGTTCACCAGCCTGGGAGGGCAGGAACTTCTCTTTTTCACTGAGATTTCCCCTGTGTTTGTGTGTATGTATGGCAGTCACTGAAACTATGCATTTACGACTTAATTGGGGAACAAGGCTATTTAGGCCCATGAGAAGTATAAACTGCTGCATCAATAAAGAATAGTCTAGATTATATTTTAGTGAGATGAGTCCTGCCAAATCTTTATGACAATTTAGGTGATCCACAGACAAGATGATAGACCTATCTCTTTGGATTGGTCTATTAATTCACAACAAAGAAAAAAAAATATCAATCCTAGTCAGTGGGTATTTTCTCTTGAATATCTGCATGTGTAAAGTGGCCATCATATCTGCACATATAAAGTTACTTAATTGTAACTTGATGTGACTAAGTACGCTTGAACAATAGGCCAGAGTGTATTCGTTGCAGATAAGTATGAAATTTGTAGCAGTCATTGTTATGCAGAGAACCTCCACTTATTAAGTGTTAGCCATGCATACACCTCTCTCCAAGAAAGAAAGCATTTCTTTCCAAACAAGAGTTGGTTTCACTGTGAAGTTTTTGTATATATAATGATTTCTTAAGAATTAATGACCACATATGTAATAAAATCTTAATGATTTGTTTTGTAGATGTAAATCTTTGTAAATGGACTTTGATAAATTGGATGTATACTGATGATTAAAACACAAAAGAAGAGAAAACACACCTTTTTCCCCCTTTGTTATAATTTGCTAATTAAATGTCAGAAATTTAGAGCCCAGAGACTTACCTAAATCTAAACGATAGTGACTTTTGTCTCTTTTATGACTGAAGATCACTCCAGAATTCCTATATTCTTCTTTGTGTATTCCTTCAAATTATTTTCTGCCATTTAACAACATTTTCCATTATACTTTTTAAGAAAAGTAGCAGCTCTCACTTTGCCTACTAACATTTTTCATGGACTTCCTCTATGGCTGTCCTTTGTGTGGTTTGTAAGACAGTAATTTTCCCTTAAGAGTTTGGGCACCTCTCCCCATGTCCTCAGTGTACTGGTAAATCCCTAAATCTGAGTTGATTTGTAGTCTCTCACAGTAAAAGCTTGGGTTATATATGGTCATCACCATTTCTCATTTGATCAAATCCCCTGATAGGAACTAGCCAGGAAGCCAGACTTGGTGTATTTGTGGCTGACCGATTCAGGTCTGACAGAATTAAAGTTCCCTGTTTGTTATCTGAATTTAACTTTCTTCTTAACTGGGATATTTTTGTCCTAGATGAAATCTTGTTTTTAAATCAGAATGTTTTTTAAATTCTCATGCAGAATGAGAGAATAAGAGTGATTCTTTCTTCTTGGGTTATATATCAGTTGGTCATCAGTTGGCATTTTGAAGACTTCCAGACATTCACTGCAAAGGGAGAGTGATGGCCTCCTGGGAAGGAGCTCTCCCTTCCCTTTACCCCTAGGCTGTCTCCCTGGGAGGCTGCCATAAGGACTGAGGCTAGGGCTCCAAAGCCTGACTTCTTCCGGCCTGTGGCAAAGTCCCAGCAGGGGCTCCAAATAGGGATGGGGGTAAGGTCTGGCTAATTATTCTCCTGGCTCCCTCCTTGTAGGGATGCCTTGGGCTGCTGGTGCCCCTCGACCTAAGGTCATGGTTCTTCTCCATTAGACTTTCTCCTTCTGGGTTCCTGTAATCAATCCTTCCTCTCATCTTTTCTCCTAGGAGTGGCAACAGTTATGCTGTCATCAGTGCCAAATTAAAACAGAATCTTTCACAGTTCTGTACTCTGCAGACTGTCCCTTACACAGAAGTTGCCACAGATTATCTTAATTTAAATGTGCCATTAGTTTTTTGTTGATTCTGTTTGATGCAATTATTGTTTCTTGAATTTATGATCTTTTTACTAAGTACCTCATATAGATATTACCCTGATAGGGTCTGTGTGGTACCCACAAAATGAAAGAAAGCCTCATTACCTTTTGGGGTTCTATCTTGTGATATGTACAGAATCTTTTTCCTTATTCAGTATTCCAGTAGTATTTGTTTATTGAGTAGTTGCTGTAGCTAAGGCATGGTATAATGTTTAAGGCAAGTACAAAGCTAGGCTAATGTATATCTTTGTTCTAATTGTCTATTTATAGGACACTCCAAGTTCTTGTGCAATTGTCAATCACATTACTGGGCCCAGAAGAGATGGTGCCATTTCACCTGAACCTCACACATCTGTGAAATTAAACAAGAAAAAAAATAATCATTGCCCCATCATTAGTGGTCCATTTTGAGCTGATTTTTGCCTGTATTAAGGGCTTGGGCCTTGCCTTAATTCTCTTTGAATCTTAGCACCCCGTAGCATATAACTGAATAGGAAAGTCCTCTCACCCATGTCTCAGTTTAGGTTGTTGAATCATGCCACTGATTACAGATCTTTTGAATACACAGTTCCCAAACCTCTGCCAGTATTCTTAGTGGCTCAGAACTGAGGAGAGATATACCAATCTGATGTCCATATATTTACAGCCCATAACAGCTTGATAAGACAACAGAAAAACATTAGCCCATATCCAGTTGTTCCTGACATCTGGCCCTAACCTGTTCAGTTCTCCTTTAGTCCCTGTGTCTACTTCTGCTTTACAGTGACCTCTGTAGTTCTCAAACATGACCATTTCCTGAGCTCACAACAAGATGTCTTTTGTGCCTTGATCTCATTGGATGGAAATCCTGTACAGTATCAAGAAAGCCCTCTAGGAAGCTGGGAGATTTCAGTTCAACATAAATCTTTTCTTTATTTTAACATCAAGGTAAAAAACAAACAAACAAACAAACAAAATCCCAACCAACTAATCAAACAGGAAACATATCTAGCGAATATAATTTAAGAACACAATTTGGACAATTGTCTTTTAAAGGCTTTTTTTCACTGTAGTATTCATTTGGGCTCTTGACCACACTTTCAGAGAGGCTGCTTTGTGTAGCTGAAACTTAGAAACTTAGGCCGTATGAGGGTTTGTTTTTGTTTGTTTGTTTTTGCTCTTGATGTCCAAGAGATTACCAAGAGGGGTCAAGAAGGGTGTGGAACTCCTTGTATTATGCTGAGGGAGGAATGTGCAAAAAGGACCCAGTCCAATTAAGTTAGTCATCTTTAGCATCATTGAGTGATGCTAGTGTGGGCAGCTCTACACCTTTTGCTCTTCGTAGGAGACATCAATCTGTATTGCAGTAAATTTCTGTTACATTTACAGGGATAAGGTAGGCACCAAAATTATTTTAGGCTATTCAGTAGGCCATGGGGAGCAAGAAGAAACTTCATTGCACACGATGATTCAGACCTCGTGTCTTTTATTTACTTGATCTCCTTCATATTGCTACAAATTGTGGCCATGTCAGGAGACATTTTGGTTGTCACACTAAGGGGGAGGGGGGTGCCACTGTCGTGTACTAGGAGTACAGCTAAGTATTTTTTAATACCCAGGAAAATGTCTCACTACAGAGACTTTCATAACCCTAAAAATGCCAATAGTTCTAAGCTTGGTAAATCCAAATCTATACCTTAATCAGATCAATAGAACTTGCTGTGTTCTAGCCTGGTCTTCATAGTAAGTTCCAAAACAACTGAGGCTATGTAGAAGGTTCCTATCTCAAACAAAACAAAAGACTCAAAAGAGAACAGAATATTCAGTGTTGGTGAAAATGTCCTATATTGACATGATTATATATTGCTTTAAGCACTTGAAATGAGGCTGGGTGGCTAAGAAATTGGATTTTTTTAAAGCTCTAAATAAACAGACATCATAGTTCTAGGAAGTCATTAGACAATGCAAATCTATACCACAGTTTTCCTGCCTGAATACCTTTGACTTATAAATAATGGATAGAAAAGATTGGCATCTGAGAGAAGGGAGGATTGGTGAGGGAATTTAGAGGAAGCTGGAAGGGGTGTGTGTTTTCAAAAAAGCCAAGAGACTGAAAGCACTGTGGCTTTTAAAGCTGAGACTATTTTGTTATAGTTGGTGGACTAGACATTCAAACAGTACTGATGACATTAACTCTGTCTCTGACTTATAATATTGGGCTCTCCAGAGGCAGCAGTGAGCTGAAGCCTGAGTCAGATTCTAATGAGAATAACTGCTGATGGTCTCTACCTCTGGCTTAGATTTTCTCACAGTGTGGAAGCTTGAAGACATTTTAACTTCTTAAAAGACAAGATTTTCAGAGTAAATGTATATTTACTGATCAGCTGATCTACATTCCGCATTTGTTTCCTCATTCCTTCTCAATGTCTTACATGTAGTTTTTTTCTCCTGTTTTATTCATCCATCTCTTGTAACCCATTCTATTTTTTACAAATAAGACTTACTTTAATTCCAACAAATGATACATATTGGTGTTAAAACTCTGTGAGATGATTTCTCAGTGTTTGTACTCCGCTTGCTTAGCAAGAGAGACTCATGACCTCTCTATCTCTTTAACATCGTTATAGAAAATGCCTATGCTATATCTGAGCTTTCTTGCAGACCAACAGCTGTGTCTTCTATCTATCCTGGGGTCAATTTTCTCTGCTAGGAGCAGCCCTGTGCCTCACAGGGACAGAGCAAATAACCAATAGGACCATAATAGTCTGCAAAAGAGCTAACCTGCCAGCAGGTGGCACTAGGAGTCACAGGGGCATAAAATCATTGAGTTTCTGAATACCCCTTACCAAAAGAATAAGAAGGAGTCAATAGGATAGATGTGAACGGAAGAGACACATGAGATATGTTAGCTATGGGCTGGGGAGACTAGTGCTCTTAGACAAAGAGCAATCAAGAACTAAAAGGTTAAAAAAAATCACTTTATTAGTCCATTCCAACTAATAAGAACAACTGTGGCATCATTAATTTGGAAAGAAACAATTGTCTCAATAGCAGTTTTGTTTCAGAAGTCAGGTTATATTTGGGGCACATTGGCAAGATAGTCTGTGGAAATGTTGCAGGAACATTTAAAGTATGAACCTGGAGCCCAAGAGAGTGACTGAGGGTACCCAAACAAACAAAAGAAGAATGTAAGGATATGGAATGTGCGAAACCTCCAAAGGGCAGGCTTTTGGAAGCTTCTTAAACTTAAGAACATCAGTCCACTAACCTCTAACGTTAACTGGTTACTTGTACCTGCTACAGAGACTTGTGATTTAGAAATTTCAGATGATATGAGTTAATAACCACCCCAGATAATTCTGATCTACTTTGAGAAGAGGCATATTTTAGCAGAGAGTCTCGGAGACTAAAAGAAGGTGGTTGGCACTCTATCACGACAGAGGAAATGGTAAGATTGAAGAATAAGGATTAGCTGTTGGAGAGCGGCTCTGTCATTCCACAGCAGCCAGGGCAAGGATAGGTAGGGTTAGGGTACAGAAATGAGTGTGAACCTGTGAGTGCAGGAGTGGAGTAACCAACAGTTAAAAGTATATAATAGATTTGGGGCCTTGGGAACTATTTATACTCCTAAAAATTATGGAAGACCTGAAAGAATTTTTAAGTGAATTATATCCAGTGCTGTGCTGCTAAACTAATTATTGGAAACAAAATTTTCAGTGTTGTAGAGATGGCTTGGCAGTTAAGAGCACTGGTTGTTCTTCCAGTGGACCAGGGTTCAGTTCCCAGCATCCACATGGTGGCACACAACCATCTGCAACTACAGTTCCAGAGAATCCAATGCCCTCTTCTGGCCTCCATGGACACTGCATGCATATGGTCCATAGGCTTACATTCAGGCAAAACATCCATAAGCATAAAGTAAAAATAAAGCTTTTTTTAAAAGCCAGGTGGTAATGGAGCATCCCTTTGATCTCAGCACTCGGGAGGCAGAGGCAGAGCTTCTAGGCCAGCCTGGTCTGAAGAGTGAGTTCCAGGACAGCCAGGGCTACACAGAGAAACCCTGTCTTTAAAAAAAAAAAATTTAGCCGGGCAGTGGTGGCGCACGCCTTTAATCCCAGCACTTGGGAGGCAGAGGCAGGAGGATTTCTGAGTTCAAGGCCAGCCTGGTCTACAAAGTGAGTTCCAGGACAGCCAGGGCTACACAGAGAAACCCTGTCTCGAAAAAAAGGAAAAAAAAACAAAAAAACAAATAAAAAAAATTTTTTTTTAAAAAAAGGTTCTTCCTGATTTTCATGGTATAATCCCCACCATAGACTATTTTGAAATATGAATAGCTTTCTTGCAAACTAGCACAAGCCAACTCTGACATGCTATAAGCATCAGTATTTATCATATGATATTGAAAATTAAAACTATATTTAATTCTATAAAGCAATAATTATTAACATGTTCACAGAAATAACACAGTTTTATGAAAAACTATGAAATTTGATAATGATAGCATGGTTTCCTATTTTTGCAAACCCTTTATGTAGTTCAACAGAAAACAATTGGATTCTCATAGTTGCTTCTGCACTCAATATGTTACAATATCCTGTGTCACTTGGGCCCTGAGAAACACTCTATTTATACTCATGAGAGGATGTTCACAAAAGATATGTTCCATTGCATTATTGTTATAGAAACACTTGACATTTGACACCTGCGAAGACCTCAGGCCCCCTCTTAATAATACCACACTGCAAACATTGCTGGGATACAGAACAATGGGCCACATTCTTTTTATCAATTTCATATTCTATGAGTAAGAAGTTGAGTAAATATTCCTTATTGTTTTGATATTATACATATTGTAAAAGTGTGAAAATGAAAAATCCTCAACGTTGGGATTAAAAAGAAGAGTGGGAGATAACATGGTCCTTCTCATGGCCAAATGTTGTTCTGTGTAACCCACAGCTCCTTGGAGACCTGTTACTGTAGAGGCTGAAGCTGAGCATAGAGCTCCTGGTTTAGTGTCAGACTTTGAGAGAACAATACCCATAAAACTAAAATAGAAGTGGTATAATTACAAGTGAAGAGAATAATGGAGGCTGACTAAGCTGAAGTCATCTCCTTGGTCACCAAGAGGGATCTGAGGACAAGAGATGGCTTTCTTGGCCAAAAAAGCAGGACATTTGAGTCAATCTATGTTAGAAGAGCTCAATATCTGGAAAGATTGCAAGAGCCAGAGGATCAGGATGTCTGATAAAAGACTTTGTCTTCTGGATATGACAGAGAAGCTACATCCACGAAATCTCAGCAATATGGCTGAATAAACAAGACCTGAACAGCAACGACCCAATTGACATGCCGGCGTGGATGGAGGATTGCACTAAGCTCTACCCCAGGTGAAAAGTTAGTCTTCCTCAGAGATGGGCATCCTCTATAATTATCCAGTCTTAAGTGGTCAGCCCTAGAAAATATTCATGCAAGCAACACTAAACAGACTCAACAGGCTGAATTTATGTATTTATTCACACACACACACACACACACACACACACACGTGCATGTAACAGTAATAAAGAATAGGAATCCGGGAGTTTGAAAAGAAGCAGGAGGGGAGAATGTGGGAAAGGATTAAGGGAGAAAAGGATAGGGGAAATAATGAAATTCTATTTTAATTAAATCATAAGTTGAGAGGCAGATGAGTTTAAAGCCAGCCTGGTCTATATAGCAAGTTCAAGGTCAGCTAGGGCTGCATACCTACATACATGCATACCTACGTACATACATGAATGATGAAAAAATTCACTGTCATTGTAGACTGTCATTATCCTTGACTTCTCTTGCAAGAGTGGAAGAAGCAAAGCAACAAAGGCCTTAGCAGATACTTTGGAGATATTCTGAGAACAGCGTTTTTATGACAAGTCAGGCAATATAAATAGTCAATTGTAGTGGGTTGGTGTACCACTGCTTATATTCTAATACTAAGTGCTGGTCACCAAGATAGCCTGAGAGACCCTGACCCCAGTTAATTCTGATTGGTGACTAAAGATGCTAGCAGTCGATAGCCATAGGTGGGATTTAGGTGTCTTTTTTCCCACTACCCTCACACTTGAGACCAGAAGGAGGAAGGAGGAAGAACGTAAGCTGGGATAGTAAGAGAGCCTCTAAGTGAAAGGGGCCAAGAGCACGTGGCCCCCAGGGCTGCTCAATTGGGCCAAGAGCAGCCAAGATGGAGTATAGAAATTAGTAAGTAGTGACTGAGAGCTGTCTTTAGGAAAGTGGATTCTAGCAACATGGAAGGTAGGCAGTTGCCCAGCTATTGTGCTGTTTAAGGCATATTAAAATATAAAGGTTATGTGTGTCTTTCATCTGGGAACATAAATTGTCTAAGGCAGGAAGGAACCCTGTGCCAGGATTTATTATTTTTTTACTGCAGTCAAGAGTTGTACTTAGGCTCTAATAGGTCAGAACAGGTCATTCATTGTTCTGATGATTTTTAATTAGTGTGACGAGGCAGGACTGGCTTCTTCACAAATGAACATATTTCCATAAGGGATCCATCAGATATAATCCTTTAGAAGATGATAAATTGTGCTCACAATGACACCCGTCCTCCTGCCTCTTTAATTTTCATTTCTCAGTGAGCTTCTTTAGGCCTTTTACTCCTAAATATTAATTTTGGTTCCCCCCTGCCTGGGATTGAACACAGGGCCTTGCACACGCATTCACTCTGCCACTACATTATACCTCCAAAATTGACGGTAGTTTTAAAATTAAATAGTCGTGTACCAATCTCTTGCTTCTCCTGGGGATTCCTCACCTCAAAGCATGGCTAAAGCAGAAGCAGTGTGTAGAGTAGGACCTCTTGGGACCATAGGAGTGACGTTCTTCCTGTCTGTAGGCTATCACTGTAGCTGCTGTTTCATCAAGGATGCCTGAATACTGTGGTTGAAACTCTTAAGCTGCCATGGTGATGATGCATCTGTTCTTTGCGGCAGTCTCTTTGTAATGCTTACTCTCTGTGTAACTTATTCTCAGACACTCACAGGTGATAGATATTCTAGCTGGAAAGATTTCTTTGGCTTTATGAAAGTTTAGAAACTTTAAAAAGTGAGTATATTCCCAGTGCCTCTCCTCCTCCCCACAAAACTGCTCTTTCATATACCCTTAGCACTTTATCAGGTCTTCTGGGTACATAGCAGACACTTGATAAATCTCTCTTAAATAGGACATTTTGGTTACTATGTCAGGAGGAGTACTAGAACAACTATATCACTAGGTGCTTCCAGCCTTTCTACTTCTAGTTCATGTTTGTTTGCTTGTTTGCTTGTCTTTTTTGTCTGTCGCCCTGATTTTTTTGTTTGTGTACGTACATGTTTGTGTATATCTTGTATGGATGTGTATGTATGTGGAAAAGTATGAGAATACTTTTCCATTCTTAATATTTATCATTATTTGCTTGTTTGCTTGTCTGTATCAGGTTTGTGCTTTGTTGCCTAGGCTGGTCTCCAACTCCTGGGCTCCAGAGAGCTTTCAGCCATCTTCTGCTCTGAGCAGATGGGACCTGTGCCTAGTTGATGGTTTTCATTTTGTGATAATTTTAGATCAGCGTTCGACAAATGTTTTCTCTAATGGGCCAAATAGAGAGTGTTTGAGAAGGGTAGGTCAGCCATATAAGGTATTTGTTACAGTTGCTCAACTCTACAGACCTAGGATGGAAGCAGCTGTAGGCAACATGGAAACTCACAGCACAGTTACAATATTACTTGCAAAAGAAGTCTGTGGGCTGTATTTGTTAAGCAAACTATCAATAACCCTTCCTGACTTTTTTGTTTGTGTGTGTACATATTCATATATATATTGTATGGATGTGTACACATGTGGAAGCCAGAGGTTGCTTTTGGTACTTTTCAACTCTTAATATTTATTTATTTTATGTGATATATGTCTTTTCCTATTATTAATACTGACATGTAAGGAATCAAACCCAGAACCTCGTGCATGCTGAGTCAGCACTCTACCAATGTGCTACATTCCCAACCCTCAGGAGTCTTTCTTAATCCCTTCTCTACGTTGATTTTTGAGGCAGGGGTTTCTCACTTACAGGTCCTTGCTTTAGCTAGACTGGCCGGCTAACAAGCCCCTGGGATTCTACTGTCTCCATCTCACTAGCTCTGGGTTTATAAGCACACACTGCTTTTTACATGGTTCTGGGTATCCAAACCCAGATCCTCACGCTTGAACAGCGAGCACTTTACTAACTGAACCATTCCCCTACCCTTCTTCTCTGACTTTAACAGTTGAAATTAAATAGACTTCATAGAAAAAGAAACTTTGAAAGTCAGCTTCCTGTCCTGAAACAAAATGACCACTTATACATGTCTTTTTATTTAAAACCCTTGACCTTTATCACAGTTAATTTGGCGTATAGGAAGAGAGGAGAGAGGAAGGCTCTGAGAGTTCCTGAGAGGCTACGGTTGCCTCTTAACCTAGCTGCTATTTTTCTTGAGATTTGTTGTAAGAAGTAATTGGCAATGAAGGCAATGTTCAATTATGTACAAATACTCAATACATAATTTAAAATATTAGCAACTAGGCTGGAGAGACAGCTCAGTGAGTACTGTTCTTCCAGAGGAACATGTTGAATTCCAGCAACCACATCAGGCAACTAAGTGATCTGTAACTATAACTCCAGGGGATATAACATCTTTGGACTCCATGTACATCAACACACACACACACAAACACACACAATCAAAAACAATTTTGTTTTACAAAGAAGCAAAGGGAAAAGGATGGGGTGGGATGGGGAGTGGCAAGCCAATGGTATCTCCATATTAAAGTATTCATTCATCACCAGCCTTCTCCCACCTTCAACATTGTTGGAACCCAGAGCAAAAGGACAAAACCAATCCCTTATAAATATATGTCCAGATATTTTGAACATATGACCAATGAACAAACCATTGGGAACAGACAGATCAGTGCTGGGATTAGGGTTTGGCTTCTTACTTTGATAAGCACACCTTCTTCATGATTCTTGCATCCTCTGGAAGGCCAGGCTGGAAGCTTGGGGAGAGATGGTCCCTTATTCTTCCCAGTGAGGAGATTATTCCTCCAAGTTCTGTTTTAATTCAGCACCAAGAAGTCTTACAGATACTGGTGGAGATGCTCAATCTTCTACCCCCTTTTGTCCCCTTGGGCCTGGGATGCTGTGTGCTTGCCATTAAGGAGAGTCAGAGGCAAGGCATTTTGGTCGTGGTTTTCAGGATACCAAGTATCTTGAGAATAGTCTAGAAGGGTGCAGCCTATGTGGCTGTACTGTCTTTTCTCTGTGTACCCTTCATCTTCCAGAGTTATGTAGTCAAAGTGCAAGACAAGGTTCTTATAGAACACAAAAACAATAGATTGGCTAAGGAGCAGTAAAGCCCATTATAAGGGCTAGTAAATAGTTTGGTAATATAAAATGCCTTTTTTTTTCTTTAATTTTTTTCAAAATTCTATTTATTATTCTCACCCTCTCGCTCTACCTCCCATATGTATGTATCTGTGTCTGTGTGTAATACTTGAGTACAAGCACATACATGCCATATTATGGATAGTCAGCTTATGGTTAGAGAATAACTTACAGGGACCAGCACTTTCCTTCAATCCTTTAATACAGTTCATCATGTTGTAGTGAATCCCCAGCCATAAAATAGTTTTCATTGCTACCTTATAACTGTAATTTTCCTACTGTTATAAATCATAATGTGTTTCTCAATGGTCTTAGGTGATCCCTCTGAAAGGATTGTTCAACCCCAAAGTAGTCATGACCCACAGGCTGAGACTCACTGCTGGTGAATGACATGCTAGCTGTAGTGAATAACTGCTTAATTCAGTAAAACAGGAAAGCGAGAATCTGTGGCAAGCAGAGAGCCAATCTACCACCGCTTTTACGTTGTTAGTTAAGGCATCAGTGAAACTAGGGCACAAGCTGTTTTCTTTTGTTACAGTGTGTGTTTAAGTGCAAGTAGAAAGAGATCTGGCTCAAATTATAGAAACCAAAGGGGGTGCAATATCACACTAGGATACTCTGAAGATGACAGCTGAAATTTCTCTCCCAGATCTTTTTGTCTCGCCAAATGGCAGTGACTCATTTTGAAGGTGGCTGGAGACAGATGTAGAGTTAATCAGAACACCAGTACATACCCTCCTTTATGTGCATGCTCTTGTGATCTTGGCACTTTCTGAGTTTGCTTTCTCTCATGTTACCTGACAGGAAAAAAAAAATGTTTTCTTGCTCCTGGGCTGTTGTAAAGGATCAGGCAATATTTTCAGAAGTCGTTTTATGGAGCTGGAAGAAAAATAGTCTCCATATTCAAAGTTGAATTGCCACTACTGGAACCTTCTCTTATTACTTTCAAAGTGATCTTACTGTTGTTTCTCAGAAATTAAATGTAAAGATTATTGAGATAGACTCTCCCTTCCCCTGTGTGTGTGTGTGTGTGTGTGTGTGTGTGTGTGTGTGTGTGTGTGTGTGGTATATACACACGTGTGCATGAATTTGCTCACCGATATGAGTGTGTGTGGGTGCCAGAAGTTGATTGATACCATTCCTCAATTGTGCTCCACGTTTTTGAGAAAAGATCTTTCATAAAACCAGGAAAGGCCAATGATAGAAATGGGTCCATTCATGTCCAGCTTGGTAAACCAAACTTAGGGTTACTTACAGGAGAATAAATGGAAACTGCTCTCAGCAACCTGGGAGTCTCAAGCTCATACCAGCATGGGTGACAAACCAAGAAAGCTGTACCTTTAGTTGGGTCACAGGCAGTCTCCTTCCTGGAAGTTGTTGGAAAGATACTCATAAGTCTTCTGTTGTTGTTGTTTTTGTTGCTGCTGCTGCTGTTGTAGTTGTTGTTGGTTTGTTAGCTTGGAGTACCTTATTCTTTCCTTCAGGAGGGAATGCTTTGATACACAAGAAATGGCTATCCACCAACCTCCATACTTCCTCTAGGTCTTTCATTTTTTTTTCCATCTCCTCTTCCTTACTGTCCCATGAGTTTTGGGGGCCCATACATAGATGTATGATTATTTTCTTCCATTTATAGATGCCACAGCAACAGTGTATTATTTTCACAGTTCAACTAGTTAATATTTATAGTAACTGCAACCCATTGCAAAAAGAGCATCCTTGCATGACCATGAGTGGCAACTGTAGCAATCTGTTCTTTGGATTTAACTACAGCTAAATCAAAAAATGCTTACAAGACAATTTCACAGATACATCTTATCCATATAACAAAACAACAGTAACAATTGTGGGTTCCCTCCTGGAGGGCTTCGATCCAATGGAAGACTGGTTGGTTACACCCACAATAGTTGTGTCACTATGGTGCCAATAGGCATATTTTGCATGAAGTGTTGGCAGTGTGACATGAATGATCCATAAGTATGCAGGACCATCAATGACAAATCTTCCCCAACAGGCTACATATTGCCTTCCAGTACTCAAAAGGCCAGCCTGCAGGAAGGGAACCTCTAGTTTAGCTCCAGATTGATTTTTCCATGTTCTGTAACCAAAGCAGTCAATATCCTCAGTAATAGGGCCTCACTATATAGTTCTTATTTGTAAACAACAGCAATAGCAATAATTGCCTTTATTGTTTAGAACACCTCATTGACCTTCCTGGCCAACCACTAATAGGAAGTTATTCTACCCTTGGCACTGAGATTTTCTTTCAATAGCCTGTCTTGTAAGTGTGTCTTTTTCCAATCAAGTTTTTAATGCACTCCCTACCCCCGACCCCATTCTTCCATAGGCTTTTCCAAGACTTTAAGAAACTCAAAGGTTAGATTACATAATGAAACCTTTTACAGAGGGTAGACAGAATCTCTGAAAGCCCACTACCATCCATTACAAGCAAGTGCCCTTGTTTTTTGTTTGGTTTTTTTGTTTTTGTTTTTGTTTGTTTTGTTTGTTTGTTTTGAGGCAGGGTTTTTCTGTATAGCCCTGGCTGTCCTGGAACTCACTCTGTAGACCAGGCTGGCCTCGAACTCAGAAATCTGCCTGCTTCTGCCTCCCAAGTGTTGGAATTAAAGGCATGCACTACCACTGCCCAGTGTGTGCCGTTGGTCTTAAAAACTCAGCAGCTGAAGGGCTCTAAAAGAAAAAAATTAACCAGGTTCAATACAGCATAAAAAATACCCCAGTCTGTATATCAACTAAATATTGGGTATTATAATGTGGGTAGGAGGCACTACCTTCTTTAGCTTGTTTAGTCATCTCCATGAACCATACAGCTTTTTCACCTTAGGACATTGTCATGGCTACCACACATCTACCTGTCTCTGAAGAAATAGCTGTTCTCTATTCCCAGAGTCTAGCATATTCTGGGGACAATCTTCATTCCTGTGATCCTCTTCATCTTTATCAGCTATACTCTGTCTCCCAGAGTTTTTCCCAACTCTCTGGAAACCTGTTTCAGACTTCTAAGTGTTTTAGAGGGTCATATGCATTGAAAATGGCTTCCTGTCAGCTTTTTCCATAGGGACTGTGGCTAGACATAACACATTTGCATTCAGGTGACCCAGACAGAAAACATCATCTGCTCTCTTCTCTCATTCTCTCCTCCTCTCTCCACCTCTCCCTTCCCCCTCTCTATTCCTTCTTTCATGTTTCTTACATGATTGATTACATGGTAACCTCTTCTACCCTGTAAGGATTGTGTCCTACTATGAGACTCAACAAAGATACATACCAGTCCCTTCTGAATCCTTTCTTAAGTCTCCTGTGAACACAGTCTTATCCAACCTGGTGAACTTGCCATCAAACACTGGCTCTCATATGCTCAGTTCCCTCAGTATTGTCATGTGGCCTTCTAGTCTCAGATATTCATAGGGATGTCAGCTAGCAATAACTAAACCATCAACCACTGATTTCCCTCATTTTGCCTCACTTCACTTTTCACTTCCCATGGGTTTCAAGTTTTTATATTCCAGGAAGTGGAATTCATTTTTTTAAAGATATAACATTTTTATTTATTCTTTGGAATCTTATACATGCAAACTCTGTGTCTTGATTATATCCACCCCACTCACTGCCTCCCAACTTCATGACTCTCCTCCTCCTCCTCCTCCTCCTCCTCCTCCTCCTCCTCCTCCTCCTCCTCCTCCTCCTCTTCTTCTTCTTCTTCTTCTTCTTCTTCTTCTTCTTTTTCCTCTTCTTCTTCTCCCCCTCCCCCTCCTCCCCTTCTCCTCCTCTCCTCACTGGGTCCAGTTTGTGCTGCCTGTGTGTTCATGGGTGTGGGACGTCCATAAGAGTATGGTCAACCTATCAGGTGTTATCCCCTTAAAGAAAAAGGAGCCTCTTCCCTGAAATCCACTGTCAGTAACTCTTCAGCTAGGGGTGGGAGCTCTTGACATCTCTCGCATCTCTGCTGGAATTCCTGCTACTGGCTTGATCTTGCACAGCAAACCACAACTTCCATGAGTTTTCAAGTGAAGCTCCAGGAGACACTGGTTTTCTCTGCTCCTTCCTGACCTCTGGCTCTGAGAATCTTCCCACACCTTCTGCAGTGACTCCTGAACCTTGGGGGCTGGGTTGATACAACAGATGTACCACTTGTGTCTGAGCGTTCACAGATGCTTATTTCCTACACTTTAACCAGTTGTAAATTTCTGGATTATCCACCATCCACTGCACAAAGGAACATCTCTGAAGAGCTGAGAGCAGCATTAACATATGGTTAGAGAGATATGAATTAGAAGTGGTTTGACAGAGTGACTATTTAGCAAAATAATAGCAATAGGTTCTCTATTGGTCCTAAGAGCTCCCCAACCATGAGTTTGAGGCCAGAATTAAAGTACCAGACATATTTCCTCCTATGGAGTGGGTTTTAAATCCAATCAGAAAACAGTTGAGGGGATGGAAAGATAGCTCAGCAGTTAACAGCACTTGTTCTTTGAGAGGACCCCAGTTTGATTCCCAAAACCCACATATCAGCCCACAACCCTCCATAATTCCAGTTCTAGGGGGTTGTATTCCTTCCTTGACTTCCCTAGGCATTAGGCATGCATGCGGTGCACAGACCTACCTTTGTAGTATATTGCAAAACATTCTTACTCAAAGAATAAAGTAAATAAATCTTAAAAAAAATTAAAGAAAACAGTTGACTGCCCCATAGTATTTGTTCCACTTGTGTATCCATGGGTACTTCTTGCCACAGTAGTTGTTGCTGTAGCTCATGTGGTTCGTGGCTAGGGGAGTCTGTTGGTGACTTTCTCCTCAAGCAGGCTGGTATTATGAAAGCTAGCCGCGACTGAAAAAGCTTTCAGAAAGAGCTCTTTAACACAGACCTAATTTGTGGTCTCTTTTATTTATGGTCTACAAACTATAAGAAACAGCAAGTCAACACCTCTAATTCATCCTCTCCTTTTTTCCACTCTTTCTTCCAAATCAGAAGCCAACACAGAAGATATCATCTGTGTGTCTTTCTTCTGCTGTAATCCTTTATTTTCACAGATAAGGTATTTCTGGGCAAGCAACACAGCCTTGACCAAATGCCCTACCACATCCACAGCAGTGGCCACACAACTGCCTCTGTAATCTTCTACTCTTGGGTCCCATACTTTCAGGGACTGTGGTATACCCTCCAGTCCATCAGCCTTTCTGAGAGCATCCTCATCCTTACATGCTAAACTCGATTCATTAAGGAGGTATACCACCCCATAACACACAGAGGACTCTGAGACTATTCCTGAGGATGCTCTCCTCTGACAGTCCAGCCTTGATTACATATATCTTTTACCCATAACAGAAGCTATGCAACTACCACTATAGCCATGTGGTAGGTACACTATAGCATATCATGCCGTACCACATGGTAAAGGTGCCGTATTGGAGTTATCTCTGAGGATGCCCCAACTCAGAAGGCTTAAATTCAGTTCCATTTATTACCCATAGCACAGGCCATGCAGTAGTTCTCCCAAACTCCTCTTTGGGTCTGTTAATCCCTGTTTGGACACCAGTTGTGCTGTATTACTTTTCCTGAGGATTCTATTTCCATTCACCCAGATAGAATAACAACCAACAAAATTATTCTACCCAAGGCTAATATGGTGAATCAGTGAATTTCCTGGGGTTACTTTAGGAGAATGGGATACTCAGGCAGATGTAGCATCTAAGAACCTATGCCATTCTGGGTAACAGCTTGGGAAAGCCAAGCCATTGGAGTTCCCTGGGCAGACTGTAACAGGCAGCTACACTGCCGAAGAATCCCTTCTTTTCCAGCAACTATACATGTCTTATATTACCTCAGGGAGGGAACTTGTAAGTTTTGTAAATGTTGGGTTGTAAATGAACCAGCTTCTTGATGTCCCTACCCAATTTCCATCCTTTCAGAAAGGAATGCTTCTGTTGGAGGAAACAACTATACAACATAGCCAGTGATCAAAATATATAATCTGAATCCAATAAACAAAGGGGAAAACGTGTATAATGCCAATTATGAAGGTGAAAACTCAAAAACACACTATTATCAACTAAAATCATATGGAGGCAAAGAATTCAAAGATAGCAAACAACAGCTATATCCTTAACTTACTGGTATTCGGTATGGAATAAGTAGAGACCGTATAAAATGGAATATTAAACATTAATCTACAATCATAAGTTATAAACAAGTTCTGCGGTAATGGTCCATGCCTTTAACCCCAGCACTCTATAGGCAGAGGCAGGCAAGTCTCTGTGAGTTTGATGCCAGTCTGGTCTTCATAGTAAGTTCAAGGACAGCCAGGCCTACAAATGAAACACTTTAACGTTATCACTAGAAATAGATACAGAAATCAACCATAGCTCACCTGGTAAAATTTCAAAACACCACTACCAACAGCAAAGAAGTAACAAAGTAAGTCTAGTAACTGTTGAATTTTGACTGCTTTAACCATGAGAAGATGGAGTTAAAGTAGGACATTGAGACTTACTATCTGATCTTACTTGTAAGTGAACTGAACAGAACTTGAATCTAAGCAGCAAAAATGCTGCTGGTTGCATTTATAACTTTAAATATAGCTGTAGCAACATTCAGGCAAACTCTTATTGTCCAACGTGTATCTTTTAGTAAACAGAATAGAACAAAAATAAATGAATTGATCAATGTGCTGAAGAAGTTAGACTTATGCTGGTAATATTAATTAAAAGTAAAACACAGATCCAAGGAGAGTAGGGATGAATGATAAACCTTTAGATCATTTAATTCAAAAGGAAGAAAAAAGCCATACATCCTCATGTTAGAAAACCAAAGTAAGAAATGCTAATGAAGAAGTAATACAAACACACAGGTAGCGGATGGCTGGAAGCCTGAGCAGGCTGGTGGGACTTGCCTGTAGTCAGAGCACTTGGGTGGTGAGGAAGAAGCTCAGGGTTACCCTAGGCTACTTAGTGAAACTCTATCTCAAAAGAGAGAAGATTCCTATGGGAAAGTCCTGATTAACCATACACATAAGTCTTAGAATATGAATAGAAACAGAACAGATGATTTTTTAGGGAAATGCAGTTATCAGAACTGACCTCAGAAAATAATATAAATTTACCAATTTCAATAAATCAAACAAAAAGTTTGACCCACTTTCCCAAAATAACATCAATTTCAGATATTTACATGGGGACAATTCTATTACACTTCTAAGAAACAAAATTTTCAGTTCTATTTAAAACTGAAAGAAAGCTTTAAAATTCCTTTTGTGAGGCTAAGGTGACATCAGTAGCAAGCCTTGACAAAGATCATACAAAACAGCTTCGGAGAACTGGGATATGTTCTGAAAGAACACTATAACATTACCAAGTTGGGTTCATTCTAGGAATTCTAAAATTGCTCAGTTTTCTACCTTAGTGGAAAAGGTGCATGATTGCCTCCATAGATGTTTAAAAGGCACTTTGCAGATACAGCAACTGCTTTTAGTAAAAAGCTCAAGATTGGGGCCGGGGGTGTGGGGGAGAATCCAGCCCTAAACAGCATCATTGAATGGCTATAAGAAGCATGATTTGAACATAAGGATGTTCAAATTAGCACGTTTCCCCTCTTACTCTTAGAAGCCTCGTGAATACAATTTAGGGAAGAGACAAGCAGATACACAACCCCAGTGCTACAAGACATTTGAAACTTAAATAAATGCCAGAAGAGGTTCTTCCAAACACAGTGAAGGTAAAATTAAGCCTACTTGGGGTAGATGCTTAGGAGTAATGGCCCCCACTCTGCAGATCAGCCAAAGATAGCAGAACAGTTTTCAAAGTTAGTGGAGAGCTTATTATTTTACGTTTGAAAATAAAATATCGATTACTTCAGCACACATCAATTAAAATTGCATGGCAATATAATTTGAAGTCAAAACAAATACTAAACTGAAAATATAGTGGCTGACTTCTTTAGTTGTAGAGAGATTCTGCATCAGACAAAAAGAAAGGAAAGAAAAGGAGGCAGAGAAGGACAATCGGTCCACAGAGAGATGGCAGCACTGTCACTTTGGCCTGTCTTTGTGGAGGTTGTGAAGAATCCAGGGCATGGTAAGCACTCTACCAACTGAACCACAGCTCTAGTCTACGGAAGGCTCTTAAACCTGAAAAGATGTCTAACCTCGCTTAAAAGAAATAGAAGTCAGAACTGTACTGAGCTACAGTTTTCCTCTGAATAAATAATCCGAGTTCTAAATGTGAACCTTCCGTGGTGAAGGGCAACCACCCAAATGCACTGTTGGTGGAAATATAAAATTTCTATAGAGAACAGTTACATAAAGTATCTCCCGCATGCCTGGAAACTCCAGTGATACTGCGGGTGAAGGCAGGAGGACCAGTGCAACTTGCTGCCAGCCCAGCAAAAAACCATGAGCTTTGGGTTCGAGGAGAGACCTTACTTCAGAGGGATAAGGCCAAGAGTGATGGAGGGGAACAGCCAACACTTTCTCAGACCTCTTCATGAGTATGCAGTGATTGTATGTGCATGTATATGTACATGCGTGCGCATACACATACACACACACACACACACACACACACACACACACACACACACACACACACACTGTCTTAGTCAGGGTTTCTATTCCTGTATAAACATCATGACCAAGAAGCAAGTTGGAGAGGAAAGGGTTTATTGAGCTTACACTTCCACACTAAAGGAAGTCAGGACTGGAACTCAAGCAGGTCAGGAAGCAGGAGCTGATGCAGAGGCCGTGGAGGGATGTTCCTTACTGGCTTGTGTCAAGTTCATAACAAGTGATAACTCCAGCCTGTGTCAAGTTCTCTCTCTCTCTCTCTCTCTCTCTCACACACACACACACACACACACACACAAAAGCTTGACCACCCAGTATTACCCTGTTAAATCAATGAACTACTATATAATAATGAAGTATAAACCCCTCCCCCATATTTTGATATGTAAACTTTTCCGGATATATTATAAAATCAAAAATATCATATGTAGCAAATGTATGTGTGCTACAGCTTCTATCAATATATACCTATGTGTTTGGTGTTATGGGTACGTGCCATTTTCTTGCAGGCAAAGAAAGAAGAACTAGGAATATCTGTGGTTCCTCAGGAGAGGTATTGAGTGGAAAGACGTTTGTAGGGTTTGTGTGTATGTGCTACCTACCAAAATATTAATCCTAAAATTAATGTTTTAAATCATATGCATACATCCCACCTCGTTAAGGAAAGAAGAACTCCTAATTTTCCCAAAGAATCATGAATATATAAGAGTACTTGACTTACAAAAGATCTCTATACTTTATTGTGTTTTTTTCCAACAGAAATATTCTATATTTACTTATTTTACAATTTTACGTGTGAGTACTTTGCTTACACACATGTCTGTGCATCACATGTGTGTTTTGCCCAGTACATTGAAAGTCAGAAGAGTTTCAGAACCCTGGAACTGAAGTGGCCTATGGTTGTGAGCTGCCTTGTGGATTCTGGGAACCAAACCCAGATCTCCTGGCCTGTGCTCAATCTTAACTGCTGAGCCATCTTCCCTGACCAAGTGTTCAGCTTTTCAAAGTAAATGTTTTATAGAAATTCTCCCAGAGGTAGATTATTAATTGCTTAAAAGCTTACCTCTTCCGTAATGATCTTGGTTATTTTGAACCAGGCTATACAATGTGGAGGAGGCTTTCTAGACCAGACCTCTGGTCCCTGCTGTTGTCATTTTAACTTCTTCATTCTTTTAAAAGATTTTCTCTGTATTTACTCTTGATATCAGATCATAAACGTCCTCGTTTTCTTGCTGTCACTGTCCCTATCCCATCATCCTGCTCTTTTGCTCTGCCGAAGATAGGGATCATGTACACAAACATCTTCAAACTGTATCTGAAGTGAGAGGAGATAGGTGTAGGCTAGTACACACTGGGTAGAGTACAAGTTGCTGTCAAATGTGACCTTTGTGCTGTTGGTCGGCTCTGTTTAAGCTACTTATTTACTTGTTTTCAGTAGTCTTAAATTGTGGGTCAATGACCTCTAGCGAGTAAAATTGTTACTGTACTTGAACGGTTAAATATCTGGGGCATGCCCTTTGCTCTTTAACTAGAAATAGATAGTGAAATGGTCACATGCTCAGCAGTTACTCAGTTTACCTTTGTTGAGCCTTGCTGAAGAACCACTATACCCTATTGTCCTGTAGGAATTCTGTAGGAATGAAAGCCTAGCTGGAAGTTAGTGTATGGGAAGTTAATCCAGCTACATTGCTGTTCCTATGGGGAAATTTGACTCATAAATGTGGATGAGGTAGGTTCTTTATTAAATATAGAAGGAACTTATTACCGTGTTATTTAATAAAATAACAGATCATTGAAATTCTAAGTCACTGCCAATTCAGGGCTAAAAACATTGTTTTGTTTTGATCTTTACCATTGGAAGTGGGTTTTTTTTTTTCCTTTTTTTGCCTTTTTTTTTGAAAAAGGAAGTAAAAACATTTTATGATAAAATTAAAAATTTACATGGAAAATATTTCTGACAAAATTGAAGAAGTATATAGAAAAACATGTCAAAATTGACAATTTTCATGGAAAATTAAAGAGTAAAATGGTAGACATAAAAAGCATTTCTAAATTAATTGAAAAAGGAAGTAGAAATGTTTTATGATAGAACTGAAGATTTACATGGAAAATATTTCTGATAAAATTGTAGAAAAATATAGAATAGCATGTTAAAATTAAAGATTATCACAGATCATTCATTGCACAGATAAAATTGTAGGCATAAAAATATTTCTAAGATGATTGAAAGTAGAATTATAAACATTTTCTGATAGAATTGAAAATCTACATGGAAAATATTTCTGATAAAATTCAAGAAATATATAAAAACATGTTAAAATTGACTATTTCATGGAAAATTATACAGATGAAATGGTAGGCATAAAAGTATTCCTACATTGATTAAAAGTGGAATTATAAACATTTTCTGATAAAATTGAAGATTTGCATGGAAAATATTTCTGATAAAATTGAAGAAATATATAGAAAAACATGTTAAAATTGAAGATTATCATGAAAATAATACAGTTAAAATGGTAGACATAAAAAACATTACTAAATTAATTGAAAGGAATTACAAACATTTTCTGATAAAATTGAAGATTTACATGAAAAATATTTCTGTTAGTCTTTGTCTTTTATTGGGGAATTGAGTCCATTGATGTTAAGAGATGTTAAGGAATAGTGATTGTTGCTTCCTGTTACTTTTTATGTTATTATGTTTGTGTGCTTACTTTCTTTTGGGTTTGTTGGAAGAAGATTACTTTCTTACTTTTTCTAGGGTATAGTTTTCCTCCTTGTGTTATCATTTTCCATCTACTATCCTTTGTAGGGCTGGATTTGTGGAAATATATTGTGTAAACTTGGTTTTATCATGGAATATCTTGGTTTCTCCATCTATGGTGATTGAGAGTTTTGCTGGGTATAGTAGCCTGGGTTGGCATTTGTGTTCCCTTAGGGTCTGTATGACATCTGCCCAGAATCTTCTAGCTTTCATCGTCTCAGGTGAGAAGTCTGGTGTAATTCTGATAGGCCTGCCTTTATAGGTTACTTGACCTTTTTCCCTTATTGCTTTTAATATTCTTTCTTTGTTTAGTGCATTTGGTATTTTGATTATACACTGGGAGGACTTTCTGGTCTGGTCCAGTCTGTTTGGAGTTCTGTAGGCTTCTTTTATGTTCATGGACATCTCTTTGTTTAGGTTGGGGATATTTTCTTCTATAATTTCGTTGAAGACATTTACTGGTCCTTTAAGCTGGAAAATTTCACTCTCTTCTATACCTATAATCCTTATGTTTGGTCTTCTCATTTTTTCTTGGATTTCCTGGATGTTTTGGGTTACAAGCTTTTTGCATTTTGCATTTTCTTTGACTGTTGGGTCAACGCTTTCTGTGGTATCTTCAGCACCTGAGATTCTTTCTTCTATCTCTTGTATTTTGTTGTTGACAAAAAGTCTATGACTCCTGATTTCTTTCCAAGGTTTTCTATCTCCAGAATTGTCTCCCTTTGTGATTTTTTCATTGTTTCTACTTCTATTGTTAGATCCTGGATGGTTTTGTTCAGTTCCTTCACTTGTTTGTGTTTTCCTATAATTCTTTAAGGGATTTTTGTGTTTCCTCTTTAAGGGCTTTTACCGTTCATCCATGTTCTCCTGTATTTCTTTAAGGGAGCTACTTATGTCCTTCTTGAAGTCCTCTATCAGCATCATGAGATGCAATTTTAAATCCAACTCTTGCTTCTCTGGTGTGTTGAGTATCCAGGACTTGCTGTGGTGGGAGAACTGGGTTCTGATGTTGCCAAGTACCCTTGGTTTCTGTTGGTAGCCTTCTCGTGGTTGCCTTTTGCCATCTGGTTATCTCTGGTGCTAGTTGGTTTTGCTTATCTGTGGCTGGAGCTTGTCCCTCTTGTGGGCCTGTAAGCCTGTGTCTGTGCTCCTGGGAGACCAACTCTCTTCTGCCAGGGTCTATGCACAGGTTGTAGAGCTGCCTGGCTCCCTGGTGTAAATGGTGCCTGGAAGGCTCCTGTCCCAGTTGCTCCACGGATCGTATGCCCTGTGCACTCCTAGCTGTTCCCCTCTAGAGAGATATTGGAGAGAAGCTGGAGATCTCACCTCCACACTCAGAAGTGGAGGCACTGCTGGAAGATCACTCTCTCCTGGCAGGATGTGCGCAGAAGGCTGTGGAACTGCCTTGCTCCCTAAGGCTCTAATCCCAGCTGCTCCACTGATCGTATGCCCTGTGCCAGAAGTTTCTATATAGTCATTTTATTTACATAGTGTAAGGACACTATTTGGTGTAGGTTAGTTAATAGAGCCCAGCCCCCAACAGCAGTTACTCACCTGACACTACAGAGGATAGACTTTGCAGTGCCCTCAGCACAGTCACTGAATTTTTTCAAAAAGTCATAAATAAGATAGCTTGGGATGCTTGGCATGGCGGTTCACACCTTTAATCCTAGCACTCACAAAGGTAGGCAGATCTCTGTAAGTTCAAGGCCAGCCTGACCTACAAAGCAAGTCCAGGGCAACCAGAGCTACACAGAAAAAAAAAACCTCTCTCCAAAAACTGAAAACCCAAAATAATAGCAATAATAATAATAATAATAATAATAATAATAATAATAGGGAGCTGGAGAGATGGTTCAGCGGTTAAGAGCACTGACTGCTCTTCTGAAGGTCCTGAGTTCAAATACCAGCAACCACATGGTAGCTCACAACCATCCGTAATGAGATCTGATGCCTTCTTCTGGAGTGTCTGAAGACAGCTACATTGTACTCACATATGTATAATAAATAAATAAATCCTTAAAAATAATAATAATAACAACAGTAAGAGTATGTTTTGTTAGTATTTTCCTTATTTTATGTCATAAAACATAATTTATGGTTTATGAGCTTCTCAGTGACATCAAACTCTCTTTAGTAGAGAAATTCTTCCCAGTTCTATCTTTTTTATACCTAGTTAGACTAAGAGAGTTACCATAGAACTTACAATATATATTTTATATGCAGAGGGATAGAAACTTCTAGGCTGAAGCTTTTTAAAAGAATGTTAGTTGTAGCAGCTGTGAACAGGTCACGTTAGCTGCCATTCTTGTCTACTTTTGATGGACAAATAACTAAGTACCTGCTAAATTCCCTCTTGTGCCTCTCATCTGAGTGAATCCTTGCAGATTGAGCTGAATGAAATGATTGTTACTTAGCACTGTATGGAAAATTACAGTAAGTCATAGAGGTCCATTGAGAAGCCAAGCCACTTCCCGAATACTCCCCACTGGAGAAGAGCTAATATAAAGGACAACAAATTTCCCTTTCAGGGTTCACAAGTCCCAAGAGAGTAAAAATAAACCAGAGGTATGGCTCATGAAGTTAGGTGCTTTCTCTCTTTCCTTCTACCATATTCCCAAAGATATTTCAGGTTCACGAAAGCTGCTTAAGCTTCAGCCATCTTCCCATGATCCCTCCACACCATCAGTGCTCATTTTATATTCTTCTGTGTTGGGGAATGTGCTGAATAATATGGTAGTTGCTTTTCCTTCACGTACCACATTCATTTTGTTTACTTTTGTATTGTTTTAGTTAATTATTACTACAAATTACCCTTTAATCTGATCAAATATATATTAAACAGTAGCATGGGACTAAGGCTGCTGTGGCCTCTAAAGTCCCTTCAACTGGGTCCTCTGACCATGGAACTCATCAATAAATCAAGTCTTCCCACCTAGAAACTCCCCTCACAACAAAACCCCAGTGCTGAGTCTGTTCCCTCTTCCTCCTGCTCTTCCTCCTTTCCTCCTCTTCCTCCTCCTGCTTCTCCTCTCCTTTTTCCTCCTCCCCCTTCTTTTCCCACTCCTCCTCCCCTTTTCTCCTCCTGCTCCTCCTTCTCTTCCTCTAACTTTACTTTTGTCTCACACCATTTGGCACATGTGGCCTTTTGGCAGATGTCTGCCATTCTTTCTCTTTCTTCCTTCCTTCCTTCCTTCCTTCCTTTTCTCTTTTTCTTTTTCCTTTATCTGTCTCATACCAAAAATGTAGTCTAAGCCACATACCCCCCAAAAAATCCATCAAGCCATTTGGTTTATGAAATCAATCAGAGAACTTTGATTTTATATGACAGTTGTTAGTCAGCATGGGTAGGTAGTAGGTAATATAGGGTTGTTTCAGAGGGAGGAAATAAAAGAATATTTTATTAAAAATAATTTTTAAAATGTTAAGTTCCTGTTTTGATTTATACTCTAGTTCCCTCCTGGGGAGTCTAGGTATCATAATGCATCCGAACAAAAAAACTCTCCCCCTCTAAAGTAACTTGGTGTTATTTATTAGAATATTCAAACTACAAACTTCCCAGTTATCCAGCATCCCATTCGAGCACATATCCCATGTCTTCAACCTGGTGTTCCTAGCATCTCAGTGAGCATATGGTCACCATTCTTCTGCAGTACATTGTTTCTTCCCTGCCTCTTTCTCAAGCTATCTTAATCATCCCCTTACTAAGCTTGCAGCTTTTTAGCTACTTTCTCTTCCTCTTCTCACTCCAGTGTGTTCTTTTTAGTCCCTCCAATTTCTCTTAGGAAAATAATTTTGATCATGTTCTGAATTTGTTCACTATCATCAAGGGCTCCCCTTGTCTGTAAAGGAAACAGAAAATGCGCTGGACATGGTGGCATAATCCTTTAGTCCCAGCACTCAGAGGGCAGAGACAGGCAAATCTCTTTCATTTGAGGTCAGCCTGGTTTACATAGTGAATTCCAGGATAGCCAGGGCCACATAGAGAGACTATGTCTCAAACAAAACAAAGCAAAAGCAACAAAATAATCCCAGTTGCCTTTGTAACCTAGCTCTGCTCTCTACCCAGACTTGAAAACACATATACAAAGTGACTTCTAGAACTTTTTTGTCCCCTGTCCTTTGAGTGGGATAACCTCAGCCTCACTCCCTCTGAGTAAACGTCAACTGCCATCATCTTTGCAATTCCAGTTTAGTACCACAGTCACCTTCACAGCCAGGCACCTTGGTGCTTCACAAGAGCCCTAACGGTTTCCTATAGGTCGGTAAATTGGTCCTTCTGTACAGTAGGGTCTTGCATATGAACCCTCCACCTTTGCACTGATACTTGGCACCTGTAGTAACAATAAATAAAAACAAGATGGAATGTACTTTCTATAACTCATGCTTTCCTGGCTACACAGAATCTGAAAGCAGTGCCAAAACAGTCAGGAAATTGACTGGGAGGTGCAGGAGAGCTGTGAAGTAGGAAACACACATGATCTGCCTGAATTCACATCATTCCTCTTGGCACCCTGGCCTGGTCTGGATTGTCATCGTTGTTGTTGCTGCTGTTGTGCCTGATTTCCCCATTCTTGCCTTCCCTCTTTATTGTCCAAGGAGCCATGTAGTTCAATTGGAGCACCTGCTCCTTTCTCAACACTAAAGGCTCTATCTTGTATTTTGTGTGTATTTATGTTCGCTCATGTATGTGTATCTTGACCTCTACCCCTAGTAATAGAACGGGAAGTGTAAGTAAGAGAAATGTGTAAGAACAGGTCACTTCCTACACACTGCACGGTTTTATATTTAATCCTTCCAATCACACTTTCAAGTATAAATGCCATTTTTATCATCCCAATCTTATAGGCAAGTTAAGTGAGGCAAAGAGAAAACAAGTCTACTTTTGAGACTTGGGAGAACTAGGAGCCAGTCAACATGTGTCCTACTCCAAAGTTGGCACAGTAAATGTAATTAATCTTAAAATGCTCTAATAAACCACATCAAGACTAACCCTTACTAGCCAGACCTGGCAGCCTCTACTTGTAAACCCAGTACTTAAGGCTGAGGTAGAAGGATTGATGTGAGCTTGTGGCCAGGCTGGGCTACTACATAGAAAGAACCTGTTCCCACAACAAATTAATTTCATGTTACAGAGAGATCTCTAAAGGACCAGAGAAAGAAATGCTTTGCCTTGATTTTTATCAGAGTTCTGGTATGTTTTTCTTGTCAAGGTTTTAACTCCAAGATCATTGCCAGCAACATGTTCTTTTTGGGCTTTCCCTTTAATCTCAAGGCTGAAGTTGTTTTTCCATACACAGTGTCTAGGAAGATTTGTCTGTTCCTGTCCCAAATTTTCCTCACATGGCCTTGTACAGAGCTAATACCTTGTTGCTTAAGTTACCACCTAGCTAGTTCCACCTAGTAAGTGTTCACCTTGACTAAATGCTACCCAATACATAATGGGCAAACCAAAATGATCAGGGTTGGTTCCTGCACCTCCCAAAAAAAGAAAAACAATCCCTCAATCCTGGTAAGAAGGCAAGCTATTTACAAAAGCAGGATTAACCAACAATGGAACTGTTGGAGACCTGAGCCCCTGGGAGCTCTCTCCTCTGCTAGGGAAGGAGCACCCCTCCCCCACTCTCGACCCCTACTAGTACTTGCATCTTTCAGCTAGCTTTCTCTGGCTTTTACTAACAGCTCATTCACTGGTAGCTTCTGCTCTTTAAATCTGATTTCTGAAGTATAGTCTTAATTTCAGCTACATGTCATCCCTCTTTAGGGACATGTTTTTTCTGCATCTTGGATATTATAAGCCTGTTTCCCTAGCTCTTCACATCTTTGTAATTTGAGAAAAACCAAAATCAAGCTACTCATTGGGTGACACATGGTGTCTTAGTTGTAGTTTAGCTATCTGTCAATTGTCTGTCCTGCTGAGGAGACAGGAAATGGCAGTCTGTCTTTTAACTATGTCAAGGAGAACACCAATGAGCTGGGTCCCTGGCCTGTGAGAGTTGGCGTCAGTATTTGGGAGTTGGAAGGATAAGCAAATGTTTTCACAGCGTCCAGAACTAAGTTGTCAAGGTTACTGTGGTGCAAACAGGACATATGGTGTCAGGGTGTTCTGCTGTCTGGGCTCAAGCGGCCTTTCTTGGCAGCATCATAAAGAACAGAGGGCATGTTGTAATCTCTTTTGCAGATATTGGGGTGCTCATTCAGCAGTTCAGTGAAATGTCTCATTCCCTTTCCATTTTGTGGCCATTGCTTTGAAACTGAGGCTAGGCTTGCATTCTCTGGACCTTTGCCTAAACTGTTTCACTCCTCCATTGGAAACTGACCTGTGTTGCCCTGATTCATTAGTCCACCAAGGAAATAACAGAGACTCCGAGGGAATTCAGAGGGTTTTAGCATTTCTTTTACAGATGGTGCTAAAAGCACAAAGACATACCTACATCTCTCTTTAAAACAATTACGATGATGAAAAGAATTCAAAGATAGCACTCTCTGCTGTGACCTAGTCTATCATATTTTATGGTAACACATATAATCCTTTCCCACAAAGGCTTGCAGTGTACATATGAAGTATTAAATGATAGTTCGAATATTTTTAAAGGTCACAATATTTTACAAATATTAGTTTTTTCTTATTTTAGATGGGACTGTCCATGGATATACAGTACAGTATGCTATATGTTCATGTATACAAATACTGTTCCATGGTTTTGAGAATTTCCTTTTTTGTTAGTGGACATTAGACTAATTTATCTGCGAAGTCTTTATCTAGTTTCAAAATCAGTGCCTTGTCATTAGCAAACTTCACTTAGGAGTTTTAGTCAAGTCTGGGAAGCACAATGGTTGAATTGGTGACCATTATATTTGTTTAACTGCTGTAAAGTAAGTTTGCAACAATGGATTCTTGCACTTAAATAGGCCTGCAGAGCATTAGGGCGCTATCAGTCACGCAGAGATTCCTCTCCTACTGCCTCCTCTGATGGACAATCCTGCTGATGTGAATATTCAAAAAGAAGGATCAGGAAGAACAGATGATGGGTAAAGACAACCTTCTGTCTCAAGAGGAAATCGGAGAAATCCTTTTAAGAAATGTCTTTGTTATGGTGTCAGAAGATTAATTACACTCATGTGAGAACAACTTTCTCATTGGGTGAAAAGAGACATTATCCTTCTGACTTGTGACAGAAGATTTCCAAAGAAAGAGAGTTAAGGATCTCAGCTAGTCTGAGATCTAATTGGCTGTCTTTGAGGGCTCTTCTAAGACACTTGGCTCACATCCTTGATTTGTAATGTTCAAGAAGTCATTAACAAGTCAGGAAGCTTTGTTTCCAGGAGTCCCTCCTGACATTCCTTCTGTAGGTCCTTTTCCAGGTCCTAATACCTGAATTTGAGTGTCAGCGTTTAAAACGACAGCTGTGGCAATGGCTTGTTCCCAGCCAGGGATGGCATCCCACAATAGAAAAGACATTGTGTGCAACTAAAAACTTACAGCAGATCAGAAAACACAATTTTGAACAAAGCAAATAATTTTATAACTTAATATATCTTTTTAAAAATTCAATATTTAATTGTAATCCAGTTGAAATAGGGACAACATTGAAGATCCATACTTCCTCACAA
The DNA here is from genome assembly GCA_036184795.1 of Tokudaia tokunoshimensis. Lineage (NCBI taxonomy): Eukaryota > Metazoa > Chordata > Mammalia > Rodentia > Muridae > Tokudaia > Tokudaia tokunoshimensis. Next base: position 772,228 of record BTHU01000017.1, read on the forward strand.
GCATTCTGAGCATAGTGACTCCTACGCAGAAACGCCTTTGACATTTAGAGACAGAATATAGGAAATTAAACAAAAACATTGAGGTTGTGTCAAATGAATTTCCTTTTCAGTTATCAAAGACTCAAATTTCAAGAACAAAATAGGTGTTTTAGTAAAAAAAACAATCTTTCTAAATGAATCAGTTTATACTCTGTCTTTTAAATAATGCACACTAGCTGACTGTAGCTATTGAACAGGAGAAGCGAAACAATGTCCTGAGGAACTGTTGTATATTTAGTGGGAAGCTGTTTGTCTTCACACTAACTTTCCTGTGCAGCCATGTTTATTTTATTGTTAGATTTTTATTTGAAAAAAAAAAACAAAAAACAAATCAGTCCTCTCTCTCTGCTGGGTAAATTATCAGTTCTAGAACTTGTCATGCCAAACTGCCATCTCGTCTTTTACTTAAAGTTGAGCCTGCATCTGCAGTAAAATCCGTTTCAATTCTTGACTTAATCTACTATAAAAATTCATTTTTCTCTTACATCCAAGTACTTACATAGGCAGTTGAGGTTTCCCAGCACTCAGACATGTGGAAAGAGACAAGCATGCACACACATTCACACACACACACACACACACACACACACACACACACACACACACACACTACTCTGAATATAAGATTTTACCAACCCTCAGTATGAGGAAGCAGCAGCATTCTTTTCCACTAGGTCTTCAAGATTAGTTTTTTGGTAACTGTTACAAATTTAGACACTTTCTCCCTGCTTTTCTGGAGTCCCAGTAGTTTTAAAATACAGATTAGCTATTATATTTCACAGGAGATGATCGTTAAAATAGATATTAATATTAACTGATATTAGTGATAGTTTTTGCAGTAATTACAGTAAAAACTTGGGTGGTCAGATTCAGGCTGGGAGAGAGAGAGAGAGAGAGAGATAGAGTCAGAGACAGAGACAGAGACAGAGACAGAGAGGGACAGAGATACAGACAGAGAAAGAATAGACCAAAGGTTGGTTGCTTTCCACCCTATCCTTTTGGGACAGGGTCTCTCACAGAACCTAGAGTTCACCCACTGGCCAGACTGTCTGGTGAATGAACTCCAGGGAATTCAGCCGTCTCAGTCCCTACTACACTAGGATTTCTGAGATGTGCACATAACCTAGTCTGGCTTTTTATGTAGGTGCTGAGTATCTGAACTTCAGTCTTCATGCTTGTAGCTGGCACTTCACTGACTGAGCCATATCTCCAGTCCAGAGAGTGTATGTTTGCCTTTGAGATAAACTCATGCTGTGTTGCTCTGGGTAACTTGTACCTCCCCCTGCTTCAGATTCCCCAGAAACTGGGTCTGTGTGTCACCAGGATGCCTGGCTGAGAGTCTAATTTGATTCACATCTGATAGCGATGATTAGGTTACTAAAGCTCAAAGTTCAATACTCTTGAGTTTTGAGCAGTATCAAAACTTTAGTATACTTTCCATTCTATTTCTAATTTTGGGTGTTTGAAGATAAAAAACTAAGGTGATAATTTGTGTGTGTGTGTGTGTGTGTGTGTGAGAGAGAGAGAGAGGGAGAGAGAGAGAGAGAGAGAGAGAGAGAGAGAGAGAGAGAGAGAGAGAAATACTCCCCAGTTTTTAAAAAATTAATTGCAAGGAAAAAAAAGTCCAGGGGTAAATGATTTCCCCTTTCCTCCTTGATTTATCAAGAGGGGAAGAGATGGTCTGTCTTGTTAAAGTAACACGCCCCCCCCCATTATATTTCTCTTGCACTCTCTTTTAGCTGACCTTTGAGAGCACTGCAATGAAAACTGAAGATAATTCATCTTGGTGACATAGAACATGGAAAGGAGAGACAGTTTACTAATTAATAAAAATATAGCCAGTTAGAGAAAATGTTTCTCTTTGTCTTCCTGACCCTGCTTTCAAAAAATGAGCCGTCAACTTATCACCCACCAGCGGCATGGATTCAATAGAAGAGCATTTTTTCCTTTCTAAATCCTTGCTGAGTTTTGGCCACAACATAAAAGTGGGTCATTTGTACCTAAAATACTTTACCAATGCTTCATTAATCTTAGTGATGGTGTCTTCATTTCCCTGTGATAAGCAGGACCAGAGGTTATTATGAGGGAAGAAGACGACATTTTATTTTAAGAAACGGATGCATAGATATGTAATAGGGAAAGTAATAACTTGTAAACTGAACTGATTAATAAGGAATACCTAATTGAAATACAAGTGATTGGTGTGTCTTAAATATAGGACAGCTTTATTTTATGTTACTCATTAGCAGCATACGATACCTTCAGCATTAAGAGGAATGTTTCCCTAATTAGTTTAAAATTTTTAAAAAGATCATGTGGGCCTCTGGACATATACCAAGAAAGCCTTCATTGTACAAACAAATGGTCTGTTAGTTCAATATAATGTGAGAAAAGATGGCCCAAGGACAAATGATGTTTGTCTTAAGTGACTTTAAGCATGAAAGCCCCATCACTTAGATGCTTCTTCACAGTAATTAAGAAGGAAAATAAGCTAAACTAAGATGGGAGGACTTTTCCGCTATTGGATGTGGAAATGAATCATCTCAAGACGATTGTTTATAGTTCCTAGAGTATGTTTTGTGTTTCATAAAATAATCTTCTTAGTATGTTGTTCTCTGTCTGAACAGGGCAAGAATGCAGGAAGGGCAAGACTGTGTTGACTGCTGCTTGCCCTGTGAGTTGCAGGTTCCAAAGGTTAAACTAACTACAGGCAAAATGTAATCATTTAGTATGCCTTACTACCTTCTAGATCCCTCTGAAAACCACACTAGCAGACTTTGCTTGTAAAGAGGAAAGAGTCATTACTGAACACGTTGGGACGGCAAGCAACCCGGTCTCTTTCTAGCAGAAACAAATTGAACGGGAAAAGCAAGGTTTGATTCTTCAGATCAAAGCTTCCTCTGCTGGGGGCTAGCATGCTCGCCTTGATGTACTTGTATGAATCAGGTATCTCCTTCCATCTAGAGGTGGCCCCTGCAGCCAGCAGTCCAATAGTGTCATATTAAAGGATCAAGCAAAATAAAGCCCGTAGCACATAGGAACATCATGCAACATTCAACCCAGCCTCCACTTACCTCTTTACCATATACCAAGAGCATCTCTGATAATAATGCAGTTAGAAAATGTAAATAAACAAATGAATCTAGCTGTGCCCCCTTGCACTGAGTGAGGTAATGTTTATTAATGAATTGATCCCTATGTATCACTCAGTTTATTCAGTGATATCCCTATGGCAACCCAGACAGTAATGATCTCTGATGCACACCATCCTTTACTTAGTAAAGACTGGGACACTACCTGCAGTCCATGTATATCTCTGCAGACTCCCCGTATGTCTTTCTACTCTCACCTCTGCCTTCTGTACTACTGACCCCCTTTTCATAATTCCCCTCCTTTCAACTGCCCCTTCTCTAGAAAAACAGTTTAGTAACAAGTGTTTAGTAATGTTGTGCATTTTCTACTCAATCTTTCCATGAGTGAGGATGTCAAAATTCCAGACACAATGCTTCTTATTGTATTGATGACTAGTCTACCAGCCTCTTAGGAACACACACCCTTTGTAAGCTGGTTCTAGTTATGACTCCAGAGAGCTTCCCTCAGAGCTAAACATCATGTTTTAGCCAGTAATTAACAATGATGCTTTATCTCATAGAGTCATTAAACTCTCCTGCGGTTTGTTTTCCACATGCCAGTGAGTTGTTTTAGGTTTTATAGCTGAAAACCTAGTTGATAAGTAATATTTAATGGCATTTAATGCACACTTCCCTCCCAGTCAGTATAGGCTGACTGCCACAGGTGAACGAGAAGAGGCTTGTACTTCTTGCTGCTCAGTGAGTGGCCTTAGGTGATTCTCCTATGCTTTTGGGACCTTCTTTTCAGAATTCTGAACAGAATCAAGGTTTGGTGAGGGGCTTAGCAAGTACCGTATTTGACATTTTCCAATTTTCTAAGGCGGGATGTTGAAATACAGTTTGCTCTAATGTAAACATTAAAGATTGTTTCATTTTTTATTTTTTCCCTTCTTATTGATGCACTTAGATAATCCTTACACATCAGTATCATGTTAAACAACCACACATTATTTTCAACTCTTCATCTTTTAATCCAAATATGTGGCTTTTGAGCTTTTAGGCTGCAGAAGCATCGAGAGTTAATGGTGTCTACTTGCTAATATGCCACTCTCTCTGGGACTTTCAAAATGAAGGTTCCCAGGTCCTACCTGTGACCAGGAAGGAATATGTATAAAAAATGGTTCTTTGGGTGTTTTTGATGTAGTTTTTGAACTAGAATTTGTGAGAAGCATTGATTTAACTGATTCAGCATTTAAAGCATGACTCACTGGCACTTTGATTTCAAAGGAAAAAAATCAATAGAAATTCTAACTAGATTTTCTGATTTGTTATATTGAAGTTAATATGTGCTATACTTGCTAGAAGGAAGGAAGGAGAGCATGGGTCCTATTTTCTGTTGTTCTAGCTGCTGATAGATCATTCTTTGTTCAATACTTACCACCACCTTCAGACCTGCAGAGTATCTTTTAGAGTCCATGTCAAAACACCCAGCCTGCTGTAGCCCAGTCATCCCTTGCTGAGTGGCTTCTATAACTGGGACCACTGGGTTCTCTGGGTTCTTCCTTCCTCAGATTCTCCTGCTATAAAGCAAAGAACATTTTTCTTCCATTTGAAGTTAACTTTTTATTTGGTTTTTGGTTTTTTTTCTTTTTTTTTTTTCTTTTTTTTTGCATGCTAAGGATTGTGTCTAGAACTTCATGCATCCAGATTAGGTTTTAGATTTATCTTTCTAGAAAATCAGGAGCTGGAAGTGTAGTTCAGTGGTAGATGGTGTGCTTTGCCTGTGTGTAGACCTGGGTTCCACCCTGGGGTAGGGAGATGGAGGAAAGGAAAGAAGGAAGGAAATTTTGAGGTTGAAATGGTAAATAGTAAAGTCAGAATTTACTTAGTTGTATAGAATTATATATTGGGGAAGGTTAGGGATCCTGTATTCTTTTAGTCTCACATCTCTAATAGACCAGGAATCAAGTATTGTCTGACAGCCTAAACTCAGAAAACTCTAGGCTCAAAATTTCAGTGTTTAAAGGTGCGAACTCACATTTAGCCAGCATGACATTTGCCAGTGATCTCTTGATTTAATTTGGATGATTTCATGTACTCTTTTACTATTAAAGAGAAAGGCACTGTGTAGTTTAGCTTGGAGAGCACAAGGCACAGAGTTTAAAGGATGTGGGATTGGATGTCATCACTGCTTTCTTGAACATATCGCTCTCCCTTTTATGGCTTTCATGTACTGAAAGCAGTGGCATGTCCACATGTTAGTGTGATGATGCAATAGCAAAGTGGATGAACTCTCCCATGCTCGGCTCAGGTGCTCTTTAGAAAGCTTTGGTCATCTCCAATGACAATCAAGAACTCTTTTTGAGCTTTAGACCAAGGTAGTTGATAAGTCTATTACTTTATGTTTTTCTTTGTTCAACGTAAGATTATCATGTTTTTATAAAGTGTTAACATCCCAGGATATTATCATTATATCTTCACTTTCATTCTTACTGTCTTTTACAGTGAACACTTTGTTGACAAGCCCCGAGTGCTGCTTATCACTGAAGTGGTATGAGTTTATTTGTTTATGTATATAGTTTTACTTCCTTTGTTTCAGTTCAAGCCAAATTTTCCACCCTCACCCACAGCATCTGAGCTGTAGGAAGGGAACTGTAGCCCCCAGCCCCATCACCACAGACACTCAAACATCGAGGGATAGAAAAGCAAACAAAGCTGGTTCTGGAGGCAGAACACTTGAGTTATCAACTTTGCTACTTCTGCATGTGGTGGTCTGATAAGAAATAATGTGCAACCCTATTAAAAAATGGGATACAGAGTTAAACAAAGAATTTTCAACTGAGGAATCTAGAATGGCCTAAAGAAATGTTCAATGTCCTTAGTCATCAGGGAAATGCAAATCAAAACAACCCTGAGATTCCACCTCACACCAGTCAGAATGGCTAAGATCAAAAACTCTGGTGACAGCAGATGCTGGAGAATTTGTGGAGAAAGAGGAACACTCCTCCATTATTGGTGAGATTGAAAGCTGGTAAAAACCACTCTGGAAATCAGTCTGGCGGTTCCTCAGAAAATTGGACATAGTATTACCTGAGGACCCAGCTATACCACTCCTAGGCATATACCCAAAAGGTTCTCCAACATATAACAAGGACACATGCTCCACTATGTTCATAGCAGCCTTATTTATTATAGCCAGAAGCTGGAAAGAACCCAGATGTCCCTCAACAGAGGGACTACTGAGCTATTAAAAATAATGAATTCAAGAAATTCTTAGGCAAATGGATGGAACTGGAAAATATCATTCTGAGTGAGGTAACCCAATCACAAAAGAACACACATGGGACGCACTCACTGATAAGTGGATATTAACCCAAAATCTCTGAATACCCAAGATACAATTAACAGACCACATGAAGCTCAAGAGGAAGGAAAACCAAAGTGTAGGTGCTTTAGTCCTTCTTAGAACGGGGAACAAAATACTCAGGGACGCAAATATGGAGACAAAGTGTGGACCAGAGACTGAAGGAAAGGCCATCCAGAGACTGCCCCACCTGGAGATCCATCCCATATACAGTCACCAAACACAGACACTATTATAGATGCCAAAAAGTGCATGCTGAAAGGAGCCTGATATAGCTGACTCTTGAGAGGTTCTGCCAGAGTCTGACAAATACAGAGGTAGATGCTCTCAGCCAACCATTAGACTGAGTACAGGGAAAGACTGAAGGAGCTGAAGGGGTTTACAACCCCATAGGAACAACAACAATATCAACTAACCAAGGAGTACTAATGGAGGGACCCATGGCTCCAGCCGCATATGTAGCAGAGGATGGCCTTGTCAGGGATCAATGGGAGGAGAGGCCCTTGGTCCTGTGAAGGCTCGATACCCCAGTGTAGGAGAATGCCAGGGCAGGGAGGCAGGAGTGGAAGGGTGGGTAGGTGAGGAAACACCTGCATAGAAGCAGAGGGAGGGGTGATAGGATAGGGGATTGAGGGGTGGGACTGGGAAAGGGGATAACACTTGAAATGTAAATAAAGAAAATATCCAATTAAAAAAAGGAAAAAAAAATACTGTTCTTAGGGTTGAGCTATTAAAAAGAAAAAGAATGTGTACAAAGAACTCTAGAGGAATAACTAACAGCCTAACTCTTCCTTTGGGCAGGGACCTCAATGACGAAGCTTTAACCCTAAGTGCACGTGCTTCCCATCTACTGCACTGGACTATTTAAGCCCTTGTTCCCGGTTCATAGCTCATTGCTCATTTTAAAGAGTGTAGCACGATCATCACACTGCCTCGTTGAGATTCCTCATGGCACAGTCAGCTACTTTTGGGTTCTGCCATTTGGCTCACAGGAAGTGAAGGAAGAACAACTGAGAAATCAGAGGGAGATATAGCTCTAGCAACAGCACATTTGTGGGAGGAGATTGTCTCTGTCCTTCCTTCACAATCAGCCTTTAGTCTTGTTACCTAAGTGTTCCTCTTGCTATCAAGTGTCAGGAACATTGACTTCTGACCGCTTTAAACCCAATGGAGGGTAGGAGACAACATATAACTTTTTTTTTTATTTGAGTTTAGACTTAGGTAATTTCCCCAATATTTTCCCTTGAGTCAAAATGTTCATCTGACTGAAAAGTCTAGGCTCGGCTAGCCGGTTAGGGGTAAACTGTAGCCGTCATTCAGTATAGCCCTGCTTATAACCCTGTTAAAATCTGACAATGCAAAAAGGTGGGAGCTTTTGTTCTCAGTGTTAAAAATCAAATAAAACTGGGATCTATGATGAAAAATCTCTTTGCTGAAAGTAGAAATTACAAGTGAATTTTCTCATTATTATTATACTTTATACTTTGGGGATTCTTTAAATTGTTAGACACAGGGTTGGAGAGAGGACTCAGTGGTTAACTGTGTTAGCATTTCTTCTAGGCTCCACCCAACAGTTACCTGGCAACAAGCCAGGTAGCCCCCCCCTTCCTATAAAAGGGGCTGTTTGGCCCCTCCTCTCTCTCTTATTCTCTTACTCTTCTCTCTCTGCCCCCTTTCTCCCTCTCTCCCTTTCTCACCATGTGTTCCTGCCTCCTCCTCCTCCTTTCTTCTTCTTCCTCCTCCTCCTTTCTTCCTCCTTTCTTCTTCCTCCTCCTCCTCTTCCTCTTCCTCCTCCTCCTCCTCCTCCTCCTCCTCCTCCTCCTCCTTCTTCTTCTTCTTCCTTCTTCTTCTTCTTCTTCTTCTTCTTCTTCTTCTCTCTCTCTCTCTCTCTCTCTCTCTCTCTCTCTCTCTCTCTCTCTCTCTCTCTCTCTTTCTCTCTGTGTTTGTTGTCTGTCTATCTTTCTCTGTCTCTCTCCCCCTCCCTCCCCCTCTGTCTTTCTCTGTCTCTACTCCCTTCTCAACTCCTCTTCACATGCCCTAAGTAAACTCTTTTTTACACTATACCTGTTACCTCAGGGGGAAGGGATGCCTCAGCATGGGCCTGCCAAGGCACCTGGCTCCATAAAACATATCCTGATCTCTTTTTATAAAACACAACAAACAGCACATTGTAGAGGACCTGGGTTCTATGCCCAGCACTTACATAATGGCTCATAACTCTAGTTTCAAGGGATCTGACACCCTATTCTGGCCTCCACAGGCACCAAGCACACACATGGTACACATACATACATACATACAGGCAAAACAGACACATAAAATAAATCTTGAAAAAGTTTAAATTATCAGACCATTTTTGTCTATGTGCTTATGGGGAGGTTTCACCATAATTTTGTCAAGTTTCACAGTGAATGTATATACATGTGTATGTTGTATATCTGTTTCACAGTGAATAAAGTCTATGTAGACACCTGGAAACATTGAATAAAATGCCACTTGCTCTAATATTACATGTCTTCTTATTACTGTTGGAAAAGTTTGAATTTTTCTAATCTGTGTTTACAACAGCACTCCTGAGTAGAGTGAGCACAAACTGAAATATTAATATCACCAATTTAAAAGTTACTACAGACTTTTAAAGTGTTAGGAATATTGAAAGAGGCCAGAGTGTCTAATTTGTGAATTTCCATCATGGACATATAAGTTCAACAGCCACTGTCAGAGTCTCCTCTTTTAGGTCTCATCTCAAATATAACTTAGATAAGTTTAGAAATAGTAATGATCACATTTAACCACCTGGGCAGCTAATGAAGAAAATTCTTAATGTGTCAAAATGTGGTTTTGTCTCTTGTCTCCTCTGTGGCTTTAAGCTGATCTGTTCAGACTCTCAGATCCAGGCATTCACAAAGCAGGCTCCACTTGGAATGCTGCCTTTTGTCTACCAGGCCCCCACTGCTGCCTCAGCAGTGTCTGGTGTCTTCAGTAAAGTGACTTGTCCTCCTGGGCTCTGCAGGTAGCTGTGGGCCTTTATGACTGGGGATTTACAGCAGGACTCAGCTCCCTGGCTGCTAATGAAGAGAGCCACAGGGATTTGGGGTTTTTTGTTGTTGTTATTGTTGTTGGTTTTGTTTTTTCTTTTTTTTTTTTTTTTATCTTTCAAAAGAGTAGGTTTGCTAATAATCTTTGTTTCCATTTACTTTAATTTTAACAGTTGGTTTACTAACTGTGGTGCAAAAAACACAAATATTTTTGTTGAGGTAGAGTGCTTCATCTGCCAGACCTTAGTGCTAATCACTGGAGTTGTTTATTATTGAACCCGGGAAGAACAAAGCGAAAGCACTGTTTAAACTCAGCCAACTGGGCAGTTCACCTTCATCTGGTTTTGCTTCTCAAGAGATTATTTTTTCTCACCATTGTAGTTGTTTTTCTTAAAAAAAAAAAAAGTGTAAGGATAGGAGCCTTGACTTCTGGTGCAGTTCTGCTATTCAGTACTTTAATAATCCTGACCAAGCCACTGACACTCTTTGGTTTCTTGTTTGGGGAAAAAAAAACATAGGGGTAGGTGGGTGGGAGGGGGGAATGATGGGAGGGATGGGGATGGAAGCATCGAGTTAACAAGGTCTCTACAAGACTCACAGGGATATTTCATGTTCTTCCTTGTTGCTTTTTACTACTTAAATGAACTAGTCCCATTCATTGACTTTTTTCTTTCTTTCCTTCCTTCCTTCCTTCCTTCCTTCCTTCCTTCCTTTCTTTCTTTCTTTCTTTTCCTTTGTTTTGGTTTTGGTTTTTTTATTTTTCTAGACAGAATTTATCTATGTAGTCCTGGCTGTCCTGGAACTCACACTGTAAGCCAGACTGCCCTCGAACTCAGAGATCTGCCTGCCTCTGCCTCTGCCTCTGCCTCTGCCTCTGCCTCTGCCTCTGCCTCTGCCTCTCTCTGACTCTCCCTCTGCCTCTGCACTGCTGGAATTAAAAACATATACTACCATGGTGCCATGGATTTTGTTTTTAAAGAATCTTGCATCTAATAAGAATATTTTAACTACCAAACAAAACAATAGCTAAACATTAAACAAGAGGGTCTACATGCAAGTTACAGATAGTGTTTTGTAGATTATAAACCAATTTAACAGAGAGAAGTGTTTGGTCACTCCCAATAGGAGAACAAAGAACTTGTGTTTCAATTATGAGCCAGAAGGCAGTGGTCTTCTACGACTCATGAAATCATTAGATCTTTAAACATACAGGTATATCAGAAATTATTGGGTTCAAGACCTTAAATTTTGCTCATGAAGGTTCAGGAGGCCCACAAATACTGAGAAGAATTATCATGGTCACTGCCCCAACTTCAAGACAAAATGGGCATATGCTAGGTCTTCCATGTCTCAGAATAAAATTCTAATGAAATGCTGATGGTAGAGGGCAGTTGTTGAGTTCTGTCGAGGCTACAGAATCATTACAGAGAAATCATTACAGGAAATGACAAAGTGCCACTATTTAAAAAAATGTGCAAGTGTGGCTTTGCAGGTACGCTGAAGAAACTTTTCCTGATTTAAGTAGTAACCAATCCGAGAGATGTTTAGTGAGTATGCGCTGTAAGCCGCTGTGACACCGTGAAACTACTATGAAGGATATGCAGCTCTTCTCGTCAGAGTCTCCAGTGTAACCTGGAGATAGGATGGCTGTGTGTATATGTTCACTAGATCTGCAACAGTAAAAACCACAAACAAGATTTCAACTACAAAAGGAAGATGGGTTTAAGTAGAACCCTGTAGTATGAGCTTTTCTTTAGCAAATCAAGGTTAAATCCAGGGTGCTCTGGGAGCTTACAAACAATTAAATCAGGTCAAGGGAAAATAAATGAACTAGCAACAGGGAGAGCAGTTATGTTTGGGCAAGCATTCTTAACCTCAAGTTGTGGTTACTGCTAGAGAAAAGTCCTGGTCCTTATAGATAGATGGTATTGCGCATTGTCCCTAACCTTAAATTCTATTAACTCTTATCTTCTGTTTGGCTGGTGTGCTTCTGTCCCCTAATCATCACTCACTTAGCCCAACTGTCCTTTTCTCAGCAGGCTGCTCCTCTCACTTCGTGAACCCCTAAAGGGTCTCAGTAATTGCCTTGACTTTGACGCCAAGTTTTTTTTTTAATTTGGTTTTTTTTTTCTTAAACCTCTAACCTTGCCTTTACCTTAAACTTCAGATTAATTAAATAACTCCTGACTGTCTCCATTTGGATGCCTCATAACCATCTCAAAACCAATAATGTCTAAGAACTGAATTCCTCTTCATCTTTCGTTCAAAACTTCAACTTCCTCTTTAGACTACCCTTTAGCAGAGAAAGTGCCTTAGTCCACCTCAGTTTTCATGTAAATAAAACCACCCTGGCTGAAGTGTAGCAAATGCAGAAAGTGTGGAGTTGGCAGACTGTGATTATCCAAGGCACTGTGCCCTTTGTTGTGATGTTTTTAAAACACATTTGGTGCATTCACATGAGAGATAGCATAGCTGAGTGATTAAGCATGGCTTTGAAGCCGAGTTTGTGTTCGATCCCTGGTGCCACCACTTATTAGTCAGCTATGAACATATTATTAAAGATTCTAAAACTGGTTCGTCTCATCTGAAAAATAGAAACAATAGTTCTTAAAAATAGAACAAACAGTTCTTAAACCATGAGGTATCCTGAAGACGAAGTAAGATACCCCATATAACACAGTGATCCAGGTTCCCATAAGGTCCAGGAGACAGAAATGATTTCCATTTACACACCTCTGTGTCTACAGGACCTGACACAAGTCCTCAAAGTGTGTACTGAAGGAGCAATTGATGTAGTAGTGTGAATTAAAGCGAGAACAACCCTATAAAGAAAACAGCACGAGGAGAGAAGGAAAGGCTTCTATTTTTAACAATTTATGTTTTACTTTGTATGCATTGGTGTTTCACCTCATGTATGCCTATGTGAGGGTGTTGGTTCCTGGAGTTACAGTCAGTTGTGATCTTCCACATGGGTGCTGGAAATCGAACGTGTGTCCTCTGGAAGAGTAGTCAGTGCTCTTTACCACTGAGCCATCTCTCCAGACTTGAGAGAAAATCTTCTTTATTCCCGGTGTCCTATTTATTTAAGTCCACCTCTTCCTACACTCTTGCTGAAAGTTCTGGGGCTTGATTGGTTGGGTTTTTCTCTACCAATGAACTCTATTTCCAGCTCATAAAGAAATTTTTGATCTCTAATTTACACATTACCGCTAACTTGTCTTCTTTTTTTTTTTAAAAAAAAAAATCTGATTGTTAATTTCAGTTTTTAAGATCTCTTTGGGTTTTCTCCTGCTTCTAGGATGAAATTTAGATTCCTAATTTGACATAGAAAATTCCTTAAAGACCAGCTCCACCATACTTCAAAGTTTTCTTTGGCTCTTTAACCTGTTGACACCCAGGAGTCAACCCCAGGAACAGTTACCTTCCAGTAAGTCTTGAGTATGCCACTCCTGTGGCAGTCTGTTCTGCTGGCCTGTGAGGCTCTCCTAATTCCTATCCTATCTTCTCAAGCTTCCATGTTCCCTTTTTCTGATATTATCTCTGCACTCCCTGAGCACAGCCTGCCTTCACCTCTAGTTTGAGATCTCCAAGCTCAGTGGGTGTTTGTCATCCACCCCGCTACAGTTCAGTAATTTCTAGGTGAACAAATACATGACATAAGGGACTAAGAAATGCTTCTACTCTTTTAAGAACACAGATACCTAGGGGAATATCAGTGTGAGCATATTGTGTTGACATATTGAGATAGAAGGACTATCAGGACGGAGGCTGTGTTTTGTAGCCTTTTATACTTTGGGAATAGCAACTCAGAACAGACTGTCTAGATTGCCTTGCTGATAGTGTGGATGCAGCTGTCACAAGCCAAGGCAGTAAGTAGCATTAAATTGGATGAACCATGGCAGAACAATTCGTAGTAAAAAGGGAAGGGACTGGCAGCTGGAATTGCAGGCTCCCATTGGCTTCAAACTCATCTGGTTCTCCTCCTCCTCCTCCTCTGCTATTTGGGGTAGAATGTAGCTTCCTTACCCCTGCCCCCTTTTTTGGCTTTGACACAAGACAGGGTTTCTCTTGTGTCCTGGATTCAGTCTGTAGGCCAGGTTTGCCTCAAAGTCAGAGAATCCACCTGCCTCTGCCTCTCATGTGCTCAGAATAAAAGCGTACATGGCCACTGCCTGGCCCTGCTGTTTTCTTAAACAGTGAGAGACAATGAGTAGGAGAGAAATATACATTTTTGTCTACCTCACAGAATTAGTAGTAAACTGACACAAACTCCAAGCTTGTTTTTAGCCAGATATGATAAAAAAAAACACACATAATTCCAGCACTGAGGAAGTTGAGACAGGAAAAACGTGAGCGGGAGGCCAATCTGGCCTATATAGAAAGGTTCCATCTCAAAAAGTAGATAACTAGCAAACAGAATTTTTTGTTAAATTTTTTTCTTAAGATTTATTTTATTTTATGTGTATGAATATTTTATTTGCATGTATGTGCAGTGCGTGGGCTCCTGGTACCCACAGAGGCCAGAAGATGGTGTCATTTGGAACCAGGGTAGCAGGCAGTTGTGAGCTAGTTGTGAGCTTGAGAAATGCTGGGAATCAAACCCTGTCCTCTGAAAAAGCAGCAAGTGCTTTTCTTAACCACTGAATCATTTCTCTTTATCTTGAGGTTTTTGGTTTTCTTTTTAAATGGAAAAATAGCATTAGGATAAGGATTCTGTTTATTCAGAAAGGCCTTACTTGTTTTTTTCTTCAAATCTCTTTCTCTCCTCTGTCTACTTCTTTGTTTGTTGCATCTAGAAATAATTTCTTGCAAACCAAATTTAAGAATACATTAAGAGCACACTTCACAACCAAGTTGGCCTCATCCCCAGGGTGCCAGATTGACTCAGCATATACGAATCCACCAATGTGATATACCATATAAGTAGAAAAGGTATTTGACAAAGACCGACATGATTTCATGGCAAAATCCTGATGAAATTCAGAATAGATATATAACATAATAAACACACTCTCAGTTACAAACATCCAACAAAGAAATTAGAAAAATTGTCCCATAGTTTTAGAAAAAGAAAGCAAAACCTAACCAAGAAGACTTAAACAATGAAAACTTTAAGATGCTGAAGTAAAAATTAAAAGGCACTGGAGGTAGAATAGATCCTCCATGTTCCTGGATTGGCAGAATTAACACTGTGAAAAAGTCTAGATTTATCAAAAGCAAAATAGAGATTCAATGTGATCCCATAAGAATTTTATGACAGTCTTCACAGAATTAGGAAAAAGAATCCTAAAATTGCATATAACAACAAAAGAGTGTGGATAGTCAAAGCAAACTTGAGCAGGAAGAACACTTCTGGAGATGTCACAATACATGACGTCAAATTATACTATAGAACCGCAGTAGCAGAGACAGCTTAGAAACGGCACAAAAATAGACATGCAGCTTATTGCCATATAATATTTTGACACACAAATGTATCAAAAAGCATAATATAGAAAATGGCAGTTTATTCAACAGATATTACTAAGAAAGCAATAGCCACCAGCAGGAGATGGAATTAGTTCTAATTTCTGTCCCTTGCACACACAAAAAAATGTCATTTCAAAATGGATCAAAGATACTAATTTAAAGCTTGAAACACTGAAGCTAAACAGACTGTTCTCAGAAGATAAGTTACATATAACCAACCAATATTATAATAAAAAGTGTTTAACATTGGGACTGAACATGTAACTCAGAGGTTAAAAGTCCTTGCTGCCTTTCCACTCACCCACCCTGGTTCAAAGCCATAGCTGCCTGTAACTTCTACTCACAGGGCATCTGACATCCTCTTCTGAACACTAAACACCTACACATGCGCATACCCCTACCACACACATAAGCATAGTTAAAGAATAATAGTTTTAAAAGCTGTTTGACACCTTTAGTCATCAAAGAAATGCAAATTATATCTATTTGAGATCCTATCACCTTCAGAACAACTAGAAAAATCAAAACAAAACAAAAACAAACAACCCTAAGTGATAAGAAGTGCTACCTGGAGTGTGACTTAAACAATGAAAACTTTAAGGGGAAAAGAACCCTTATCCACAGATATCTACTGTGGAAATTAGCGTGCAACTTCCTAAAATAAAATAAATAAAACGACCCTCTGACCCAGTTATACCACTTCTGGGCTTCTATTTACAGAGGCACATTATTGATGCTGTATCAGTGATAGGAAATGGAATCCATTAACATTTATTACTCTGTTCTGGCATTTAAACCCAATGGCTTGTTTTACTATAGAGTTGCATCTCCAGCCCCTTAGATAATTTGTCTAAAATAGTTTCTTAATAATTTAAAAATAAGTTCAAATCATGAAGGCAACAATGTTCTTTGGTATTTTAGAATTTTTAATTCTAATGTAGTCTTTCTGGACAAACCTCTTGTTTTTTTAGCCAGTCACATATATAGATCATTAAAATATTTTAAAATACTGTGACTGTATACTGTGTTGGAGAGTATCATAGCAGATACTACGAATTTAATCATAGGCAAAATCAGCTAAGTATAGCTCCTGTTTTTTATGATGCTCGGAATCTAATAGGGAATATTAACTCCAGTTAATAACACTGATTACTGTATAGCTCAGAAGTGAGGGAACTGTTAGGAGATGAGCAAGATTCTATGAGGGCTTTCAAGTCAGGTCTGAGTGGATGATATCTAAAGAATGAAAAATTTAAGGCATCAAAAACAATAACAAAAAAATGCAGTGTTGGAAGTGCAATCACTGTGTCTGAGCTCACTGTTAGAAAGAATGCTACAAAGTAAGGATGCTCACTGGGGATACCGACTTTATCCCAAGAGCCTCGTAGAATCTGGAAGATTTTTAGCAAAAGATTGACATGATTTTATTTGCCCCTGGTGCAGAGAAGTGAATGGACAACACCAGACAATTCCAGACACAGATGAGCACAGTGACCAAGGACATTAACATTGGCTCTTGGCAGGAGGTCTCCATTCCTACCACGAGGGCCTCTTACAGAACTCTGTATTTCCTGACAGGAAAGGCCCTTCCATCAGGAGGAGGAGGTAGACCTTTGAAATTATGCATCATCTCTTGTTCAGTATTTTGACAATTACGTTAGTCAAAATTCAGGGGGAAGGAGGCTTTCAGAAGGAGGTGTAGGTAAATAAGGGACCCTCAGTTTTCATAGATGACATCCTGTGGAACTCCATCACTTCCCTGCTGCATAGTGAGTGAAAAGGAAATTGAGAACCAACCTATAAATGGAGGAAAACTAGAGATGGAATCAGATAAAATTCAGAAGAGAAGAAGGAAGCTTCAGAAATCTATCAAGGTCTGCAGAGAGGAACCACTGGGAAAGGCAGGCTGCCAAGTCTGAGGACCTGGGTTTGATATGTGATCCCACATAGTAGAAGAGAACCGACTCTAAGAAGTTGTCTACTGAGAGTCATAGACCTGCTGAGACACGCGTATACCCACGTATGTGTGGTAGCACTAGTGTGTGTGTGTGTGTGTGTGTGTGTGTGTGTGTGTGTATGTATGTAAAAAGTCAAAAGGAAATATGAAAGGAGATGAGAGTTGTTTGTTGAGCTTTACTGACATGGAGATGAGTGCTGACTCATCTCCCCCAAAACGGCTTTTATTAACATTTATTTTTGGAAAATATCATCCTTAGTGAGGTAACCCAATCACAAAAGAACACACATGGTATGCAGTCACTGATAAGTGGATATTAACCCAGAAGCTCGGAATACCCAAGACACAATTCACATATCAATTGATTTCCAAGAAGAAGGAAGAAGAGACCCCTGGTCCTGGAAAGATTGGATGTAGCAGTGTAGGGAAATACCAGGTCAGAGAAGTGGGAGGGGGGTTGACTGGGAAACAGGGGGAGGGAAGAAGGCTTATGGGACTTTCGGGGAGAGGGGAACCAGGAAAGGAGAAATCATTGGGAATGTAAATAAAAAAATATAGAAAAGAAAAAAAAGATTTATTTTACTTTTGCCTGTATGTATGTGTGTCAGTGCACCATATGTCTATAATGCCCAATGAATCCCCTGAAACTGGAGTTACAGACAGGCGTGAACTGCCATATAGGTCCTGAGAACCACATGTGGGTCCTCTGTAAGGGCAGCCAGTGCTCAGAAGCTCTGAGATGTCAGTCTTGCCAGCTCCTGTCACTTGTGTTTGAAGAGTTTTCTCTGTCTTTGGCAATCTTTGATCACTCACAGATAGTCTAGTAAAGTTGCATAACTTTGCTGATATTTTAATTAGAATTCCCATATTATTTCGTTTTGGAAATATACAACTTTATAAGGATTAGGCTTCTCTTTAAGAAACACAATATGTTCATCTGTGTAGAGAGTTTCACTTAAATTACCTAATAAAGTTTGATAATTTAAAAAAGTTACAGCATATGTGCTTTTAGCATGACTCCTACATATTATTTTTCTGGTTCTCTGCCTCTGTGGCACCATATTGTTTTCAATAAAAAGTTTTTTTTTAACTAACAAAACAATAATTTACTTATTTATGGTATATAAGTTAATGTTCTGATATATGTATATGTTGTAGAATGACTTAATCAAGCATATTAACTTTTTGTATCTCACTTAGACTCACTTATGGTGGAAAAAAGTTTAAATCTAACATGTCTGCCTCCCAAACACTGGGACTACAAGCTGGTTACCATGCTATCCAGCATTCACGTGACTTCTAGGAATGCAAGGTCTCATGCGTATGTGACGAACATTTTACCAACTGAGCCATCTCCTTAACCTGGTTTCATTTAGTGACTCTGTGTGTGTGTGTGTGTGTGTGTGTGTGTGTGTGTGTGTGTGTGTGGTCTTTATCCATTTAGTCACTGACAAACATTTAGAATGATTTTGTGTCTGCTACTGGGAACAATGCTGTAACAAAATGGCTGTGCAGATACTTTCATTTCAATGGATATGTAAGTTGCCCCATTTATCTACAATGGAAACATTCTAAGCTCCCAATATAAATGCTTGTAAGTAAGGTAGTGCTTAGCTCTGTGAAGACACTCCTTAACTTATTTATCATGGGTTCATGTCAATAAAACATTGTAACCTGAAAATGTATTTAATCCACATAACCTACCAAGCATCATGCTCAACAAGTAGTAGGCTCCATGGTGTGTATTGTTTACGCCTGCGATAGTTAACTTATTGGAAGCAATGTCTCCCTGCCTCTGCTCAGCATACAACTGTGTATTATATTGCACCTTACTGTCCTGAAAAAGATAAAAAATTTTAAAGTTTGAACTATAGTTCCTGCTATATAAGTTGCTTTTGTACTTTTGTAAAGTAGAAAAAAATTATAAATTTAGCTGTTATAAACTGGGGATCAATGTGCACAGTCTTTTCTATGCAGACCTACCTAAAGGGAAGAATAAGTTATATATATATATATATATATATATATATATATATATATATATATGAATGAGACTGTGCCATATATATATATATGGCACAGTCTCAGTTTAACACCTCCTTATAAGCCAGTGCAGTTATAAATGCTGCATGTGATGACAGTTGCTTACACGCAAATAACAGTTATTTGAGGAGCTCTGAATAATGAAACCACAGAAAACAGTGCTGTAGTGGGATGCCTTTCTGAACAGAGGAGGATGGCTAGGTGGGATGGAAGCCATGCTGTTTCCCACATAGATCTGCTAATTTATGTTGCCACCAGCAGTGTGCAAGCATTCCCTTTCCTATGTCCTCTCCAGCGTTTGTCATCATTTATCTTTGGGAAGGCAGCCATTTTAACAGGTGTGGTAACTTCTTTTTGCAGTACTGATTTGCATTTCCTTGAAGGTTAGTCATGCTGGCAATTCACACACCTTTGACCATTTGTACATCTTCTCTTGAGAATCATCTTTATCTGTTTTTGTCAGGGTCTATGTTTTCACTGCCTTGATTAAATTTATTCCTGTTGTTTTGAATTGACTTTGTAGGAGTTGAAAATTGAATTTTTGGAACAGTTTATTTTGTTGTTTGCATTCCTTATGCGTTAGGGGTTTAAGTCCTTATTAAAGAATAATTTACAAATATTTTCTCCTGTTCTATAAACTGTCTTCACTTTCTCCCTCCATTTGCTCAGTAGAGTTTTTTTTGTATGATATAATCCTATTTATCAATTTTTGCTTTTATTGCCTATGCTTTTAAAGTCATGTCTAAAAAGCTATAACCCATGCCATAAAGGCTTGCCCAATGCTGCCTATTATTAAGATGGGATCTCATTATGTAGCTCTAGCTACCCTGGAGCTTGTGGGGTAAAGCAGTTTGGCATCCAAGTCACAGAAATCAGCCTGCCTCTGCCTCCTGAGTGCAGAGATTAAAGTTGGGGGCCACCATGCCTGCCTAGAAGGTAACTTTGTAAGTTTCAGGTCAGAGTTTATAAAACCATTTTGAATTGCTTTTGTAAATAGTGTGATGACAGTAAGTTTGTGATTTCATTGCATGTTGAAAATCCAGCTTCCCCAGCAGTTTATTCTGTGTTCTTTACGTCTTTGCTGAGGACCAATTAATAGTGTGTGAATTTGTTTTGCAGTCCTCTATTCTGTTCCATTAGTTTGTTCTTCTGTCAGTATGGATATTTTCATGCCAGCACCATGCTGTTTCAGTCTCCATAGTTTTGAAGTCAATTTTGAAATCTGATTCCTTCATGTTTTTTGGTTTTGTTCTTTCTATCCTTTTTTTTGGGGGGGGGTGAGTAAAGGGCAGTTTAAGAAATCTTTGACTATTAAGTATCTATTGACTTTATTTTAGGATTTGCTTTCTATTTTTGTGGAAATTATTGTTGGAACTTAATTTTGGCTGTATTAAATCTGTTTTTTTAGTAATGTGGGTATTTTAATAACACTAATGTTCTAATCTTTGAAAATCAGCTATTTTCTAATGTATTTATATCAGTTTAATTCACCAGTACATTGTAGACTTTTATTTTCTACTTAATTGGCTAAATTTATTCTTAATTTTTAAATGTACTTTGTTGAGTTCACAAGTTAAATTTTATTCATCACTGGCAGTGTACTGTTATCATATAGTGATGCTATAAACTTTATATGTTGATTTTTTTATTAGCTTTACTATATATTAGTTTGAACAATTTTTGGTGGCGTCTTGGGATATTCCATATTAAAGATCATGTCATCTACAAAGAGTCTATCATTTCATATTTAGTCTAGAAGTGTGTTGTTTTTAATTCCCTCTTTGAAGAAGACAGGTCAAGCGTCAGAGATGGGACCTGGCCCCCAGCATCGGCGATATTCACTGTGCTCGGGGTGTCTGACTGAAACCACAGTCAAGCCTTGTTGGGCTCAGGGTTTGCATTTGTAATGCTCTGTTTTTCTTTCTTTCTTTTAAACTCGTATTTATTTTATTTTTTTTATTTTATGTGCATTGGTATTTTGTCTGCTTGTGTGTTTGTGAGGGTATTATATCTTGGAGTTAAAGACAGATGTGAGCTGCCATATGGGTGCTGGCACTAATAAATATAGTAAAGTTAATTTTCAAAATAAACATATAAAGTTCGTAGCATCACTGTGTGCAGAAAACTGCCAGTAATGAATGACACAAACCCAGTCCTCTGGAAGAGCTGTCAGTGCTCTTAACCAACCGCAGGGCTGTCTCCACAGTCCCTCAGAGAACTTTCTTTGCACATTTCAAAATAGCAACATATATTTTACAGGATGTCTCCAGTATTGTATTTGGCTGTTTCTTTGGTCGGTTGGTTAGTAGGTTTGGCTTTGGTTTTTTTGTTTGTTTGTTTGTTTTTTCTCTTTCTCTCTCTCTTTTTTAGACAGATCCTTGTTGCATAGCCCAGCAGGCTTTAAATTTGTAGTGATCTTTCTGCCTAGTTCCTCCCCACACACACATGCTTGGACTACAGGTGTGCCTCATCATGCTTGACACAGCTCCAGTTTTAGTGTTGGCATTTTAGAATGTAGTTTCATTATTTGAGGAACTGTCTCATCTCTGACCTCTTCTAAGACATGATTCCTACCCAACAGGAACTGTTTTTGTTCTTTGAAGTATGAATAGCACCAGTCTATTGCACTGAATAAATATTTAATGGAGATTGAATGTTTCCTGTCTGGTAGATCGATTACTTTTGTCGATTCTCTAAGGAAAGCAATTAAAAAAAAAATGTCCTGCAGTGGGCTACGGAATTTGCTTTCTTTGATATTATGATTTATACAAGGTTTTGTTTTTTTTTTTCAGTGATATATAGATTCATCCCCCTTAGGCTTTTAGTTACACTCTTATTCTCATTTAATATGTACAGCTGGAATTTTATGTCATCTCAAAACATGAACCTCAGAATCATCAATCTAGTAGCACACAATAAAATTATTTCCTAAAAGAATCGAGTTTTCTAGAATTTTTGGTATTTAAGGCTATGAAAATGAAGTATAAAAATGTTTGCAGTAGAGTTTTAATAGAAAATTAAAACTCCCAAGACATAAATTATTTACTGTTAGTTGACAAATATTTGCATTTCTTGAATTAATCACATTCTTATTAAATTATTAGTCAGATTTTTGTTAAAGCATTAGACTTAAATTAAACACACTTTCTCTTTGGAGTGTCTATGAAGTCAGTGAAAGAAAGAATTTGTAGATGCTCTGTGCAGCCCTGTTTTCTGGATGAGACACGGTGGACAGAATCACCAACTCAGCGAATCTGACTATGGCACAAGAAAAAAAGACACAAGCCAGGTGGTGGTGGCACACAGCTTTAATCTCAGCAGAACAAGTGGATCTCTGTGAGTTCAAGGCCAGCCTGGTCTACAGACTGAGAAATCATGTCTCCAACAAACAAACAAACAATGAATGAATGAATGAATAATGAATAACTAAATAGATACAGGAAGGTACTAGTTGGGAAGAAGAAATCAGCAATAATGGGTTATGGATAAGAGTATGAATATGATGTAATACAATCTATACATGCGTGTAATTATCAAAAATAAGTGAATTTAATTAAGTAGAAAGTTTTCAATTTGTGAAAAATATAGAAAGTATTCTGTATGTGTTGTCAGTATGGTGTTGAGATGGAATCTATCAGTTAGAAAATGGAAGTCATTTAAATAAAACAGAAAAACAAATAGACAGAAAACGTGTATAAAAGCTTTCTATTATTCTTTCTGAGAAGAACATTGAACATATTTATGACATGAGTAAGTCATACCTGGTGATGAAATGCTCTCTATTTGTAAGAAATAATCTCATAATGACACATAACACATGACAACCTGACTTAAATAACCATTGCGGTTGTTCAGAGCTTGTTTTGCTTGAGGAACATTGTGCATCGGCAAAATGGTGATACATGTTTGATAATAAGGTGACAAAAGTCATAAAGAATCTCTCACCAGTCTTTAGGTCTTTTTGACCCAGGAGTTTGTGTCCTATGAAATCTTTACTTTTTGGGGATTTGTTAAAATATTTTATAGCACACAGATTTTAAATAAATTGATACCATACTGATGGACGTTGGAGAACATTACCCAGAGAGAAGAAATAGATTGGGATAAATTGGAAAGAACTTAAGTTCTGCTAACATTTGATGCAAGTGAGAGGAGCAGCTACATTTGAGAAGTTTCTTCCTGTTTCCAGTCTAGAGCAAGGAGAACCTGCCCTTTACCCCCAGTGTCTGCAGTGTTCTTCTGCCTTGTGATAGCATTGCCAAGAAAATTCGCCCAAATCCTAAGTGGCACATGTTCTTGCCTGCGGTTGAAGAAGCCTGTGGGTTGTTTGTAAGGCATTGCAGATCCAAGGCTGCAGAAGTGACAGGGGGACTTGGGGAGTGCTCTTGTCCAGGAAGGGAAGCTTCCTAGACATTACAACTCTTGTCCAGGAGCCAAATGGAAGATAAATCACCACTGGCCACCTCTTCTTATTGAAATGGTTCAGCGCTGGCCTTTAACTGGAGGACTCACAGGGTTTTGAAGTGCAAATAGGATGGTGAAGGGTAAAACCTTTTAGGACTTCATGTTGATGGATTTTCCCCCTGTGTGGGTTTCTAACCCTGACTGTGATCTGGAAGCGACCCTGAAAGAAAGAAAAGTCTTACTTTGTTTTTGATCAGTCAAGTAATAAGAACTTTCCATAGGGGTGTGCTTCCCGTGCATGTGTATAGGTCTCCTGCGCAAGCTTATAGGTCTTGTCTTAGAAGAAGATAATTTAATTGGACCTTTTGGGAACCCTTTGCAGAGGTGCTGTCACTAGAAGATCACTTATTTCTTGCTACTAATGCCCAAGTTTGAGAGTACTCAAGGACATAATGATGTAGGAGGATTATGTTGAGCCAGTTCAGAGTGGACAAAGTCTTCTACAAGAAGATAGTCACCCCGTAATTCCAAGTTGTACACATTCAGTCCATTATTTTGTATACATTTTTTTCCAGCCTTAAAAATAAAATAAGAAATTCTGAGAGTATTAAAAAAAACCCCTACTGTGATATTTATAAAGATGCCAAAGTAACAAAATAGGAGACACAGAAATGTTTAAATAAGAGGTGTTGACTCATAGAGCTAATTCTGTTTATTCTCCAAATAATGTCAACACAATGGCTAAAACATCTTATAAATTTCATGGTGATCTTTAGAATGTAAAGATGAGAGGGATCATTACAGACTACACACTCAACACAATTTTAGCATAACTTAAAGGCTTTATATGTGAAGATTTTAAAGAAAAATTAAAGTATTTTACTAAGCAAATAGTATTTTCTTTGCTCACACTTCATGAAATGCTGTTCATGAGCCTGCCCTTAGACATTCTGGATCTTTAGATGTACCATAGATGTTTGTAGTATTTGTCCTTTTTTTTGAGAACAATATTTCTCTACAATAGAGGCTTACAACTGTGTCCCTTGATATTTGTTATAAAAATGGATTGATAATCTCCATAATTGACATTGATCACAGTGTTTAATTGAACCTCTAAGTTCAATTAAAATTCCTTCAGAATTTCCCCCATCCTGGTATTTAAATTTCAGAGGCGTACTTAGTCCCATTGTATTTGAAATAAGAACAACTCCCAGACTCCAGATCAGCAGAATCTCCTGTATGTAGAGAGAGCTTCCCTGGCATTGGTTTGTTGCTGGGAGATGTTCACATGACCTCTCCTTTGTTAGAAGAGAGTCTGCAGCCCTTCCCAGGATGCTCTCCTGTTCACTATCTTTTTAAACCCAAGTTGGAGGTTGTCTGATTAATGAATAGTGAGCTTTTCTATTCTAAGCTATGCATATTGTTGGCATTGTGTCACATGTTGCTTTTTAATTTCTGGTGTGCTTAATGTGTTTTTAATTTGCAAAGCATGAGTGTTCCTTTCACAGCAGTAGAACAGAGTCAGCGTTTCTGAGTCCAGATATTGCTTTATGCAAACAAGAAGAGTCAGACTGAATTGAAGTCCTGGGTTTCCTTACACACACACACACACACACACACACACACACACACACGTCAATGAATTTCACTTTGAATATCGTTGAATAAAAGAAGACACTTGAGAAGGGCTTTTCTTTCTAAGACCATCTCTTGCCTCTTGGCCAGTGAATTGCCCCCAATATAAAAGCTCTGGGCAAAATGAGTTACAGAGGGAAAAGGCAATCCACAAATGATCACTCCTTTCTGCCTTTGATTGTGTCGGATTTTGTTGTGTGTGTGGCAATTGTTTTCTTTTTCACTTAGAAGAGGTTTATGGTCTGATGTCTGTCAAGTCAGAGCCTGTCCTAAGGTGGCCGTTGTATTTCTCTCCTGGAGGTGATGGTAATCCTTTGTTCACCCAGCAGTGTGCTTGCTCTGGAGAGCATCTGCCACTCTACGCATTACAAGATGGATGGGTCTCCAGTGAACTGCTGGGTGAAGCAAATGGTGAAAACAAGAAAAGACAAGAGGTTTCGGGGGCTGCAGAGGACAGACAACAAGGAAACACTTAGAAATCAAGAGCAAGCTGAGCGATACAGGGAGAGAGCAGGAACGAACCCATGTTGCTCTATAAACATCTTGGAGCTCCACATCTTTCAGTGGCTTGTTGTGGTCTGAGGGAGTGATCTACGTCATGGTAACAAGTTTGTGTTTCTGATTTCTAGAGAGAGAGAGAGAGAGAGAGACTGTGTGTGTGTGTGTGTGTGTGTGTGTAAAGTGTTGGGAAATAGCAATAATAGTAGGGATGGTTTATGAAGATTTTGCTTTAAAAATTTAAAGATTAAGCTAAAAATCAAACTTTTAGCCATTTCAGTTTACTTTCTCTCATTCTCATTTCAGTTTGCTTTTCTCTCCTTTCTGACTTTTAAGCAACTGACAACTTGAAAAATTTTGGCCATGTACCAAATATCCTCAGTGTTTTCTAAACACTTTCGGCACTTCTGCAGGGGAGTACTGAGAGTTCTGTCTTAAAGGAGGCTGCAGGGGGAGAGGGTTAAGTTGTTTTAAATTATTTCCAGTTTCATTTAATGGGTTCAGTGATGGAAGAAAAAAATATATATTTTTTTTATTGATCTGTCAGATGTTGGAGGTTTGTATTGTACCCGTTTTGTTGGTAATGGTCACAGTGTGTAAATCCTTACTTACGCAAAGTCCCTCCTGTGGGACAAGAGAGGGAAGGAGGTCAGCTAGGGGTAGAAGAGGGGAGATTAAAGAGCAGTATACCCAGAAAACAAAAAATGATTTCATCAAACTTTTTGGCATTTGTTTAGGAAAAAGTCCATCGTTTGAAAGGCTGAGAGACTGAGATGGTTGGAAGCTTTAGCTATACAAATGGTGGAGGGTGGAGCGGCTCCTTCTCCGCTGCATAAATAAGAGATGAAAGCGGAGGGGTGACAACAAAGGATCAGGTCCTTTAAGGAAATGTGTGCAGCCTGAATAGGGGTCTGTGGCCCGGGGCCAAAGGTCTCAGCTTTGAGTGTAATTAGAAGAAAATACAAAAATGTCATTACTAGCAGGTGAACTGTGCAGCACGTGGCTAAAAATTAGCAATTTTAGACTCCAAAGCTATTGGAATTGGATTATTGACCTTTTTAAAAATCATTAAGGTACTTGCAGAGTTGGACTGTTCTTGTTGGCAGTAATAAGGTTTGACCTCATTGACCATATGGGGTAGATCTTGGGTTTGGATTAGGTAGGAAGGCTCACGATTTTGAAAGACACTATTTGTGCATGTGTCAGTGGGAAGTGTGTGAACATGATTATTTTTCTGTGAGAAGGCATTCTTCCAATAAGGAGAGGTTATGATAAATATTTTTATCCCCAGATCTGAAATGTTTCTTTTCTGCCTTTCAAGTTGACATAAAAAGAAAAATACAAAAAGATTTTAGTTAACATGACTTCAAGTATTTTAGTGTTATAAATATGTGTACCACACTAGCTGCACTTATACATTCTTACAGAACTAAGTCTCTTTGGTTTTCTTTTTTTAGACACAGTAAAAATTCTAAGTTATGTATAAAAATTAATGGCAAGTTCCTTTAATTCATTTAAGGCCTTTGCAGCTTCATCTTATTTTTCCTGCAATAGTTTATATCAACCATAATCTATTTGGCAGAGAGAATAATAGGCACATTACTCAATATACTGTAGATAATTAATTTAACAACTCCTAGAAATACACTACTCAGAAAGGTAGGAAATAGCTTTTTCTCTTCCTGCAATTTTTCTTTCTGAAATCATTACAGACTCTCAAAAAGTAGAAAAATATTATTTTGGTTATTTTACATTTGATCTTTTTGTATTTCTTTGAATAAATTAATTTTAGACAAATCGCAGGGATTGTAAAATTCCCAAATGTCTTCAGATAAAAAATTTACCTTGTATTAATTCCATTTCCAAGATAGAAGTGTTCTGTCGACTTTTAGTGTATGGTGACACTAACCAAAAAACTTGCTCAGCTTGCACTAAGGGAAGGGATGGGATTTAAAAATGATTCCTTTTGAATATATTTGAATATATATTGGAGTGCAGTTATATGAGAAGTTCAGAAAGAGAAAACATCTTTGTAACAAATACAGAATTAGGTAGGACTTCGGTGATTTTATAGAATTTTAGGTAATGTAGATTGTTATACTGTAAAAATAAAAGGCCCTTGGAAATAACTTGTGTTTTTATGTTTTTATAGGTGCAAAGAAACCTTAAGAAACTTATAATCTAGAGCAAGCTCCCAGAGATGTTGACTGCCTAACTTAACCATGAACATGATTTAAAAATGTTAATATATGAACCAAGGTACTGTATGATTATATTCTTCTTCTCAAATGTTTCATGATCAAATTTGTTTGGGGAAGTTGTTACAGTTTAAATAAAACTATAACATTTGATCCTTATGCTAACTAAGCAGTTGTTTATATAGACTCCTCTCTTGTTCTTATCTACCCTGTGTGCCTACCTGCACTTCATCCTCTCTACTCCTTCAGTAAAACTTACTCCAGAATATGTTTTTCTCCCAGCTAGCTCTGTATTTCCTATCGACATAAACTGAAAAAAAAAAAATAATGAATTCAAGGGCTAAAGAGAAAGCTCAGAGGACAGAAGCGCTCACATTAGGTAGAAGTGCTCACTAATCACTTTCCTAGAGGACTTAAGTTTTTCCTTCACCCACTTTAGGTGCTCCACCTGAAACTTGGTCCAAGAGATCCAAGACCTCTTATAGCCTCTGTGGTGTCCACACACATGACTTCCACAGGCACAGACATGCACACACATACACATAAATAAAAATAAATCTCTTAACTTTCCCCCCCGTGCATCTTTTTTTTATTATTATTATTCTTTGAAATTTTCATCCTGTATACAGCATGTCCTGATCATGTTCAGCCCAGCCCTGTCCATGATGCACTTTTTGGTTCCTCTTTGGTGATGGTAATTTTCTTTCAAATCATCTGATAAGAGACTTCTAGACTCTCAGTTATGCAGAAATACCCAAATTGTATTTAGAAATCACATATATTTAAAATATATTTCATGTGCTAATGTTCTGAGACATGTGTTACAGAGGTTTGATAGGATGTTTTGGCTTTATTTTTAGAAGATTTCTGACTCAGGGGGAAAGGGTGATACGAGTCATCCTCTTTCCATAGCAAGGAAAAAAAAATATTAAGAATTGAGAATTTAGGGTGACTGCAATAGGTGAAGCTTGACTTTTAGAAGGAAGATACCCCAAACTCTCTTTTCTCCTCTGGAAGTTGCAGTGTGATTAAATAGCCTGGTGTTTTCAAGGAAGGCCAAAGATCTCTTCCTCTTTTATGACCTGCTGTATCCCTTTGAGGCCAGAGAGAAGAAGAGGGTCATTGCCACTTCGCCCTGTTTGTTCTCTGGTGATGACCACGAAGGCACTGAAACCCAGTATCGGGCTCAACATCTGGAAAGCAGTCAGAGAAAGGGAGGAGGTAGGAGAGCACGAGAACTTGCATTCTGTTTCACCAGGTGCCAGGAGGAAGCAACATTAGCCTTTTCGATATGGGAGGCGAATTCTGTGGGCCCTGGCGTTAGGCTTTAACAATTGAAGGGGTCAAAGGACAGCTGAGCCAGGTCAGCGAGACACCATGGGGTGTATTTTGTTACTTAGTAAAAGGAGCAGACTCCTAAAACCTTAAAGGATTCCCTTGAAAAATCTGTGTTGTGAAAAGGTTTTATGAGTCTCATGGCAATAACTCCTGATTTATCTAAGGAACGCTAGCTTTTGTCTAATGGAGGGATAATCCTCACCAAATGTTGGCGAGGACTCAGACTCAGCAGAGGTCTGAAAGAACAGTTAGGATTTGAAGTGGACTTTGCTTTCCAGAACGTTTATCATTTTAATGTTTCTGTCGCAACAAATAATTTTACACTGTTGAAATATTGCCTTTTTCTTTTCTTGGAACAGAAAGCAGTTAGGGGGATGCCGGGGGAAGGGAGCTGGTCACATTAATTTCAAAGTTATTCTACATGCTTCAGACCTTTCTTACATGGAAACTATTAAACCTTTTTCAAATATCAAAACCTGCTAACTCTAGAATGTTATCTTTAAATTTTTTATTGTATTTATAAAGGGCTTACATGACATGAATGTGTGTTTCTGACTCACAGTTTTAAAAATTTTTTAGTTATTATTTTCTGTGTGTACATGTAGCTCTGGGATTTGAACTCAGGGCCTCATATATACTAGGCAAGCACTCAACCACTGAGCTACAGCTCTGGCCTATAGACTTTTTTTTCTGTATTTTTTATTTACATTCCCAATGATTTCCCCTTTCCTGGTTCCCCTCTCCCCGAAAGTCCCATAAGCCCTCTTCCCTCCCCCTGTTCCCCATTCAACCCTCTCCCACTTCTCAGTCCTGATATTCCCCTACACTGCTACATCCAGTCTTTCCAGGACCAGGGGTCTCTCCTTCCTTCTTCTTGAAAATCAATTAATATGTGAATTGTGTCTTGGGTATTCCGAGCTTCTGGGTTAATATCCACTTATCAGTGACTGCATACCATGTGTGTTCTTTTGTGATTGGGTTACCTCTCTAAGGATGATATTTTCCAGTTCTGGCCATTTGCCTAAGAATTTCATGAATTCATTGTTTTTAATTGCAGAGACTTTTAATTTTAACTGCTAATAGTTGACAGAAGGGAACTATGAGTTGATGTCTGACATCAAATCCTCCACTTTTTCCTAAAAACAAAAAACAAAAAATAGTTTTATATATACTGTATCAGGAAGAAAAAAAAAATCAATGTAAGAGTCAATAATAAAAATGTTCTGTTGTGTAGCCCAGGGGCAGAGTGCTTGCCCAGCATACGGGATGCCCTGGGTTCTATCTCCAATATTGACAAAGAAGGCAGTACAAGGGATGTTCTCTTTGAAAGCAGTTGGAGAAGCGGGAGGGGTGTGTGGAATATGGTCTCCTTGCTGGATGATTTGTGAATACCTTTAAAGATGTCAGCCTCCTGGCAGACAGGTAATGACAGTATTTCGATATTCTACTTTATACATCGTGCATATATACATGTATAGAAAGAAGGCATATGTGACAATATAGAAATATTAATATAGAATAATAATATAAAGAAAAATCATGTGTATAATAGGCCTTGTTATACACTTTTACTAATTTGTAAATTAGTTGTTGCAATTACTGTATTTATTAACTACAGGCAAAGGGAGTCTTTTAATCCTTTTTACAGTAATGAGTCCTATTCAGGGACCATATATACGAGTGTCTATTTTCTCAAGGTTAAAGTGCCTTTCAACAACTAATTTAGAAACCTGTGTGTGGTGGCTGATAATTGCCTAGAGAAAACACACAGCTGTTTAAGTAGCATTGAAATTTCGGCAAATCTGACAAGTGCAGTCAGCAGAGTTAATTAGATAAGGAAAGACTGATGGTGGGGAGGAGAACACGGGTTGGGGGGCATGGGGGGTAAGGGGGTCACTGGGAGGGGACAAAGTGGGGAGGCAGGAATAGGGATAGGGAGAAGCAAGAGCCTCACACAGGGTCAGGAGGGTCACTTGCTCTTCTCTGTGAAACTGTGTACCCCTTCTTTTAGTGTTTCCTCCCAGTTATAACAGGGTGTGTTGCAGCTTCTCAGCTGTACAATGCAGGTGCATTTGTAAAAAGCCCCAAACTCACATCTGTTGGAAAAAAGCAGCTGTTTGATGATAGTATCTAAGAAGAATGCAAAAATGCTCAAATTCTGATTCTGAACCACAGTTCGATTTGCTAGCCTTAGATGTATTGTATTTTATTGTTCTTACTTAGAACCTGGATTTCTCTTCCCTCTTTACACTGTTTAATTCTTTCCCAGGTGCATGCTAAGGGGACCCTATTTCTAGATTAAATTAACCACCCTCACCTCAAACCAAACAGATTGTAGAAGTCTTTTTATATATACATATATAGATTTATTCATTTATTGTTATATGTGAGTACACTGTAGTTGTCTTCAGACACACCAGAAGAGGACATCAGATCTCATTATGGATGGTTGTGAGCCACCATGTGGTTGCTGGGATTTGAACTCAGGACCTTTGGAAGAGCAGTCAGTGCTCTTAACCGCTGAGCCATCTCTCCAGCCCTGTAGAAGTCTTTAATATGTCGTTATTTATATATCCAATGGGTTAGTGCTCATAGCTCACTTTCTAAACAGTCTTAAAAATCAGATGGGGACAGTTAAATAATAGAAATTAAGAAAAAAAAACATCTTTACCTTTGCTGCTACACTTTCAAAAAGGTATCAATTGACATTTAGAAAGTTGTTTTAGTAGTATCTTTTAAAATATATTTGCATTTGGGAAATTAGTTTTTGCCTCTGGCGCTTTATGCAGATTTTAATCCCCACAGAAGTGAATTCTCCAAAATCACAGAGGTTTTGAAATCTGTCCGTGACAGTCCTGATGGATGTGAGACCCACACTTTGGAAGCATTTCTCATCATTTAATGTTTTCTGTTCTGGATTATTGACTTTTCTTCCTAGTGAAAAATTGGTCTCTGGGGATATGGTGGAGGTCTTGCTGCCTCTGACGCTTTGCTGCTTTGAGTGCACACAGGAACTATACCAGAGTCCTGACAAGATGATTTTTTTCTTACCGAAGAATTTCTGGTATTTCAGGGAAGAAAGTAAAGGTCTCTAGTAAGAATATTGTATCCCTTTGTTACAAATTGAAATACGGTCCTGCTTCATCTTCCTAATTGCTATGAAATCACTGGGTGTATCACAGTGATTCTGACTATGGCTGAGGACAATTGTGTGATCTACTGAAAACAGTAGAATTTATCATTAACTTACCAAGACTGCTTTAAGAAAATACCAGTACTTTTGGCTTCAGAACCTGTCAAAATAGACATTCCCCAATCTAAAGGTACAAAAGACTAAAGCATTGTCTTTTTTTTCATTAATTAGTTAATTAATTAACTTTATATCCTGATCACAGCTCCCCCCCCCCTTTTCAGTCCCAACCTCACAAGCCCCCTCCCCTTCTCCTCAGGGAAGGGTAAGCCTCCCTTGGGTACCATCCTACCCTGTGGACATCAAGTCCCAGCAGGACTCCTCTCAGCAAGTTTCTCCTCTCCCACTGAGGCCCAATCAGGCAGTCTGGCTTGGGGAAAGGGATCCAGTGGCAGGCAACAAAATCAAAGACAGCCCTCACTCCAATTGTTGGGGGACCCACATGAAGACCAAGCTTCACATCTGCTACAAATGTGTAGGAGACCTAGGTCCAGCTCCTGCATGCTTTTTAGTTAGTGGTTCAGTCTCTGTGAGCCCCCTCGTGCCCAGGTTAGTTGAGTTTGTAGGTCATCTTGTGCTGTCTTTGACCCTTCAATCCTGTTCAATTCTATCCTCCACTCTTCCACAGGACTCCCTGAGCTCCACTTGATGTTTGGCTATAGGTCTCTGCAACTGTGTCTATCTTCTGCTGAATGAAGCCTCTCAGGAGACAGTTATGCTAGGCTCCTGTCTGCAAGCATAGCAGAGTATCATTAATAGTGTGTCTAAATTGGCTCTTTCCCAAGGGATGGGTCTCAAGTTGGGCTAGTCATTCATTGATGGTCCATTCCCTCAATCTCTGCTCCATTTTTATCCCTGTACATCTTGTGGGCAGGACAAATTTTGAGTTGAAGATTTGGGGAGGGGGGTTGATGACCCCCTTCCTCTACTGGAATTCTCATCTGGTGAAGCATTGTCATTTAATATGATTGCTTTTTCATATCTTCAGCGAAAAGGATGGATTTGAAAATGTAATAAAAACACTTGTTTTCAATGCATGCTTAGCTTTGTGCTATATCAAAATTTGCTTAAAATGAGATAGTATTAAAAAAGGGAGAGATAGTATTGTGTCAAATCTAGTTAATATACAATTAGATAAGACACAAAAATTCAATCTCAATCTCTCTCTCTCTCTCTTTCTCTCTTTCTCTCTCTTTCTCTCTCAATTCTGGTTTCACAAGATATCTACCCAACCCAAAAACTCACAATCAAATAAGGGAGTTAAACAAATACTCAACCCAGCTAATACAAATAATTAAGGGTAACAAATTATTTAAAAGAATAAACACAGCTGAGATTTAGCTCAATAGTAGAGCACATACTTAGCACACACAAGAACTGGGGTTGATCGCCAGCATCAGTAAATAAGTAAATAATAAAACACTAAGACAGACCAAAAGAGAGCGAACTATGAATGTGCATTTGTGTTTAGTTTGGGGTTAAAGGCTCTATATGAACTTAAAAGAACTGAACTTGGTGTACTTGTTTGAGAGCCATACATCATCTCTCTCAGTCTCCCCTAGCTATAGCCTTAAACCCATAGTGAATATGTTAGTAAGAAACAGCACATAATCTACAGTGCAATGATGCTTCCTTTTCTTCTGAAAAATCAAATTGTATTGCTGGAAGAGCTTGGGAAAGATGTTCAAGTTCATTACCAGGCCCTCTGAACCTAAGAAGTAGCTGTCTCCCAATCATTGCCTATGTCCAGTAATGGCTACTGGGCACATTTTGCTGTTTAAATTAAGTCCAATTAGGTAAGATGTGAAGTCACAATAACCACATTTCAGGTCTTGGCTGTCACATGTGGCTTTCAGACATCATGTGTTGGAACCGAATACGCAGAACATTCCCGTCGGTCTGGGATGTCTGTTGAGTGTCAAACGTTACTCAGGAATTTCTTATCTGGTATAAAATGTTTTAACAAATTATATATAATGGTAAATAGCAGCTTTTGGAGCTTTTATATTGATAGTTATATGTGAAGCAGAGACCTAGGACCTGCTGCGGCACCTAACACACTCAAAGGAGTATTTGTCTTTTCTTAGTAGTCCTAATGTAGCCAATGCTGAGACACCAAAACAAAAGGCAACCTTCACTACTAACTCTTTATGCACATGGTCCTATAGGCACAGTTGCACTTTATATAAGACTTTATAGATTCAAAATCTCATTTAGTCTCATGAAAACTAGGAGATTGGCAGTCTTGCTCCCATTCCACAAATGAGAGATGAAGTAGGCAGTGCCCACCCAGGAAACTACAGGGCAGAAATCAACTTCAGAGCCTGTTTGTTTGACTGCAAGGTTCTTGGTAATGAGGGACAATAATGACGGGTAGTGTTGAGTGTGGAAAGTGCATGACAATGTCTGTAAAGGCAGAGGGAACAATCTAGTAAGTTGCACAGAGTTCTCTCTTTTTCTGAGCTAGCAATAAATTCTGCCTTTAAAATAATCTCAAAACAGAAACAACAATCCCCCCATTATGGCTCACCCCTCTAAAAGGACATACTATCTTCATTTTCATCTGTGTCTCTGTGTCTCTGTCTCTGTCTCTCTCTCTCTCTCTCTCTCTCTCTCTCTCTCCCCCCCCCCCTGATAGTCACCATATAGCCCAGGCTATTCTGGAACTTACAATAAGTGCTCCTGCCTCAGCATCCAGAGTGCTGTACAGTACAGATGTGCACCACTGCTCACAGCTGCTCTCACCTTTTTCTGTTTCAAACAACATGTTGAAACATGAAAAAAATGTACATTTTTTTTAAGTTTAAATTTGAATCTTAATTTAAAAGTGAATGGCCCTGTTCATTTGCAGAAACCTTGTTCTGATTCTGTGTGTTCATTTATGGTCTCATGTGACTCATCTGTCAAGCAGTTCTCTCTGAGACTTGATGAAATTTGCTTCATGTCTTGACTGGACACTTTCTAGGTGGGATGTGTGCTTCATTTACATTGTCTCCTTGGTGAGGCTCACAGTTTCTCACTACCTCACATCAGGACTCTACACTTAATCCACGGGTTCCAGAGAAGAGCTAGGGGCAGTGGTGGCGAATGCCTTTAATCCCAGCACTTGGGAGGCAGAGGCAGGAGGATTTCTGAGTTCAAGGCCAGCCTGGTCTACAGAGTGAGTTCCAGGACAGCCAAGGCTACACAGAGAAACCCTGCCTCGAAAAACAAAAAAAAAAAAAAAAAAAAAGAGAGAGAGAGAACAGCTGGTTTTTCCCATTACAAAGCTCCCCTCAACCTTCTACCCAGTGGTCTTATCTGATACCATTGCCTACTCAATACCCATTAGTAGTTGCAAAGTGATTGTTTTGTACTTCTAGCATTCTTCTAGTATTCATTTATTAGCTGAAAATATTCATTTAAGAAACTACTCGCCAGGCGGTGGTGGCGCACGCCTTTAATCCCAGCACTTGGGAGGCAGAGGCAGGCGGATCTCTTAGTTCGAGTACAGCCTGGTCTACAGAGCGAGTTCTAGGACAGCCAGGGCTATACAGAGAAACCCTGTCTCGAAAAACCAAAAAAAAAAAAAAGAAACTACTCACTAACAACCATGGTTACTTTGAAAGACAGCAATAACACCATATACACATACCCCCTCCTCCTTTTTCTTGCAATAGTGGTCAGTTAATTAGGTATTTTGTATGTTTTTTTCTAAGAAGAACTCTGCTTTTCTTCTTGAGTAGCAAATTTATCCATGGGTTTTTCATATTGTAAATTTGCTTTGATCAGTGTGTTTCATGCCTCTCATCTTTGGCTGGGGGGAGCCATTCCTGGGAACACACACAGTCTGTCAGCTCTTGGTAGTTAGTAAGCTGTTTTGCTTTTCATTCGCAAGAGAGAAGAAATTGAGGGGTCTATGGAAAGTAGCTGGAACCTATTTCCCCAGCTTCCCTTTTCTTGCCCTCTCTGCCTCCTTCCTCCCACCCCACTACCCTAACTTTCTATGGAAAGGGAAAAGGCAAGAGCAGAAACTGTTATGGTAGCATAGTGGTTTGTAGTGGGTTCCAGCTGCACTTTGCGAAGTTAATTAGTGGTGCAGAAAGGGCCACACTGTCATCTACCATCCCTTCTAGATACTCGGTATCATAAAAGTGGCCGATGGTTCCTGGAAGGTCTGTAATATGGAAATCAGTATCATATCTGCTCTCTTGTTGCATTTGCTTTAATGACTAACTTTGAAATGTCTTTCTCCATTTTCTAACTTAAATCATTTATTCCCTACCAACATCCTATCATTCCCATCTCAGGCACTGGGGTCTCATTTAGTAATGAATGTCAATAATTTCAGTGACTCTAAGTATTAGGTATGGTGTTCAGATCTGTTACACTGGAAGGGCTTCCTTTGGGACTCCACCTTTCCTTGAGTATTGTGAGGCTTTCAAGGGTAGAAAATGTCCTTGTCTGTGCTAAAGAAGCCCTGGGTCAGTTCTCTGCCCTTTATATTTTTTAAAATGCTGCTTCCTTTTACACCAAGTCTGAACACCTGTGTTCAATTAAGTACATGATGGTAAAGAGCCATTTCCCATTTTTATGCTGACTTAATGTCTTTATTCAGAGCATTATTTGCCCTGTGTATATGAATCTGGCCTTTACTTCTTAAACAATCAGTGAACAGAGTTAAGATTTTGTGCTTTGGGAGCTGGAGAGATGGTTCAGTAGGTAAAATCATTTATATCACTCATATGGGAGCTCACTACTATCTGTAACTCCTCATACCTATGCCTGCTCCAAGAAATGCATAGGTGCACATATGTTCATGCAGGCAAAACACTCAAATAAAAAAATACTAAGGATTATATTACCTTTAATTTAATTGAAAATACCTCCTGGAGAATGTAGTCTCTAGGATTTGCAATGACAGCTGACTTGTCAGGCTGGCAGTAGACCGAGAAGAGATGAGATTTCTAGGTACTTTGCTCTGAACAAAGGCCACCTTTGGAATTGCTCTACTGATCATGGATAAGAAGTCCCTGTGGTTGTCAGAAGAGGTCCAGATCCCTTAGATCTGGAGTTACAGATGGTTTTTGCCCACCACGTGTGTGCTATGAACCAAACCCAGGTCTTCTGAAAGATCAAGTACTCTTAATGGCTAAGCCATCTTTCCAGCCCCATACATGGAGTTTTAGGACATAAACATCTAATTCAAAGTTTCCCTTCCTCTTTTTCTTTGGGATGTGCTGGTACAGACCATGGGGAACTCGTATGCTGGGCAACTGAAATCTGCTAGATTTGAGGAAGCTCTACACAATTCCATAGAAGCCTCGCTCAGATGTAGTACTGCAGTGCCACGGCCTATTTTCTCCCAACTCTACTTGGACCCAGACCAGCACTCTTTCTCATCTGCAGGTAAGTTTCTCAAATTAAGGCATTTCTAGACTCCTTTCAAAAGAAGTGGGGATTCTAATTCCTGGGAACTCAAACAAATGTTAAAAATGCTAGTCTCCCCCCCTCCTCAAAGATATCTCTCAGATTTCTCTTATAATCAATTTTCCATAAGCTTCTTTTTAAAAATTAAATTTGCTTTGGTTTCCTCGATTAAACAGATGTCAAACCGAAGGTGGAGGATCTAGATAAAGACCTAGTACATCGCTATACTCAAAATGGCAGTCTGGATTTTTCTCACAATGTAGCAATGAATGAAATGGAAGATGATGAAGATGAAGAAGAAATGTCTGACTCAAACAGCCCACCAATTCCCTACTCACAAAAACCTGCCCCAGAAGGATCTTGCACGACAGATGGTAGGTTTCCACTTTTGAGCTCTTTTTGGCCTTGCATTGTAATATCATCTGATCTGTTTCCTTCCATGTGGTGTTCAAGGCTAGATACCAGGCACTGAAGGAATGAGTGGCTATGTTCTTTCCCCTATGATTTCTTAAGGGTTCATAACAGTTGTCTACAGGAAACATAAGTCCTACCTGCTCTTGTAGATGAAGACACTGGGGTTCACGGTTCAACTACTTCCCTGAAAGGATCTGTGCTAATGCAAGTTCAGACATAAGAATTTACTTTCTCCTGAGCTTTTATTAAAAACAGTGTTTCCTCCTTTTAGTCCTCCTCCAGATAGTAATGAAGATTCTAGATGCCCTGATAATACACCTGCTTAGGACATTTTAATCAAATTTATTTATGTACTCTGTGTGTGTGTGTGTGTGTGTGTGTGTGTGTGTGTGTGTATGTGTGTGTGTGTTATATGTGTATGGGTGCTCATGAGCCCTGGCACAGTCATGGACAAGAGGACAACTTTCAGAAACAGGTTTTCTCCTTCCACCCTGGGCATGCTAGGAATCAAACTCAAATGGTCATGCTTACCAACAGGCACCTTTGCCTACTGAGCTATCTCACTGGCCATACAGCTATACTCACTGAATGCAGAAGTAAAACATAAATCTTTTATAAATATCAATATCATGTCATGTGATTCTCTGTCTGTCTGTTTTTTTAACTGAACTTTTTTTTCCTTTTTTTTAACATTTTTATTAGTCCTTTGAGAATTTTGTACAATATTTTTTTAAGATTTATTTATTTTATGTGAGTACATTGTCGTTCTCTTCAGACACACCAGAAGAGGGCATTGAATCCTATTACAGATGGTTGTGAGCCACCATGTGGTTGCTGGGAATTGAACTCAGAACCTCTGGAAGAACAGTCAGTGCTTTTAACCGCTGAACCATCTCTGAGACTAGGTCGCATTATGAAATGTGAGCTGGCCTGGAACTCACTATATAGAGCATGCTGACCTCTGACTCACAGAGATTTATTTGCCTGCCTCTTCCTCCTCAGTGCTGGGATTAAGCTGTACACCACCACACTGTCTGCTGACCTCATTCTGTTTGTTCAAGTCAGCTTTATTTCTTACCACACTTTTAACCACATTTTAAATGAGGGAACTCTGGTTTCTAATGTTTCCATTGTTTTGTGGTTTCAGTGAGATTCCCAACTTAATTCTACCTTCTTCCCTCCACATAATTGTGGAGTTCTGATTGTCCACCTAATTAGTGTGTGGGATGTGGTTTTTATATTCAGACTGGCATTAACCTGCATGATGTCAGAGCATGAAAAGCTTGAGGAAACCAAGGGGCTGGAAAACAAGAACGTTCCACATCTCAGGACAGAGGACAGTTTCCTGCCAAAGCTTGGAGAACAAATAATTTGATGTAAATTACATCCTTACCCAGGTAAAGCCAGAAAAATAGTTGTCCTTGTTTGAGAGTTTGTTTTCTTTTGATTTCCTACTTCCCTGAGAATCTGACAGGTAGAGAGATCCAGATCCTCTTGCTAGAGGGGAAAAGAGACCTATAGCTCACGAGAATCCCTAGAAGTAGTATCCATCAGTGCTCGTCCAGTTAGGCCTGCCCACAGTGCATCATTTCTTATGGGTCTGCCTCCCCTTACAATTGGCTCTTTGCCCAGACTTAATATGATGTACCCTACTTACTCATTACTGATGTGCCTCAAGTCTTTAAACCCATGGAGATGTGAACACTGACACCATTATGTTGCTGTTTACTTGATTTGTATTATCATTACACCTTTTCCTTTAACTGAGTAGTTAGCTCATCAAGTAACAAGTAATATTTAACAGTGCTTTAAAAGATGGCATCTCATTGAGAAAAAAATTACATGTGATAAATAGAACCAGAGTAAAAACTTAGGGGACGATTGTGAAGCAAGCAAATTATCTTTCAAAGCATGGGGAACAGTTTTTCCCTGTCTTTCAGTACTTGGGCTATGTTTTCAATTTCACAGTGGTGTTATTTATAACCAAGTATTTTGAAAAGGTACCAAGATATAAACTTGATGACCCAAAAATAACATGCCTTTAATCCCTGCACTAGGGAGGCAGAGGGGGTGAATCTCTGTGAGTTGAAGGCCAGCCTGATATACATAGTGAATTCCAGGGCAGCCAGGGCTACATGGTGAGATCCTGTCTCAAAGAAAAGAAATCAACAAAAAAACCACACAAGGTTAGGATACAGTCTGTATATCTGTGTCAAGGTCTCCCTCTAACCCTAGCTAATGTTTAACTGAAGCTGTAGCTATAGAATTTGGGGTGATCTTTCTTACCTCAGCCCCAAAGGAGCAATGGTGATTTTAAAGATAAAGGCAGACAATTTTTCTGAAAATAAAGACATGTCCCCAACCGAAGCAGAAGATTTAAATCCAACACATTCTGAAAACAATTCTGTACTCGAATTCCTCCATCAACTGTTTCTGATTCTTAAAATTCCTGAGCGTTGTTCATGCCCCTATTTAACATCCCACCTCATTGTAAGATGACTTTTAAAATGAAAAGCTGTTTATAACTTGGTATTTTATATTTCACACAGTGTTGTCAATTTTGCTTGCTCCAAGAAGGTTCTAAGAATCTTATTGCTCAAAAGAAAAACAATTCCAAAAGTTGTGCTCACAAAAACAGCATTGAAGCAGGAATGTAATGACTGTGGCCTTGTTTGAAAATACCACCTTCCAGCTCCTGGGAAACCCCTATTTACCTAAGGCTTAAGGCACCGTAAAGCTATTTTTAGAGGCAATTTAGATAAGCAGATACTTGACATCTGAAGGGCTGTTGAGGCTTGCCATTCATAGGTAAATTTTGGTTGCTAATTTCTTATGTAAATTATTGGAATGGAGTGGGTTCCTATCCTGCTGGGAGGCAGTTGATTGTCTACGCAGGTGAAGAGCAACCAGATTTTCAGCCTCTGAATGCTGCTTTGATTGCTTTAGTTTGGATTTACTGCTGTGTCAGTAAACGCTCCTTTCTCTCCTTTTTTATTTACTCTGGAACCTTCAAGTTGGAGATAATTGGAGGGCGTAAATCTCTTTCTATGAAGTGAAAACCTTGGCTATTTAATTAGGAAAATGCAGATGAAGTCTATAAAGAAGGCACTCTACTATCACCACCACTGTGTTTTAATTAAAATCATTCGTCACAAAAGAGAGTAGGCTCTTTTGCTCTCAGAAGTGAAGTGATTCCAAGAGCAAGTGTGAAGCAAGTTGTCCACCTGTATAAGGAACTGCCTTCCCTTCCTGTGGACAGTAACAGCCACAACTTCTGTGGGGTATTCTGAGGTGTCCTCTGTGACTTCTGAAGAGTGGTCAAATGAGCCATCCAGTGTCCTCTCCCTGCCTCACAGGATACTGGGATCTTGTGGGTCTGGAAATCCAGTCACATTTCATGGATTCTGTAGCAGCTAAACTCCTGGCAATGAGTTTAGGAGAAAGTTAAGAAATGTTTACAGAAAAACACCAGGCCCTTGGCAGGTGAACTTTAAAATATTTAAGAGAATTACAAACTGAACTGAGTAATTTTCCGTTGACTCTGACCATCTTTGGCCCTGAATGTCCTGATTTCTTCCTGAGCTACTCTGGCCTCACTGTTCCTTTCTCTTCTTACCCCATTCTTCCTTTTTAATTAAATTGCCCGAGGCTTCTCTTGGCAAGTAACTAGAAGATAAGAAAAGTACTTTACAAGACTATTTTTAGGAGCAGCTTTACATTTATAGAAAATAATGCAAGCCAGTAGTTCCATTTGTATACGTAAGTAATCTCTCCTGTGAACAGTGCAGTACAGGAAGCACATTTGTTACAATTAATAAGCTAGTGCTCATAATTTTTTTAACATTAACAATCAAGGCTATGGTTTGCTTTTACCTAATGTCCTTTTTTTGAGCCATGATCGTATCAAGAATATTACACCAGATTTAATTGTATTATCTCCTTAGATTCCTTTTAGATATGACTTTTTTTTTAAAGTTCTTTCCTGGTTTTGACAGCTCTGGCTATTTTAGGAATATTAGTCAAAGATATTATCGGAAACAACCTTATTGGAAGGGTCTGTCTTTTCTGATGCTGCAGAGGCTGCAGGTCTGGATGAAGACCACAGAGGAGTGATGCCATGTCCATTCCACCATTCCAACAATGCCCAGTGTCAGAACCTCCCATTACTGACTGGGTGCTGAACTTAGCTACCTGAAGCAGTGTCTTCTCACATCCCACCCTCATGGTGTGGAAGAAATGCACACAGTAGGGAGTTATGCTCCACATCCTGTGGACAGAATAGCTATGTTTATTTGAAGTTTTACCTCATAGGGATTCATTTCTTCTCCACCATTTATTCATTCATTCGATCATTTATTCCCTTATGGATATTCTTATGGATATTTATTTTCTGTTTTGTGTTATACACAATACTGCTGAATGTGTTATAATTTAAAGAGTTCCATTTTCAGACATTGGAAGCTTTCTAGTGGTAGGTTCTTGCAACCTTTTTACAGACATGCCCCCTTACATTTTCTCTTTTCTCAGGTATAAAAAAGCCATGAAAGCATGCTTCTTCCAGGGTCATTCATTGTTTACTGATCATTACCTTTACCTCTGTCCTCCCACTATAAACAGGAAGCCCTAATCTAGAATACTAAAAACTATACATGCTTCTTCATTTAAGTAGATTCTGTAATTTTTCTCTTCAGAAATCACTTTGAAATAATAGTTCTTTCATTTATAAACAAAACAACAACTTCTTTGATCACTCCCCACTTGTGCCTTCTCAACTCAGTTTAGCCAGGGACCCCCTTACCCCCTTTGCCTCAGTGCCTTATTGAAAATCTCATCAGAAGTGTCACTCTTTGGATGATACTTGGGAAGATGGCTCAGTTAGTAGAGAACCAGCTATATGCATGAAGGCCCAAGTTCAGACCCTCAGCACCCACATTTTAAAAAGGCAGGTTTAGTTAGGTGCATATCTCTTGTAATTCTAGCAGAGTAGCAATGGAGACAGATGAATCCTCTGGGAGTCACTGACAGCCAGTCTATCCGATTGGTAAACTGAAGGTGTTCTGAGGGACCCTATTTCAAAATAATAGGGTGGACATCAAAACTGAAGAAAACTTCTGACATGGTCCTTTGGCATACAAGGGGTTGGGGGAGAGGAAGAGGAAGAGGGAGGGAGGGAGGGAGGGAGGGAGGGAGGGAGGGAGAGAGAGAGAGAGAGAGAGAGAGAGAGAGAGAGAGAGAGAGAGAAATGTTATATTCTAAACATAGATCATTCTTGTGGTTTGTAAAAGCTTTCCAGACTGACAAACTATTGGTCTCAAAATCCTCAGCCTTCTGAGTAGCTGGCATGATAGACATATGCCACCACTGAGCTAAAACTTTGAATTTTAAGAATCGATCAGTGAGAATGAGATAGGTGAATGATGGCATACTCCATGGTTGACAAGGAGAGAATATTAAATGCTTCACAGAATTCAACCTGAAAGGGGCACAGTGAGAACAGGTTATAGAACTGACAGTAACAAACAAGAAAGATTATAGTGCAGTGTCCTGTGCTACATTGGAGTCAGGGAAAGCATTAGGCACAAGTCAGAACACTTAATTAAGTTCTCATTTTTAAGACCTATTTATTTTTTTATTTACATGTCTGTCTGTCTATCTCTCTCTCTTCTCTCTCTCTCTCTCTCTCTCTCTCTCTCTCTCTCTCTCTCTCTCTCTCTCTGTGTGTGTGTGTGTGTGTGTTATTTTAGGTTTTATTGCTGTGAAAAAATACCATGACCCAAGCAACTCATGAAGGAAAACATTTAATTAGGTCAGGCTTACAGTTTGAGAGGTTTAGTTCATTCTCATCATGGCAGGAAGCATGACAGCGTTAGGGATGGCATAGTGCTGGAAGAGTTCTACATCTTGATCCTCAGGCAGCAGAAGATGTGTGTTCCACCCTGGATGAAGCTAGAGCATAGGAGACCTCAAAGTTTGCTCCCACTGTGACACACTTCCTCCAACAAGGCCACACCTTCTAATAGTGCCACTCCCCATGGGCCAAGCATTTGAACACATGAGTTTATGGGAGCCATACCAGGTTAGTCTTGAGTTCAAGATCTTCCTGCCTTAGTATCCAAAGTTCTAGGATTTTAGGCACGTACCTTTATGGCCAGAAAGAGATGTAGAAGTTGAAGGAGCATCTCAGTAGGAGTTAGAGATCTGGGTTGTGGTATCCTCTTGGTTGGTTTATGGTTATTTGGCCTCAGGACATTAGGTTAACCTTCCCAGACCCTTCTCTCATTTACATACTGAAGAGGTTAGAATAGGTAGTGTTTCCAATCTTCTGAGTAACAAATCACTTTTAG
Source organism: Tokudaia tokunoshimensis (assembly GCA_036184795.1). Taxonomy (NCBI): domain Eukaryota; kingdom Metazoa; phylum Chordata; class Mammalia; order Rodentia; family Muridae; genus Tokudaia; species Tokudaia tokunoshimensis. The sequence goes on from BTHU01000017.1 coordinate 816,639, forward strand.
TAACGTAGACACTTTAAACTTTCTTGAGCTTTTTGAAATAATTCTGTCATTGCATGGCATATGATAAAAAATGTTTTATGTATATGAGTACTCTGTCATATACATATAGTCCTGCATGAAAAAATTAGAGATCTAATAAAAAGGATGGTTATGAGACACCATGTAGGTTCTAGGAAATGAACTCAGAATCTATGGAAGAAAAACCAGTGTTTTTCACCACTGAACCATCTTTCTGGCCCCCTAAAAATTTTAACTTTAGCTAGAAAGTACTTATTCTAGATTGACCAATATAGTAACATGTTCTTTTATATTTATGCTATATAACAACTGTCTACAGTTTATGATTCAATAGTTGTAGTTTAATAAACTATAAGTTAGATATATAAAAAAAGTATTTGTTGAAACTTCAAAAATAAAAGATTTTTCCTTGTTTTAGGAGAGACAAATGGGTTTAAATGTTTTCAGCATTTAAAAAACACTCAAAACTACTCTCTCCCACCTACCCCAGGTTTAGTTGTAGATCCCAAGCAAACTAGGCAAGGGTGCTCACTGAATTGTATTCCTAGCTCCCAGATCTACACCTAACACCTCAGATGTGGGAGCTATATATTTGGGGCTAAAGAGATAAAGAGATTTATTTCCACAATTTTATATTTTTGCTCTATGTGATAAAATTTAGGTTGTAATTACTATTTTTTTAATCTTTATAATATTAATTCCCAGTGCTTGAGAGGAAGAGACTGGTGTATCTCTGAGTTCAAGGCCAGCCTGATTTACATAGCAAGTTGTAGGCCAGCCAGAGCTACATAGTGAGATTTTGTCTCAAAATAAAAACAAACATGAGTTTTTTTTAGTATCTAAACTTATATTGATGCATTTTATATAATCTCACTGATTTTGTGTATGTATATATATGTGTGTATGTATGTATATGTGTGTTGCGTGTTTATAGTATGTCTGTGTGTTACTAGGAATTCAACTAGGGCCTTGCACATGTTAGGTGCACTCTATACTAAAGTACATTCCCATTTCTAACATTATAATTTAAAAATTATAGCTTTGTTTATTTTTGAGAATTTCATACATGTGCACAATGAGATACAACTTATCCATTCTCTCAAATTTCCCTAGTGCATCAAACTCCCAACTTCATGTCGTTTTTTTTGGGGGGAGGGGTCTGAAAAGTCACTAAATCCAACTATAGTGCTTCCCATATGTGCTATCAGCTGCCAGTGGTTCTTTATTATGGACAAATGTCTGAATGAGGGAGGGAGATAAATTTAACTCTGTATACCCAATGACCATATTTGGGTGAATTAGTAAAATTACTTTTTCCTGTTTATCTGAGCTTCCCAGCTTTATCCAGCAGCCCATTATATGTATGAATAAAACAATATATCAATATAGATGAAAATGATGTGAAATTGTATAAAAGGTAAAGACTACACTGTGATAACGGACTTGTCTCAATGAGTTCACGTGACTAGTTTCACTCATTCTACATGTGCTGGATGAAAGGTCATCTTCTGTTTTACAGTAGGGAATTAAAATAAACAGTTGGGTTTTAGGAGATGATAATGATGCCTATTTAAATTTCACTCACAGAGAATTAGTAGGACCATGAGATGGCTTACTGGGTAAAAATGTTTGCCATGGAAGCCTTGGTGACCAGAACTTGATTCCCAGAATCCATGTAAAGGTGGTTAGGACAGAAACTGCACAAAGTTGTTCTCTATCTTCAAATGCATGCTATGGCACATGTAAGCCTCCATATCATACACACACATATGATGATGATAATAATAATGATAATAATAATAATTAATAATGATAAAATAAACTTCGTATGTAATTCTTGAGTGTCTTAGAATGTTGTTTTGAATCCCCACACTTATGAAAGCCACCGAATAAGTAACAATGTATTGGGTGACCTTAAGGTTAGTTTTTTTTTAGAAGGTTTATTTTATTTTTAAAATGTGTGTATGTGTGTTGATATGTGCACATGAAGCCAGAATTGGACATTGGATCCCCTGAAGCTAGAGTTAAAGACAGTTGTGAGCCACCCAGTATAGATTCTGAGATCCAAATTATCCTCTACAAGAGCAGTAAGTACTCTTGACCTCTGAGCCATGTCTCCAGCTCCAACCTTAAGGTTTTATATAATGGTAATGTCCTCCAAACCTTGCAGTAGTTTTGTAAGTTGGTACAGGCTGTGGTTGCCATTTCCTTCCAGTGGAGATTCATTGCTACAGACTCAGTGACAAAGGCACCTCCCAGAGATGCAGTCCAATTATATCCAGTGATAAACTTCTCATCAATGGTTAATGCATGCTGATTAGCAAGGTAGTTTATGTTCCACACCTTGAAGCAAGTCATACTTAGAGTGAGGACGCCACTCCCTGGGGAATTGTGTTCTAGGTTTTCTGATGATTAGGAATCGCTTTGATGAGAAATCTTGAGACTCCTTTCAATGCTTTCAGGTACTTCCTAGTTTAGTATTTTGTAGTTTAATATATTGTAATTAAAAAAAAAGTTTTATTTAAATTGTGTATACTCTATATCTGTTCCCTGGAGCTTGGCTTACAGGTGGTTGTGATCTTGTTCCACGTGGGTGCTGAGAAATGAACTCAGGTCCTCTGCAAAAGCAACAGGCATATTTAATCACCAAGCCTTCTTTCCAGCCCCTAGTACTTTGTAATTTGATGCAAAAGCAAGTGCCTACCCTTACTTAGACCATAGTCATGTACCACCAGACTTAGTTCTTAGCTTGTCTTTTGCCAGACTGAATAGCATGTTCTTCATTTTTCTTATATAACAAACTCCCATGTCTTATATCCCTAAACTTTACTGGACTCATTATATAACCTTGAAGAAGTTCCTTACTTCTGAGACTCAGTTTCTCCATCTATGGCAAGGAGATAATATATTCCTAAAGCTGCTGAGAGGATTGTGCCTACCTGTTGGTAATACTCCTTAAACATATGTATCAGCAGCAGTATTGTCAATTCCCAACTCTCAAGTTCTTTAACCTTACTACCCAAGGACAGTACAAGAAGCAGATATTTTTCAGAGGGTTCTGTGTGTCCATTGGCTCAAAAAAATGTTTGTAAATGGAATAACTTACATTCTTCATGCATACAAATGATTTGTTTTTCAAATAAACAGATGACAGTTTAAGTAATAAAATTGTTAAAGGGATTCAGTGTAACTTTTAGATATTACTTATGTCAGGAACTCTAAAAGTTGAATTGATTTCATTAGTATTTAGAAAATCTGTAAGTCTGAAGTGGTTGAGCAACATCATTTTGGTCAGTCTGGTCTTCTGTTGACTTTCTAATTCTATTATGTCTGCTTTCAAGTTTTGATGATCCAAAACATGGCAGATTTATATTCAACCATACAGTGTTTTGATGGAGTTCAATTTTTTTTCATTTACTAACTGATAGCATCCAAGTATTTGTTGGCTTATGGTAAAATCATGATAGGAATTAATGCTCATGGAATCCCACTTTTCTTCGGAGTTGGGTTATGGGTAATGAAGATAGTGATTTCTCCAGATTTGTATGTGGAGAGTTAGGTGTCCATCTGCCACTTTCCACCAACCTTCTGTTGTAAGTGACAGAACTGCAATGAAACCAGCTTAGGCAAAATGAAGAAATTATTAGAAGAATTCAGACGCTAAAGATCACAGGACTAAACCACAGAAAATGATGACATAGCTGGACGTCATGGATAGTCACTGTTAAACCCACCTTCCCAGCTTTCTGTTGCTACTGAGAGACTTCTCTCACAGGTCAAGAAACAAGGAAGATGCCAGAGATGAAACTGGATTATGCCTCCTCAACCCCCAGGTCCATGTTAAGAATTCCTATACAAAATCTTTGATTGGCCAATTTTATCAGATGCCTGCTTCTGGATCAATCAACTATGACCAGAATAGTGAGATATTAAAGTGGCCCAGCTAGAGCAGAGTTCCAGTGTCTGGTTGGTTGGGAGTATCACAGCTCTAGAGAGAATGCACATGTTAGAGTACAGAGAGGGTCATCCTAAAACAACAGGACCGTAGCTGCCTCTATGATGTCAGGTTTGAGATTACTCACCTTACATTTTCTTCTAACTAACTCACCGTGAGTCTCCCCCACCACCCCACCCCTACCCCACCAGGGTTTTTGAAATAGGGTTTCTCTGTTGTAGCCCTGGCTGTCCTGGAATTCACTGAGTAGACCAAGCTGGCCTCGATCACACAGGAATCTGACTGCCTCTGCTTTCTGACAGTCTTAAAGGTGTATGCCACCACTGCTTGGCTCAATGTAAGTTCTTAAAGGAAAATGTTCTGTTCAAATTTGTCTCTTTAGGCCTGTGAAGCACCTGTTTATAAATTATGAAATACTGAGTGAATGTGGCAGTTCATTACAAACTGATTACATAAGTGCTTGTCACATCTTGGCTTATCTAGTGAAAAGTCTGTTCTGATTTCTAGTTCTAACCAGTTCCCTAATCAGTCACCGAGCTCTGAGTTCCAGTCTCTGCTGCTGTGATATGGGGGAGCATCTGTGTTCAGTGACTTGGATTGTCCCAGTTAGAAATGACTTCATCTTGAAAATAAAGACTTGGCTAGAGAGATGGATCCTTGGGTAAAGTGGCTGTCCTGTACATACATGTGAGGGCCTGAGTTTAGATCCCAGGCACCTACCAAAAAGACAAGCAAGTATCTGTAACTCCCAAACTGGTAGAGTCTGGGGAGTAAGAGAAGGCATACAGATCACTGGAGCTCCAAATTCAGTGAGAGACTCTCTCAAAATAAGATAGAGAGCAATTGAGGTAGACACCTGACATTAACCTCTAGCCTCTACAGGTACCTAAGCACACGCATTCACATTCACGTATGAGTACACTAAACACAGACAGTCAGATAGACAAATAGACGGAAGGACAGACAGATGGACAGACAGACAGACAGAGACACAGAGAAAGTGAGTGTTTTATATGTACCATGTACATATAAAATTATACACACTTTCCAAGGTTTGTTATGTATTTATGATTGCCTTACTTGTGGGCCAGAAAATTTGAGCTGTTATCTTGATAGAACGAAACAGGAGGGGATAGATTTGTCTTCCTGTTGGGGGCCATTGGCTTTGAGTCCTTAGAAGTGATTCTTATAGATAGCTCTATTCTCCCAACAGGTGGATAAAGAGATATTACCTTCCCTAAGTATTCTGCTGTTTTCTTCTTTCTGTTTCTAGGGTTTTGTCAAGCTGGAAAAGATTTGCGTTTAGTGTCACTGTGCATGGAACAAATTGACATCCCAGCTGGGTTCCTGCTGGTGGGGGCCAAGTCTCCTAACCTTCCTGAACACATCCTAGTTTGTGCTGTGGACAAGCGATTTCTACCAGATGACCATGGGAAAAATGCACTTTTAGGTGAGTATTTAATGACTATGAAACTCCTTCTAGAAGGAAGGAGTTGAACTATATGTTTATTAAAACTTATCTGAGAATTTTATATGAGTATATGTATGTCACTGAATTAGTTGGAGTTTAAATGGTTTAGTTTCAAACAGGAAATATTTTTCTCTTGTGAACTTAAATATATTTCACTTTTATATATTTATTGTCAAAAATAGGCATGCAAATTTTTTTGAGAACATTAAAAAGGAGCATGTGATTTATCAAAATTTAATATTTTAGGTCTAAGAGTATTTGCTTAGCACATGTAATGCTCTCAATTTCATTCTTAGCCATATAAGTTTTATGTATTTTAGTAAATAGTGACGTTGACTCTCTATAATCACTGATCTGAACCTGATGTCAATTCCCAATTATTTGTTTGTGAATTATTTACTTTGTAAGAAATCTGTACATTTTCAATACTATCTAATACTTTATAAGTATGATTAGTTTGAATGTAAAATGTCCCCATCAGGAGGGAGATTAGTGAGGGGCATAATAATCAGAGTGTTATATATACCATCCACGAGCTCTTCTGTTTGAGTGCTTGGTTCTCACTGGATAGTGCTGTTCTTAAGAGTTGGAGAACCTTTAGGAAGTAGGGCCTAGTTGGAGGGCTATTACAATATAACAGGAAGCCTCACACTCTTGCTGCTCCAGTTAGAGCTGCTCTGACCTCGTTCTTCCTTCCTTGTGAGTGGTATCCCTTGAGCCTTAAGCAAGAAAAAACACTTCCTCCCTTTTACTGTTTCTGTCCTCAGTCTGTCACAGTGACAAGAAAGCTAACAGATGCTTCTCACTCTACATTTACTATCAACTCACCCAAAAAACTAGGAAGGGTAGGGTATTTTCTTAAGTAGTGATTGATGTAGGAAAGAGGGCAAGCCCATTGTGGGTGGTGCCATTCCTGGACTGGTGGCCCTAGGTTCTATAAGAAAAGAGGCTGAGCAAGCCATGATGAGCAAGCCACTAAGCAGCACCCCTCCATGACCTCTGCATTAACTCCTGCCTCCAGGTTCCTGCCCTGTCTGAGTTCTTGCTGTGATAGACTATGATGTGGAAACAAACCAAATAAACTCTTTCCTCTCCAACTTGCTTTGGGTCATCGTGTTTCATTGAAGCAATAGCAACCCCTAAGACAGACAAGATCTTACCATGTAGCCATGGATGACCTGGAAAGCTATATAGACCATGCTGGCCTCAAATTCATTAAGATCCACCTGCCTTCGCCTCCATAGTGCTGGGACTGAAGGCATGTGCCACCATACCCAGCTTGTTTTTATTTATTTTGTAATACAAAGACAAATAGATAGATGAACTTTGCTATCCCTTTGTTTCTGTTTATCTACAGATTTTACTTCTCAGAATGCCTTCTATTTAGATGGAATCATATCTTTAAAGTGCAAATATCAGAAGAGGACAAAAGAATTAGACTACTGTACTGATTGTGAGATGATTTTTGTTTTAGTTTGATGTAGCCACCAAAATTATACAAGATCAGAAAGTCTTGAAAATCTTGAATCAGAAACTGTCCCATAACATGCTGTCAAGGTCCCTTCCCTTCCTCAACAACCCCTCTTTTTTTTTTTCTTTCTTGACAAGATTCTTACTGTGTGACCCTGTGACTTGGAACTTATTATGGAGACAACAAGAGTTCCACCTTCTTCTGTCCCCCAAGGCTAGAATTATATGAGAGTTTCTTAAATTATAGTCCAGAGCCATCTATTGGTTAACATACATTGGTCATTTTCACATTTCAAAGGTGTCAAAAAATACATACTGGGCACAACTGCACATGTCTATAACCCCAACACCAAACAGTAAAGCAGAAGGATCAAGAATTCAAGGTCACCCTCAGCTAATAGAGACCTAGATTTGATCCTCAGTACTGAGCGATTAAAAAAAAATGCATTCACTATTCTTTAAGTGAAATTAAGCATATAGTTTAATACAGAAGTCTAATGGCAAAGGTTCCCCATTGTAGTAAATTAGCAAAGAAGGTCCAATCATTCATTTGATCATTGCTTTATTCAGCTGTACTTATTCAAAATGTACTGTGTAATAAAAACTAAGCTAAGCTATGACATGGAAGCACAAAAACTATAAGGGACAGAGCTTTCGTTCATTTACTTAAGACCCATTGGTGATGTAGAATGGGTTGGGAAACAGTTTAGCACTTTAAAAGCATCATCGTCTCTTCTATCAGAACAGATGAGGTGAAACTTTGACTAAAACCCTGAAAAGTGTCTCATCAAGGGTTCTTCATAAGCAGGGAATCCTCATACACAGAAAGTACTGTCAGATTACGTGTCTGTTGGTTGGATGGATAGACAGAAGGATAGGCAGATGGATGGATGGATGGATGGATGGATGGATGGATGGATGGATGGATAGGTGATAGAAGGATAGGCAGATGGATGGATGGATGGATGGATGGATGATAGACAGATGGACAGGCAGATGGATGGATGATTGTATGGATGGGTAAATGGGTACATGGATGAATAGTTGGATGGATGGGTGAATGGGCAGATGGATGGATAGATAGATGGATAGGCAGATGGGTGGGTGGATGGATGGATGGATGGATGGATAGATGGATGGATGGATGGATGGATGGATGGATGGATGGATGGATGGATGGGTGGCTATAGATTCTTGGTGAACTTCACAGTCAGTGACTTTTTACTTATTGTTATCGCCCTATAGTTTAAACAAATTGAAAAATGAACAAATATTCTCTACTATAATCCTTCTATAAATACATTCTAAGTCATTTATAAGTTTATTTTAAAGTTTATTACTTGATAAAATGACAGCAATAAACTATTAATTAAGTTATTAATTAAGCAGAGGTTATAATTATCCCTTATTCACCATTCTCCTCTAAGAGTTACCAGGTATTCAATAACTAATTGTTATAGAAATAACTTAGGTGGCCCATTTATAAATGCTTTGAATTATTGGTATCCTCCAGTAGAGGTATTGTAAAGTGTTCTTTTTATCTTTGTGGCTTCTCTTTTCTTTCTTTATCCTTGCTAATATATAACAGGTTGATGTAGGGGTTAGAAAACCATGTCAGTTTACCCATGGGATGTTTTCAGTTATTGTAGACAGGTGCATGGTCTTTATACAGGATGTAAGGCTCCTTGTCTACCCCCTTTGTCCCATTCATCTGTATGACTGTATGTATGTTCTGTTCTCATCAGATCTGAGTAAAGGAACTTACTGTCTTCCTGGTCTTCCCTTCTTTTGTGTGTTAAAGGGGCTAATGGCTGACTTTTCATAAAGCAGTGCATGGCTTCTCATCCTCCCAGCCTTCTCCATTTCCTCTTTCCACATCTGCTCCAACCAGGCCATTGAGAGTCTTATTTTGTTTAATTAGTCCAAGGGATTGTTCAGACTTTCGATATAAAAGAATAAGAAGCTCAGGTGAGTAAAGAGAGGGTGAATGAAGAAGAAATGGGAAGTCCACAGAATCTGTGTCTAGCTCTTATAGGAACAGAAGTGTCGGGAATAGCTCAGCATCACACAGCTCGGTCCATACTGCCCCTCCTGGCTGCACTCCAGCTGCCTGGACATAGCTCTCAGTTTATTCTTTCCAAAACAGAGTTCATGTGCACTAGAGATGAACCACATATGGATCCCAATTTTACAAAGTTTGACAAATCTAGGGTTCCGTACTGTCTAGATAAAATTCTAGGAGATTCTAAGTGTCTCATATTAGGTTAGATACTTATCATGTGCTCATAGTCCATAGGTTTGTGGGACAAGCTGCTGTGGTGAGCTACTCAGGGAACAAAGAGTGGGAGTCACAGACTCGTTAAAACAAGAGCTTTGTTAGAATAATAAACTGTAAGGATTTAATGATGAAATCATTTTAAGTAATGAAAAATAAAACCGTGATATTTGAAATTCAAGGTCTTATTGTTGTTTATTCATATACAAAGTGACAGGTTTCATAAAGATGTCTTTATTGAGGCATATCATATTCTTTGCCAAACAGCCAGTTATTCTCTCCTCAGCAGGATATTTTTTTAAAGATTAATTTATTGTTATATGTAAATACACTGTAGCTGTCTTCAGACACACTAGAAAAAGACATCAGATCTCATTACAGATGGTTGTGAGCTACCATGTGGTTGCTGGGATTTGAACTCAGGACCTCTGGACAGATGGGTCAGTGCTCTTAACCACTGAGCCATCTCACCAGCGCCCCTCAGCAGAATCTTAAGAAAGGATCATGCAGCATGAAAGCATAAGGAGCTTTAGAACAGAAATCCTTTATCTCCATTTTCCTTTTCCTTCCTCCCCTCCCCCACCTGGCTCCTTCCTCCCTATCCCCCTCCCTCCATACCTCCCTCCATACCTCCCTCCCTCCTTCCTTTCTCTTCAAATGCTGGGGCTCTAGCTCAGGGCCTTACTCAGCTAGACAGGTGTTCTGTCACTGAGCTCCACTCCTCAATCCCCACCCCGATGTTCCTGTCTTTATGTACTATCTAACTTCTGTCACCTGATACTTCCCAGTCTGTTTTCTTAGTCATTGTCCTGTTATAGTGGTGTTGCACTTATTCCCAGTCTTTTACTGTTGTAAAAATGACTCAGCAGTTGTTATAACTTGACTGTGAATTTCATGTTAGAGCAGCATTAGAGCAACCTTTAATTTCCTGAATTTTTGAACAGAGAGTACCAGCTTACAAGCATTTGCAATTTTATCTGAAGAATTTAAAATCAAAGGGGAAAGTTGGGGGTGGGAGAAGACTCCACTGAAAACCTACCACTTGCCACTGCTTCCCCCCCCCCCCCCCCGCTTCTGAAGTATTTCCTAAAAGCTGAGACATTGTTGGTTCAATAGACTATGAATATTTTTATACTTTTCACATCTAAAAGTAGTGTATCAACTTACAAGGCCACTAGTAACATTTGCTTTCCCCATTTCAGGGTTTTCTGGAAATTGTATCGGTTGTGGAGAAAGAGGATTTCGATATTTCACAGAATTTTCCAACCACATTAACTTGAAGCTCACAACCCAGCCGAAGAAGCAGAAGCACTTAAAGTACTACCTAGTCAGAACCTCCCAGGGTGTGTTATCAAAGGGACCTCTCATCTGCTGGAAAGGTAATCAAATTCCAGGAGGGGGAAGGGAGGGAGAGTCTGTGTCGGTGACAAGTGACCCGTACAGGGGTCAGAGTACAGGTGTGGGATACATAAATAGCTCAAGTTCAAAAGGCTGCTCAAAAAAACGCAAAGCCCTTTGGGAGTTGTTTGACTTGCCCCTTGTTATAATTAAGTGAAGCATCTTAGTATAGGAGAGGCAGGAAAGTGCAGGTCTCCAGAGAGGTCTCCAGAGAAGGTGTGCAGCTCTGGGGCTGGGAAAGGCACTCTTGGGTGTCTTTCACGTAGAGAGAACCTGAGTGTAAAAAGTTCTCTTTGCTTTATTTCAGTTTGTTAATAGTTCTTGCCAATCTGTTTTTCTATTTTTATTTCACCAAAACATACCGAAATAGCAATTCAGTCTTCTAGATGCCTTGCAAAGTACATGATTGAGTTGACAGTTTTGTTTCTTTGGAATTAACAACAATTTAGCTAGCTAATCTGTACAAAGTCACATCTTCCTGTGCTTGGTAGGCATTGTCAGTTTTAACTACTATCCTAATGTAATTTCATTGATGCTGAGAATTTTTTCTCCATAGAATAATTGTCTTTATCATTCTTGCTAACACAGGAATTTTACCTGACTTTTGGATAGCAGAATAAATCCAAATTACAGTAGCACATTTGTATCTGAATCTCCCGCCAGAATTACTCTTGACTGCATTTGAGATGGCCTCACTATATAACGCCACAGGAAATGGTGTTGCATGTCCCAAGCCATTGTCATCAGAACTTAAATCTTGCAAGCACTGAATTTTAAGAATATCATTCATAGTTCTTTATCCTGACAATGTCTAAAGAATTTTCCCTCTAGAAAGTCTTGAATACCATAAATCGTAGTTAAAGAGTAAACCCAAGGCAAGCATTGTCTCTCTACCTTTCAACGTTTTCCTTTAGCTCTTGTTTTGTTTGCATAAAACACTTGACTTCTTGCTGCTCAAGGAGTTCATGTTTCTAGTGAAGAATAGCATTTTCATATTACTTGATTGATAATTGATTGATGTGTGTGTGTGTGCATGTATGTGCACATGTATGCTACCACAGCACATGTGGAAGCTAGAGGACAACCTGTAAGAATTTGTTGTATCCCTTGAGCTCCTGTGTTAGGCTTGGTGGTAAGCACTTTTACCCTCTGAGCCACCTCACTTGGCCATTTTTTAAAGTGGTCTCATATTTATAGCAGATTTTATTTTGGAACTGAAATTGTATACTTATTTATATAAAACCATATAATATCAATACACATCTATGCACATAAAATGCATAAGATGAAGTTAAACTTTATGCCAAAATGCAATCACTATTTTCAGAAAGCTGCTTTCAGTACTTGCATGCGTCTCATTACCATGGAAACATAGCGCCCTTGTAACCCTATGAACACCATTTACATTTCTACTTCACACATTATTCTGTGAGACTAGCAATCGTATAATTTAGTTGGGACCTGAAGACTGAGTGACTGTCACAGTGTTCACTAAGTCAGTACACAGTACAATTAGAGTCATATCAGAACTGCAATAATATCACTTAATGCAAAACTTGCCACTGTATTATCAATAATCATTTTGAATACCACTTACCTAGTTCCTTTAATAAGAACTAATAATAATAATTTCCTTCTAATTTCTCTCTTCTATCTATACAGTTTTTTGTTTTCTTATGTTTGGATATTCATTAAGATTGGGTAGAAATGACCAGGCAGTGGTGGCTCATGACTTTAATCCCAGCATTTGGGAGGTAGAGGCAGGCAGATTTCTGAGTTCGAGGCCAGCCTGGTCTACAGAGTGAGTTCCAAGGATATCCAGGACTACACAGAGAAACCCTGTCTTGAAAAACCAAATTAATTAATTAATTAAATTTAATAAATTTAATTAATTAATTAAAAAAGATTGAGTAGAAATGTCTGAGAGTAACCAAGATGGATTCAAAGTTACTATTATACATTTTTAAAAAATTATGAACAAGAAGTTTCCTGGTTGGGTTCATCAGTTAAGAGCACTGACTGCTCTTCCAGAGGTCCTGAGTTCAATTCCCAACAACCATATAGCGGCTCACAACCATCTGTAATAGAATATGATGTCCTTTTCTGGTGTATCTGAAAACAACTACAGTGTACTCATATAAATGTAATAAATAAATCTTTAAAAAAAAAGAAGTTACCTGGTATCTAAAAAGCTTAATGTTTTAATAAATTATTGACATTTTACCCTCTATCTTACCCATAAAACTAGCAAAACTGTGTTGGTTATCAGCATTTTTCATGTGGGAACTAATCTGTGGGCCATAAAACTGTGATTGTTCTTTGCCTTTAGCATAACATCTGGCTTAGGAAGACTGCTAGTCTCAACAGGCTGTAGGAAAGTTGCTCCCATTCAAGAAGCAAAAAATTATTTCAGTGATCTTATGGATTGTGTCCTCATTGCCTGCTAAAATAAAAACTAGCTTCTTCATATCACGTGTTTTTAATCCCTTCTAGAATGTAGAAGCCGACAGTCTTCTGCTCTTTGCCACTCCACTAAGCCTATTTCTTCAGTGTCATCAACTATGGCTCCAGAAAATGGAACAGCCAATGGATTCAAAGCAGGCTTCACTCCAACAGGTATGAAAAAGTTTTAGTTATAGTAAGGACAGATATATATATTTAATGAAACATCTTTAAACTTGCTTAGTTGGCTTGAGTGAGATGTTTTCAAATAAAATACTCTTTGAGTATTATTAGGATGCAATTTGAGCTACTATTAGAATTAGAAGCCAGTGTTGATATTGTCTTTGGCGGACCAGGACTTAACTCTCAGTGATCTTACCGGTATTAGACAGAGAATGGAGAAAAGAACTGACAAGTGGAAGAAAATTAGAGTTTAGAGAACCCTATAGAAGAGGAGATGCAAAGAACACAAGAGAAAGAGAGGATCAAGGACACCAACAAGCCTTCTAAAAGGAAAAAAAAGAAAGAAAAAGAAAATCAAAAACAAACAACAGAAACCCTGAGATAACTGGAGAGAATAGCACACTGGCTGGTATAAAACAGGCTCCTGGATAGACTGCGTACCACAGTGGATGAATCCAGGATCTAGTTTTTAATGCTACAAGACAGGAGCTTGGTTACAAATATCTAGATAAAAATCTTAGTGCTTGAAACCTCTAGTATATTATCAAATCTGGACACCAGAATGGGTGGCTGATTCGATGGTGAACTGGCTACAAGGACAGCTTTCTAAAAACTCATCTATTATATGGCCCTAGCCAGGACCTGAGTTCAGGGTAAGACTTCAGGCAGAACAAAATGGCCCATGCTAAAGGTTGATGAGCTATGGATTATTTGAGAAAATTACTCAGGAGTAACATAGCTGGGTCTTGGGCAATAAGAAAAGTACTGTACGAGAGTATATGAATTATTTTTCAATTCCCTTGTCTGTATACTTACCCATCTGATATGTAATTTCATATGTGCTAACCATTGTCTGCTTCACCACAGGTTAAAAATAAAACCAAAAACACAAAAACTAGGGACTCTCCATTAGCAATGTACCAGGCTACTTTCAAATTTCATATGAGCCTCTCATGATCTGGTAAACTATTTACAAGGTGGAAGTATTAGAGTATGTTGACGGAAATACAAGTATAATGAAGCCAATTTCAGCAGGACATACCTTACTGTGTGCCCAGAGTCAGAAAAATCTGACTGAACCTGAATAACAATGTTCCTGATCCTGAGCAACTTTTAAACTCTCAGGACATTTAGATAGAGCCAATTACCTAAGACTATTTCTTTCTAAAATAAATGAACACCATGTCACTAGCTATTTGGGAAAGAAAAAGTTGGTATTTGGCTGTTGGCATTGAAAGACCAGCATTCATCACATCAGCAGCATGCCTGCATAGCTATCCTAGAATATTATTTTAGTAATTTGATGAGTTTTATGGTATGTTATCTTCACTTAGACCTTGGAGATAATAAAATGAAAAATTAAAACTGTAGTGTTAAAAATTAACATTTACTTCATTCCAATAAATGCATATCAAGTGTTCATTATGTTCTAAGAATCTTGTCAGATGTTATGAGGCAGGATTCCAGTATTTGACTAACAATACCCATAATTTAGCACCCTCATAGAAGGAATTAAAAAACAATAAGCCATGCTGGCTTTTCTACAAGGGAGGCTAGATGTATAAATAACAAGTTGTCCCCTGAAAATATTAAAATGTCATAAGCATTAATATAATATTAATTAATCATACAAGGAAATATGTTTTGAAAACATTTTTTGTTGTTGTTCTGAAAGAAGAAATCAGTCTTTTGCAAAGATTTGGCCTTTAGCCAAGGATCCCCAGTGCCCTGAGGAAACATAAGCAAGGAAGAGAGAGGTCACTGACTGACTCACAGTAAACACAAGTAACCAAATGTTATTTCAGTATTCCTGGGTAGATAAGAGAGAACTTGACCCTGAAATTCACGGTTAGCAGATTTAGGTGCAACTCAGATAGTTTACTAGAAGAAAACACTCTTCTATAAGGTGTCATATGGAAGACTTTCATAGTGATCCATTTATGTGTATAGATACACCAACCATTATTCCTTCTAACACAGATTGGCTGTAACAGGCTGTAAGAATTTCATGGTAGCATTATGGTATCATGATAAACATTAGGTATAAATTGTTTTTCTGACATATTAAGATTCACTTATCTATAGATAATTGGACTTCTGGTAGTCAAGGCTTCTTACCCTGAAATGTGAATATACATTGTGCAGTATTAGAGGCAAGGATTAATTTATTACCTACATGACTCTGTCTTGAGTCCCAACTTGCACTACTCACCCCTGCATATTTTCATACAACATTTTGTGTCATTTGTTATTTAGATTATAGTCTCTAATCCCAGTGGATTATTTTACCATTAAAGGTGGCTGTGTCTTCAGATACTTACATTATATACATCTGTCTCCCACACAAACACACTATATTTAATTGGGACAAGAATTCAAGAACAGATAAAGAAACATTTTCTAACCTAAAGTCTTAAAATTTCTAAGTTTCTTCTAAGAACTTTGTTGTTAAGCTGAATAGCCATTTTGAATTAATTTTGTGTATAGTATAAGATTCTACGTTTATATGTGGCTTTCCAGCTGCTCCAGACCATTTTATTTAAGATAGAAAAGGTTTATTTTAGTTTATGGCTTTTAAGACTTCCATCTACAGTTGCTTGGCCTCATATGGTTAGACAGAATACTACAGCAGTCGGAATGGGTAGGCAAGTCCAAAATCCCTGCTGTGACTCAAAATAATCATCCCAGGCCCTCTAAAATCAAAATAAATGACATGCTTTAAACTTTCAGTGACACAGAGAGAACGTGCCTATTCCAAAAGGGGAAAGCTGGATAATAGAAAGAAAAATAACGTGTTTTTCTATATATTTCTTCAATTTTATCAGAGATATTTTCCATGTATATTTACACAATGGAATACTACTCAGCAATTAAAAACAATGAATTCATGAAATTCTTAGGTAAATGGGGAACAGGGGAAAGGAAGAGGGCTTATGGGATTTTCGGGGGGGGGGAACCAGGAAATCATTTGGAATGTAAATAAAGAATACAGAAAATAAAAATAATAATAATAAAAAAAGAAATAAAAAAAAGACTGAGACAGAGTAAGGCAAATACTAAATCCTACATCTCCATGTCTGGTGTACAATACCATGATATAAACAGCAGCAGTCTGTGCAACCCTGCCCTGTGGTCTTGGTTGCATATGGTTGCAAACGATATGGCTTCTCTCATGGATTGGGTCCACGATGCTGAGATATTCTTTATGTTTGGCTCTCTATTTTCCTCAAGTCTCTATTGCAGCCATGGATTTTTACCCTCATAGTTTTATATAACATTATCTCAGAGGCTTCTCGCAGGGGATCCAAACCCACTATCCATTGCCTAGACCCACAGGCTATTCTCTGGAATCTTAAAAATTACTATGACACCAGGAACCCTTGTATTCCTAATGTCCAAACAAAACCAGGACTGTATGGATGACAAAGTTGCCATTAGCTTAAATGGTAGTTAGCTGGACCCCCTTGAATTATGGTTACAGTGGTCTCTGGGTACCTGGACAAGAAACCCAGAAAAACACTTCCCTGGGAAAACCTCTGGAAGCAAGGCATGCTAGATGCAGTTTCTTTCCAAATGAGTCTTTCAAATGAATTTATAATTCTTTACTTTGGAACCTATGATGGTAGGATGTGGCTGATTCTTGAGATACACTTAAAGTACCTTCTTTATTTCTATAGTATTAGATGTTTGCTTTCTCTTTAATGTCTCTAATCTTCTTTTAAAACACTCACACACATACATATACTCAAACACTCTCCCAGGCACACACACTTATACATACACATATATATATATATGCTCACACACTCATATATATATATATATATACTCTCACACATATATACATTCACATACATACACACACTCATATATATACACACTCACACATATATACATTCACACACATATACACACTCACACACATTACATATATGCACATATACACACTCACACACACTCACTCTGAATGCTAATCTGTCTTGAAATTCCCTTGCCAAATTGAATAGTCTGTCAATGTTTAAATTGAACCTCTCACATTCCAGAGCCTCTTAGCCCAAATCTTCAAATTTCTCAATTTACTTTTCTGTCTGTCCCAGTACCTGAAAGATGTATATTAGCCCTGAGATGCGTACCATTTTTCCAAATGAAGATAATGTGTTTATCTACCATCAGACCAAAGATGAGCTACTTAAAGCCTGCCAAAGCCAATGATAGAATGATGTTAACAACAATTCTGTCAGGAAGGCTACTGTAGGACTTTGTGGGATGGCCATTTCTCCATGAAAAAATACTGTA
This sequence comes from Tokudaia tokunoshimensis, assembly GCA_036184795.1. Lineage (NCBI taxonomy): Eukaryota > Metazoa > Chordata > Mammalia > Rodentia > Muridae > Tokudaia > Tokudaia tokunoshimensis. The sequence continues at coordinate 834,147 of BTHU01000017.1, forward strand.
ATTATGTTGTATGATGGATTTGGCATAAAAATGAGTATGTATATCAAAGTGCTTTCTTAGTTGGAAAATGTAGCTCAGTTGTAGTTCAATTGCTTTACATCTATGGAGTTCTGGATTTGATCCCCAGACCCACACAAAAACAAAACAATTTCTTCAGTTTTTTTCTTTCTGATTTTAAATAACTGAGACAGTCACATGAAACTGAAAAGGTGTCTCATGAGGTCATCCCTGTTATTGCAATCAGAGATGGTGGCTGTAAACTGGGACTTCCCTCTCTGTTTTAAAGAAGTCAGAATAATACCAGAAAAGAAGGCTTACCTCAGTATCGGCTAAGGATGACATAGACGTACAACGAAGGCAGGAGTAGATACAAAGGAGTAGAGGAGAAAATCCAAAGCCAGATTCAAATCACCCATGTACCTTTCAAACTTAACAGGAGTAACTTGCTACTTAGTGGAACATTTCTGTAAATGGTACCTAGAAATTAGACATCTTATATAGAAGTGAAACCGATTCCCTCTTTTATTCTATGTATTAAAAAAAAATCCCAGGCAGCTAGAAGATATAAATGTAAAAAATGTATGGAGTTTTTAGAAGATATTTAAAATATGATTGCAGATCCAGGAAGAATGTCTCAAAAGTAGAAAGACAAAATGTTGATTGTAAAAGAAAAGACTCACGTTTCTCTATATTAAAATCACAACTTTGTGTTATTGAAAAGAACCAGAACAAAAGCAAAAAAATCCATAAATTAGGAAGCAATAAGAATATATAAAATATGTAAAATTAACAGAGAGCTAGTTTCAAAGAAAAATGGTACCTTTGAACTCATAAGAAAAAGATAGCTCAATATGAAGATATGAGAAATTACGTTAGTAGGCACCTCATAAAACAAGAAACCTGAATAGTTAACAAACACATGAAAAGATAATTAGCCACTGCAGTAATTAGAAATACTACATTAAAAACAGGAGAAACTGCAGGACATGGTGGTGCATGACTTTAATCCCAGCAATCAGAAGGTAGAAGCAGATGGATCTCTTGAGTTCAAAGCCAGCCTGTTCTACAGAATGAGTTCCAGGACAGCCAAGGTTATACATAAAAACCTGTCTGGAAAAAAAAAGAAAAGAAAAGAAAGATAAGAAAGAGAAGGGGAGAATAGATATTATATATCTATCAAATTCACAATAATTTTAAGTATGCCAATACAATAGTAAAATGTTGTCAAAATTTCAGAAACCAGAAAAAAAATCTTGGTAAAGTGATAATTATGGGACTGGAGAGATGGCTCTGAAGCTAAGCATTCTTGCTAATCTTGCAGAGGATCCAGATTTAATTCCTAGCACGGAGAGGCAGGTGGCTAACAACCACCCATTACTCAGGTTCCAGGGGATCTGACACCCTTGTCAGACTTCTGCAGGTCCCTATGTGTACACAGTGCACGTACAAGGAAAACTTTTAAATATTTAAAATATCTAACATAAAGAATGTTAGTCAGTGTGCCACATTGTCAGTGATTTTTGAATAGAGTAGAAAATATGGGCATTCTATAATCTAGCTGTACTCTAAAGAAACTCTTGTAAGAGTCATCTATCTACATGACTCTTTTTCACAAGTGCTTCTCACAATTGATTAAGCTGGAAGCAATTCGAGAGTTTATCAGCAATATAATGGGAAAAAAATTTATATAACGAAATAATTACTAAGAAAGAGCAAACAACTTCCTGTATCCAGCACTATAGCTGAGGATCATAGATAAGATAAATGAACAAGAAAGTCATTCATAAAAGATCTTGTCACTATTGTTTCATTAGAGAATCAGTATCCCGGACCTCAAGCTGTACTACAGAGCAATAGTGTTAAAAACTGCATGGTATTGGTATAGTGACAGTCATGTAGATCAATGGAACAGAATTGAAGACCCAGAAATGAATCCACACTCCTATGGTCACTTGATCTTTGACAAAGGAGCTAAAACCATCCAGTGGAAAAAAGACAGCCTTTTCAACAAATGGTGCTGGTTCAACTGGAGGTCAACATGAAGAAGAATGCAAATTGATCCATTCTTATCTCCTTGCACTAAGCTCAGTTCCAAGTGGATCAAGAACCTCCACATAAAACCAGACACACTGAAACTAATAGAAAGGAAACTAGGGAAGAACCTTGAACATATGGGCACAGGGGAGAATTTCCTGAACAGAACTCCAATAGCTTATGCTCTAAGATCAAGAATTGACAAATGGGACCTCATAAAATTACAAAGTTTCTGTAAGGCAAACGACACTGTCAAAAGGACAAAGCGGCAACCAACAAACTGGGAAAAGATCATTACCAACCCTACATCCAACAGAGGGCTAATATCCAATATAAACAAAGAACTCAAGAAGTTAGACTCCAGAGAGCCAAATAACCCTATTAAAAATGGGGTACAGAGCTAAACAAAGAGTTCTCACCTGAAGAATATCTAATGGCTGAGAAGCACCTAAAGAGATCTTCAACATCCTTAGTCATTAGGGAAATGCAAATCAAAACAACCCTGAGATTCCATCTCACACCAGTCAGAATGGCTAAGATCAAAAACACAGGAGACAGCAGTTGTTGGCGAGGATGTGGAGAAAGAGGAACGCTCCTCCACTGCTGGTGGGATTGCAAGCTGGTACAACTACTCTGGAAAGCAGTCTGGCGGTTCCTCAGAAAACTGGGCATGACACTCCCAGAGGATCCTGTTATACCACTCCTGGGCATATACCCAGAGGCTTCCCCTGCATGCAATAAGGACACATGCTCCACTATGTTCATAGCAGCCTTATTTATAATAGCCAGAAGCTGGAAAGAACCCAGATGTCCCTCAATGGAGGAATGGATACAGAAGATGTGGTATATTTACACAATGGAATACTACTCTGCAATTAAAAACAATGAATTCACTAAGTTCTTAGGCAAATGGTCAGAACTGGAAAATATCATCCTGAGTGAGGTAACCCAATCACAAAAGAACACACATGGTATGCAATCACTGATAAGGTGATACTAACCCAGAATCTCGGAATACCCAAGACGAAATTCACATATCAATAGATTTCGAAGAAGAAGGAAGGAGAGACCCCTGGTCCTGGAAAGACTGGATGTAGGGAAATACCAGGACAGAGAAGCGAGAGGGGGTTGAATGGGGAACAGAAGGAGGGAAGGGGGCTTGCTTATGGGGCTTTCGGGGAGGGAGGAAACGGGAAAGGGGAAATGATTTGGAATGTAAATAAAAAAATATAGAAAAAAAAAAAGAAAAAGGACAAACCTAAGCCATTCAGGGTTGCAAGGCAGAGTGAGCACACCTAAGCAGAGGTGAAGGACATAGGCTAGGGAAGGGGAGAGCAGAAGCTACTGGTTGCTGTCAGTATTTGGGTTTTGGTTTTTCCCACATTGGCTTGGACAGTGATTGTGTTAATCAGCTTCCCGCTGAGAACTGCTGTAACAAATACCTAAAGATAATCAACTTATACAGAGCAAAGGTTTCTTTTGGCTTGTGGTTTCAGAACTTAGCATCTATGGCCAGTAGATTGTTGCTTGGGGCCTGTGATAAGACAGAGTATCCTAGTGAGGAATACATGCTGGAGCACAGCTGCTCACTGCACAGTGAGGCTATTGCTGTCATCTGTCATAATAATTCTGTAGTCTGGAATCTCTGAGTGGATGACGCTCCTTAAAATGTAAAATTGGGGAAGGGGCTGGGGAGGTGGCTCGAGTGGTAAAAATACTTACTGAGCATGCATGAAGAAGATCTGACTTTGGATCCCCAGAGCCCATGTGAAAGCCAGATGCAGTAACACATACATCTGTAATTCATATGCCCCTATGGGAAGAGCTGTAGAGATGAGAACCAGCTAGCCAGATATACAGCTGTAAATGATGAGAGACCTGTCTCAAAACCAAATGGAAGGCAAAGACTGGCACTCAAGGTTGTGCTGTGACTGCCATGTGTGCACTATGTGTGTGAACCCTCCTCTTATACACACTTGCATTAAACATACACATACATGCAAACAAAAAAATGTAAGGTTGCTACAACAACCCTCAGCAGACCTGGATGTGCCTTGTTTCCTCCTGGGCCTCTGGGATTCTAGACAGAGTTTCTCTGTGTAGCCCAGGCTGTCCTGGAACTTGCTTTGTAGAGCAGACTGGCATTGAACTCCGAGATCTACCTGCCTGTGCCTCTCAAATCTGACTCCTTCCTGAACCACTTGACCTCCTTTGCTTTGTCTCCTGTTTAGGACTGATGTTCAAGTGTTCACGCTATGCTGTGTCCTCCTGAGGCCCTTACTCACACTCTTCACTTTGCTTGCAAACCCTGCCTTTGGACTCCTGTCCTTCTGACAACTGTCCAGAAAGCAGTCTGCATGAGAAGGAATTGGTTAGCTGACCCCAATAGTAGCCATGCTCTTCCCAATCTGCTTTAGATTTGTCCCACTCTGTGCCAAATATCTGTCCTTGCCCAGGGACCTTTCTTCAAACATGGTTAAACTTTGGCTAGCATATCAGCCTACCCCTAACCAGATAGTGAGACCTTGTGGCTTCTTTCCCTTTTTCCGCTATAAACTCCTTAGGGATAAGATTTGTATCTTTGTATTTTTTTAACATTATAGCACAGAGCCAAGCATAGTATCTGGCATTTTGAAAAGGTTCAGTAGTTCATACTGAAACTTACTTATTTTTATTATGTTATTTCAAAAGACAATCTAGGTCAATGGTTCTTAACCTGTGAGTTGCGACACTTTTGCAGGGGTCACATATCAGATATCGTGCATATTAGATATTTGCATTAAGATTCATAACAACAGGAAAATTACAGTTATGAAGCAGGAAAGAAAATAATTTTATGGTTGGGGTCACCACAACTTTAGGAACTGTATTAAAGGGTCACAGCATTAGAAAGGTTGAGAACCATTGGTCTAGATACACAGAGACAGGTATACACTCAAAAAAAAAAAAAGCCAAAAATCCCACCATTGAATTCCACCTAACAAGAGGCAGGGTCAAGAAGGACATGAGAAACCAACATTGTAGGCTAGGTGGGTAGAGTCCTAGGGACCAACCCAGAGCTCACTCACCATAGTACCAGGCTGTGTTCTAACTCATGAAGCTAGCATACTGTAAGCATTACTGTTTCCTTCTTGTTTCTATGTACAGAAAACAAGCACCTATCTATGAGGTTCCCATTTTTTATCCCTGACCCTCAACTAGTTCTGGAAAAGTCCAAGATTTCTTATGAAAAAGAGATTTTGGTATATGTGTTTCTGTTTTTTTAATTTTGCCACATATTTTCATAGTATAAATATTCCAAACTTCTTGACACTAAGCTAACTATATAGAAGATGCCTGCATTTTACTGATTTTTTTCTCAGAACTCATCACATATGTAGGAATAAAGGATAGTGACCAACCTTGAGTGCCATCCACTCTTTGACACAGGGTTTCTCACTGGCCTGGTGTTCCCTAGGCAAGCTACTCTGGCTGACCAGCAAGCTCCCGAGATCTGTCTGGCTTCTATCCCCATCACCCTCAGCTTGTTTTCTTTTTTTTCTTTAAAACAAAACAAACAAACAAACAAAAAAACATGTGCACTCTAGAAATGGAACTCACGCTTGCCAAGCAAGCATTTTACTGACTGAGCTTCTCCCTATCCCCTTACTAATACTATTAAGAGAAAAGAAAGAGAAGCCACAGCCTGGGAAAAAAATCTTTGCAAAGCATATTTTAAAATCCCATTTAGGGGCTCTTTAATCCCAGCACTTTGCAAGGGCAGGCAGATTTTTGTGAGTTCGAGGCCAGCCTGGTCTGCAAAGTAAGTTCCAGGACAGCCAGGACTACACAGAGAAACCTTGTCTCAAACAAAACAAAAACCCCTTTAATACATTACATTCAGTGTATGATGGGAAAACTTTTAGGGAAAAAAGCCTATTTTTTAACTGCTTATTAAGCATATGTCTTGTTTCTTCAAGAGAGAAGAAAATATATATATATCCATAAAAACATGTGTGTGCAATGTCCGTGGCAACTTTCTTTGTGATGACACCAAACAGGAAATGACTCAAATGTGTAAACGTAATCAGCTAAGTATCTTTATACACATAATGTGATGTTTTGCATCATGGTTATAGCATTGGAGGTGATCTGAAAAGACTTCTGAGGAGTTAAAGTGTCCAAGCTCCCCAAAATATTTATGATTCTATTAACATAAACTCCAAACAATTCAAGGTAACCTGGCAAAAAGCAGGTCAATAATTGCTTGTGGATAGAAAGCAAGGGGGGTGGGGAGAGAATTACAGAGAGGCACCAGGAAACTTGAGGATAAAGATACAAGTATAGCTCTTCTCATACAGTGTATACTGATTAGAGTTTCCCCTCCCTCTACTCCTCCCAGTGCCTCTCCACTTCCCCTCCCATCTGGATCCATTTCTCTATAACTTATTAGAAAAGAACCGGTTCCTAAGAGGCAATAACAAAATAATACATAGCAAACTGAAACAAAAGACAGCAAATCAAAGTTGAACAAGGCAAACCAACAGAAAGAAAAGAGTCCAAGAGAAGACACAGGAATCAGAGACATATTTGTTCACACACTCAAAAGAGTCCCATAAAAATACTAAGCTGAATCCCTCTTCTAGACTTCTCCAGCACCACCATACATGTGATACACAAACATACATGCAGATATATATACATAAAATAAAAATAATTAAATCTTTTAAAAAATTAAAATCATTCTATGTAACCTACAATTGAACTAAACTTTCACTTTATATACTTAATAAACACTTCAGATACTATTTGTCAACTTACACGTAAGCATTTTTGTCTTTATTTATTAAAATCAATTTATTCTGCTATTTTGAAATGTCTAACATTTTTTAAGAATACCTGGCTAGTTTTATGTCAACTTGACACAAACTACAGTCACTAGATAGGAAGGAGCCTCAATTGGGGAAATGAAGATTGGGTTGTAGGCCAACCTGTAAGGCATTTTTGTAATTAGTGACCAATGGGGAAGGGCCCTCCCACTGTGTGTGTGGCTATCCTTGGGATGGTGGTGCTGGTTTCTATAGGAAAGCAGGCCAAACAAACAGTAAGGAACAAACCAGTAAGTGGCAGCCTTCCATGGCCTCATCACCTATGTTCTTGCAATTTGAGTTCCTGTCCTGACTTCCTTTGATAATGAACTGTGAGGTGGAAGCAGAACCTGAATAAACCCTTTCCTCCCCAAGTTTCTTCTGGTCTTTGGTCATGGTGTTTCATTACAGCAGTAGAAACCCTAGCTAATATCTGTGTGCATGTGTTCACATACATGTACTGGCTGGTTTTGTTTGTCAACTTGACACAGGCTGGAGTTATCACAAAGAAAGGAGCTTCAGATGGGGAAGTGTCTCCATGAGATCCAGCTGTGGGGCATTTTCTCAATTAGTGATCAAGGGGGAAGGGCCCCTTGTGGGTGGTGCCATCTCTGGGCTGGTAGTCTTGGGTTCTATGAGAGCAAGATGAGCAAGCCAGGGGAAGCAAGCCAGTAAGGAACATCCCACCATGGCCTCTGCATCAGCTCCTGCTTCCTGACCTGCTTGAGTTCCAGTTCTGACTTCCTTTGGTGATGATCAGTAATGTGGAAATGTAAGCTGAATAAACCCTTTCCTCCCCAACTTGTTTCTTGGTCATGATGTTTATGCAGGAATAGAAACCCTGCCTAAGACAAATTGATACCAGCATAGTGGGGTATTCCTGTGACAACCTGACCACGTTTTGGGGAGGACTGTGGAAGGACTTTGGAACTTTGAGTTAGAAGAGCCATTAGGATATTAAGAGCTCTGTGGAAAGTTCTGTAGGAGCTTGGAAGATAATTTTAAGAACAGTGCAGAAAATGGAGGCTTGGCTTGTGAAATTTAAGAGGGAAAATTTAAGACTCTTATCAGGGCTGTTGCTGTTTTGATTGTGAAGATTCTGTGGTTTTGGTTAGCTGGGGATGAAGAATCAGCTGTGATTAACAAGATATCAGAACTACTAAAGCAAAATCTTTGCATTACTGGGACTATTCTGGAGTTAAGAAATTAGCAGTGATTAAGAAGAGACCAGCATCACTGAGGTGAAATCTTCTGTGAAGTATTTTCTGAGAGCACAGAGGCTGTGTTCCAGAGACAGCCAAGATTGTACCTTGTGCTGTGGCTGGACTTGGTACTGTGTAAGAGTCACCAGGTGGTACTGGTTTTGAAGGCATGAAGGGGTCATGAAGAGCAGCTGAGGCTCAGCACTGTGAGAGGCCGTGGAAGGCCATTGGTGAAGGTGCAGCCTCAGTTGCAATTGATGGCCCAGGACTGAAGGGGTCATGCAGAAGGGTTGAGGCTTGGCGCCATGAAGAGAGCCTATGAGAGGCTATTGGTGAAGTCTAGTTACAGTGGAAGACAGCAGTGTTTTGGAGATGCAAGTACTATGAGATGACCACCAAGAACAGCAGCAGCAGTGGGGTACAGTCAGTTGGAGTCTAGAAGACAAGGTGTGTGCTACAAAGGGCAGGGCTGGAGAAATGACCCAAGCCCTTGGAGGAGCCCAGAAGATCGTGAGTTGGATCCCAGACATTGAAGGGTTGGAGTCTGATTTTGCTTTTGATTGTGACTGTGCCCTGATATTTTTCCCTCTTGAAGGAAGAAAGTATTTTAGTGGAGCCCACAGTTAAGAGACTGAATTTTTAAAAGACTTTGCATTTTAAAAGATCTTGGACATTTTAAAGGGATTGAACTTTTAATATGTAAAGACTGTGGGACTTTTAAAGTTATTTAGATCTTGGGGAAGAATAAGAAAGTAAGGGGTGAGGCATAATAGTGATATGTTTGTGTGTCAAGTTGACAAGGGGTCAATTGCACTGGCTGGTTTTGTGTGTCAACTTGTCACAGGCTGGAGTTATCACAGAGAAAGGAGCTTTAGTTGGGGAAGTGCCTCCATGAGATCCAACTGTGGGGCATTTTCTCAATTAGGGATCAAGTAGGGAGGGCCCCTTGTGGGTTGTGTCATCCCTGGGCTGATAGTCTTAAGTTCTATAAGAGAGCAAGATGAGCAAGCCAGGGGAAGCAAGCCAGTAAGGAACATCCCTCCATGGCCTCTGCATCAGCTCCTGCTTCCTGACCTGCTTGAGTTCCAGTCCTGACTTCCTTTGGTGATGATCAATAATGTGGAAATGTAAGCTGAATAAACCCTCTCCTCCCCAACTTGTTTCTTGGTCATGATGTTTGTGCAGGAATAGAACCCCTAAGACACATGTGTATATGCATATATGTTCATATATGTACAGTAAGTTCCTCACCTAGTGTCTACATGCCTGTCTACAAGTAGATAGTCACTGTCATTAGTTTCTTATGTGGCTGGTATGGCTTAAACATGATGAACTGAAATGAACCAGAATTAAGTTGCTTCCATCAGACACTTGTTCACACTGATTCAAAAGAAGACATGTTTTAGATGTTCTTTATCTCTGTTTAATCAAGGACAAGTGCCAATTCTCCTTGATGCACCTACTTGCTTCCAAAGTAGCAGGATGTACACTGCCTGCATGTCTCACTTTCATATTGCTACATCTGAGAGGTCTTTCCAGGTAGAAAATGTCCTCTATTTTTTAGTGCAATGAATTGTCATAAAATTGTGGTACATAAGATGTACCATAATTACCTAGCCTGATCCAGCACTACTGGGTGTTTATATTGCTTCCAAATAATTCAGCAATGAGTAGTATTAACATATATCCTGAGTTTTTTGTTTGTTTGGTTTGGTTGGTTGTTTGGTTGTTTTGGTTCTTTGAGACAAGTTTTCTCTGCATAGCCCTGGTTATCCTGGAACTCCCTTTGTAGAGCAGGCTGACCTCAATCTCAGAGATCCACCTGCCTCTGCCTCATGAGTGCTGGGATTAAAGGCATGTGCCATCACTGCCAGGCTCACATACCACTTCTTATTTGTGTATCAATGCCCAGAAATTGCTGAGCTAATATGTATTCATCCACAATCTCTACAGATCCAGTCTCCAGGGAGGTTGAACCAGTGTAACATGGCAGTTCATTTTTGCACAGATGCTAACAGAATTTATTATGGAAACCTTTGGATTTGTTTCATTCCAACAGGGAACAATGATATATGAGCATAGTTTTCATTTACATGTCTCTTATTGTTGACATCGAATCTCTTAAGCTATTTAATTTTTCTATGAACTCTATTTTTTTTTTGCCTTTTTCTAAAACTTGTAAATTGTTTACATGATTTGAGTCCTAATAGAATTAGGACCTAAGATAAGAACTTCAGAATTGGATTTTATTTGGGAAGTGATCCCAAGAAGTACGAGTAAGCAAGTGTAAGCAAGTGTTTTCTATGTAATTATTATAGCCCAAAAAGGTCTGCATTTATCAGATTCACTAAGAAGCATACCAAAGGCCTTCCAGAATTACTTTCTAAAGATTGGAGGCTGGGTGTTTAGTTTCATGGCTTCTATCTACTGAGGCAGTTCACTAATTGAGAGCTGCATCCCTCGAATTTCTGGACTGGTTTACATTCTGCATTCCCTCGAATTTCTGGACTGGTTTACAATCTTTAGGGATCCTGATGGTCTTGAAGAAGGCCCAGAGACAAAAAGCTGGAAAAGCCAGATGTGAACTTGTAGGAGACTTTCTTCAAGAGCATGAGTTCACAGGGCACTCCTACTGACATTAAAAGTGGACCAGTGAGATAGAGGGCAACCAGCAGTAGCTTTTTTTTCTTCTTCTTCTTCTTCTGGTTTTTGTTGACTGTATGTAGTGAATTATCTGTGCTGTCACACGTGGTTCCTCTATTTTACTTACATCATGTTTTTCTTTTTAAAGATTTGTTTATATTATGGAAGTACTTTCAGCATTTTGAGTAATGATTTTGACATTGACATGTAATTTTTTTAAGATTTATGTATTTATTTTATGTATGTGAGACACTGTTGCTGTCTTCAGACACACCAGAAGAGGACATCAGAACCCATTGCAGATGGTTGTGAGCCACCATGTGGTTGCTGGGAATTGAATTCAGGACCTCTGGAAGAGCAGTCAGCGCTCTTAACCACTGAGCCATCTCTCCAGCCCTGACTTGTAATTCTTACATAATACAATTCAACCATTAAAAGTTTGCAAGTTGATGGATGTGGTGAGTGATTGATACATGATATCACATAAAACTCAGCCTTGTTTGGAACTCTTGTTCTTCCTACCTCAGTGCACCACCATGTTCAATTGAATTTCTCTTCACCCTGAGGAGAAACCTCGCACTCCCTGCTTAACCCTTTCCTCATCTGCGATCAGCTGTAAATCTGCCTTCTGTTTCTGCTGATTCTGTACTGGACATTTTACTGTCATTTACCAACTGTCTTCTTCCATTTGACTCATTTGTTGCATATTCTGGCGATCTATTGCCTTTCACTGATGAGTAATATTCTATTCTCTAAACAAACTGAAATTTGTTTATCCATTCATTAGTTAGTGGGTATTTCCATTAACATTTGGAGACTTAGTGGAATATCTGGGGCTCACTGGAGGACTTATGAGCAGCATGTTCAATTCTCAGTCAACAACCAACCAACCAATAAAACGAAGATAATTCTGAAAACATTTGTAGGTAGTTCCTTTGTACAGACATTTGTTTTCACTTCTAATTTCATGCCTGGGAGAGTTGGAGGAACTATTTGCCAACAAGGCTGCCCTGCTTTGTACTTTGACAAGCAATGACCAAAGGTTCTATCTAGTATTTCTCTCTCTCTCTCTCTCTCTCTCTCTCTCTCTCTCTCTCTCTCTCTCTCTCTCTCTCTGTGTGTGTGTGTGTGTGTGTGTGTGTGTGTGTGTGTGTGTAAGAGAGAGAGAGACAGAGACAGAGACAGAAACAGACACTGAGAGACAGACAGACAGACAGAGACAGAGATAGAGAGAGAGAAACAGACACAGAGAGAGAGAGAGAGGAGAGAGAGAGAGAGAGAGAGCCCTCTCCTTGCCCCTCCCTCCAGAGTACTGAGACTAAAGGTGTGTACCACCACACACCCAGTTCATTCACTCCTATGATTATGTCCTTTGAACACAAAGTTGTTTCTGTTTTCATGAATTCCAAGTTTTGCCTTCTGATGAAACCCATCTCATTTATCTTTTTTTCTTTTATTGCTTATGTTCTTGACTCATACCAAGAAATACTTGCGTAATGCCAAGATTATGAGCATCATTTCTGCGTTTTCTGAGAGGGATATAGCTTTAGCTATTACATTTAACTGTTTATGTATTGACACAAGTGACAAGGTCTCACTATGTCATCCTAACTAGCCTGGTACTCTTTATATTGTCCAGGCTTGCCTCAAACTCACAGAGATACTATTACATTTAAATCCATTTTAACTTAATTTTTGTGTGTGATACCACACACAAAAAAGGACAGTCGAGGACCATTGTATAGGACTATGCAGTTATCCCTAAACTAATGGCTGAAAAAAAAACTGTTTTCTTGTCCAGTGAATTTTCCTAACACTCTTGTCACCATTCACTTGATCATAAGATGAAAGGGTTAATGTGTAGACTCTAAATGCTATTTTGCTTGTCTGTGTGTATCATGTGCTGATACCACATGTATAATGTTGATAGCTTTGTATGGTACTCTGACCTGGGAAAAGTAAGTTCTCTAACTTTGACATTCCTTTTATAGATTATTTTGGTTCCCTGAGTCCCTTGTGTTTCCCTGTGAATGTTAAGATTGCCCTGCTAATTTCTGTAAGAAGTCCGTTGTCGTGCTGGTGCAGCCTTAATCTTCTAAATGCTTGGGCAATAATACCATTTTACTGTTACTAAGTCTCCTGACCCATGAGCACATGATATCTTCTCATTTAGTTTTCTTTAACATTTCACAGTATAACTTTTTACTTCTTCTGAGCAACTTATTTGCAGTTACAATTTTAGTATTTTTATAAACATATAATTTAATGCTGAATGAGCATATTAAATATAATCAATAGACTTAGATATTACATGCTGTATAACAATGTACTATACCTTATGTGCATGTCAGCAAGTTCAGCTTTTTGCATGAGTCCTGAGGATCTGAACTCACTAACCACTTTATCTACTGAGCCTTGTTACTTGCTTCCACACCCTTTTAAAATATATTTTCATTGATTCTTGGAGGATTTAGTGCATGCATACAATGCATTTTAATCATATTCACCCCCAACTCTGCCTCTCCCATCCCCTTGGGTACACTCCCTACCCCACTGGCTCCACCAACTTCATGTCCTTTTTTGCTTAATGAGCCACTGAGTCCTATTTGCTCTACTCATGTACTCATGGGTTTGAAGTCATCCCCTGTAATATGGAGGACCATAGTTCCTCAGATAGAGGTGGGAGCTCATGAGCCCCTCTCCATCCATGCTGGAATCCAGGTCTGTGTGACTGAAGCTGCTGTAAGTTCATGAGTGTGTCATCTTTAGAAGACACTACCCAGCCCTCCCAGCCTCTCATTCCTATAATCTTTCCATCCCTGCTTCCATGATATTCCCCAAGCTTTGGGGAGAGGCATGGGAAATGGCTGTCCCATTTATGACTGACACATTTATGACTCCGCAGACACTCATTTTCTGCACTTTAAGCAGCTGTGAGTTTCTTTGTGAACTACTGTCTACTCCACAAAGAAGGTTCTCCAGTGGTGCCTGAGGGCTGCGCTGAGCTGTGGGTAAGGAAACACAAGTGGAGAGACCATTATGATTCTATATATATTGGCCAAAACAATATTATTAGGTTCACACGTAGGGCTGATGAGCTCCCTAGCCATGGACCTCTGTCAGATTTACAGCACCAGGAATTGTTTCTTCCTGTGGAGCAGGTCTTAAATTCACTTAAAAAGCCATTGGTTATCCCCATAAGATTCATGTTGCTACTGCATCTGACATATCTCATCGTGCTATTCAACATTGTAACTTTCAGGGTTTACAGTTGCGTGTGCTTCTTCATGAGTTTTCTCCCATTGCAGCCTGCATAGCATTTTATGATTCTCTGAAAGCTAGGCTGCAGGGAAACCCACTCCTGTTTTTTGTTTTTGTTTTTTAAGTTCCCATCTATCAAAAAAAAAAGTTCCCATCTATCCCAGGCTGACCTTGAACTTATGTGTCATCCTCCCACATGCTTGGATTACAGACAGAGCAGCACAGAACTTGTAAATCCAGTGCTGGGGAATGACAGGGGACCCCTGAGGCTCACTAGCTAGCCAGTTTTGCCAGATCAATGAGCACCGGGTTCAGTAAAACCCTGTCTCAAAAACCAAAGTGGTGAACAATTAAAGATGTTTGCCATGACCTCTGTCTTCCACATACACACACGTACACATACACATACTTCTGCACATATGTACTCATACACACATATATGTATACAAGTACAATCATATATACACACATAAGAAACTTATTTGTACGTTGATAGATAAATTTTATTAAAATGTGTTTTTGAAGGAACTGTGGACATAGTTTGGATGTGGATGTAGATACCCCAATGACAGGTCGTCTGAGTTTGACTACCTACCATGACCTAAAGTATAAAAGTATTACATGGATCAAGGGAACTAATATATTTGAAGTACTTGTACTAAAGGCATAGAGATTCTTCCTAAAACATCTGAATAGTTCCAGGAAAGAAGTAAACCCTCCTTCCTGTTTTTCTCAGCTCACCCATGCCAAATTAACTTTTTTTTTCCTGCATATATAAATGCTCGCTAATTTAAACAACCTCTCTCATTTTAAGATTCGCCGGCTCTCAGTCCAGCTAATTCTGCAATCAATTTAAGTGGAGCTCAGGACCTGACCCGGAATAAGAATGTTGTGAAACCACTGCCTTTATCTTTGCAGGTTGTAGGAAAGCCTTTTGTTGCAGGTGATGTTTTCCTTCCTTCCTTCCTTTATTTTTTTTTTCGTAAATACCAAAAGACTTATGTGAAAGTTCATTGACAAATATTTGAAAACAGATGCTCATGCTACTTGTAGCTGCCAGTTGAAGACAGTCGTGGCGCTGCCTAAAATAATGCAGTGCTAGACAAAGCTCTGCTCTCCCAATGTTCCGAACAGAAGAGTCAAAATGACATAGAGACGATAACCAGAGTTTGATTCTGCTCAACAAACATTTCTTATGCTTCTGCTGTGACTAGCAATTGAGGTTATAAAAACAAATAGTGTCTCATAATCCAGTACAGCTGATAGGCCTATAAGATCTTCTAATGTGTTGTAGCCAGCATTTCAGGAATAATTGTGGGTGGATTCTTAGAGAAGACTGGTCTTAAAAATGAGGAGGGAGTGCTGTTCAAAGGAATAGGAGAAAGTTCATATTCGAGTAGCAGCAGAAACAAATGACAAAAAGAAATGGGGAGCTAGTGCAGTTATACCTCAAAACCTAGCACTTAGGAGGCTAAGAAGAGTTTAGCCTGAACTACATACAAAGATCTGCTTTAAAAACAAAACCAAGCCAGGCGGTGGTGGTGCACGCCTTTAATCCTAGCACTTGGGAGGCAGAGGCAGGCGGATTTCTGAGTTCGAGGCCAGCCTGGTCTACAGAGTGAGTTCCAGGACAGCCAGGGCTACACAGAGAAACCCTGTCTCGAAAAACCAAAAAAAAAAAAAAAGATAAAAACAAAACCAAAAACAAACCAGGAAAGAGGTTCCTGGAAGAAGGAAAGGAGGAAAATTACAAGACTTGTGCAAGAACTTTCTTAAATATTGAACTTGAAATATAAGATGTACAACCCAAAGTGGCAGGCAATGAGTGGTTGGTAGATGAGAAAAGAGCCACAGGAAGGCAGACTGAGGAGCATGAGTTTACCCTATACTTATGGAACAGAGAAATGACCTGTTCTAGAATTCAAACTAGATTGTTGGGCAGTCACGT
This sequence comes from Tokudaia tokunoshimensis, assembly GCA_036184795.1. NCBI lineage: Eukaryota > Metazoa > Chordata > Mammalia > Rodentia > Muridae > Tokudaia > Tokudaia tokunoshimensis. The sequence continues at coordinate 850,082 of BTHU01000017.1, forward strand.
GTAAGAGACAAGAGGTAGGAATGCTGCTGTGAGGTCGTCTCACTGGCTTAAGGGAGGAATGCCGAGGTCCTCAGCCAGTGTTAACAGGTTGGAAAAGGGAAATGAAATCAGATGGGCCTGGCAGGCTAATGTGGGCCTGAGGATGGTGTCTCAGCTAACACCCATCTTTCTGGGCAAATGATGCCATCACCTGAGAGAAAAACTGTGGAAGGAGGGACAGACTCTCCAGAAGATTGTGTGGACATGTGGAGTCTGAATGAATGGAGCTGTTCAGTACTCACTGATGTGTGCTATAGAGGAGAGCTACAACCTGTAGGTAAAACCATCAAGGTTAATATCAGTCATGAAAGATACAGGAAGAGGCAGGCTATGAATGAAGGAAGGAACCCTAGAAAAATCCAGTGCTTAAGAAGAATAAATGGTAAGACAGAAGGAGACAGAGAACTGATCATTTTGCTCTCTGTTCCAAAGGTTAGCCATCACAATTTACAAAACCCATCTTGTTTTCTCATCCAATCCAGGAACTCATTTTTATCTCCTAGTTAGATATGAACAAACTAAAGTGTTCATAATGGTGAGGAAAGAAATTAATGAAGTAATAGATCAGTAAACATCTTAGTTACTACAATTATCCAGTTAACTTCATAATGTAAGAATTATGCTAAGCAGTTAAGAATGCATGCTTCTTCTGGCAAAGTGTGGGGGTTTGGTTCCCAGGACCTACCTCAAGCAGCTCAAACTGCCTGTAACTCCAGTACCAGGGTATCTGATGACGTCCTCTAGCCTCTGTGGTTATCATGTGAATGTGAACAAACGCACACATAAACACACATGCATACACATGATTAAAAGTAAAAATGAAGCCTTATTTATTTATTTATTTATTTTACAGGGTTTCTCTGTGTAACAGCCCTGGCTGTTCTGAAACTCTCTTTGTAGTCCAGGCTGGCCTCAAACTCATAGATCTGCCTGCCTTTGCCTCCTGAGTGTGTGGATTAAAGGAATGTGCCACTACACTTGAACCCTAAAGATGAAATTTTAAAAAGAAAGAAGAATTAGGCTGACAACTCCTGAATTCCCACTAATCATTCCTAATATCCCCAGAAGAGAGAACGCTGTTCACTCTTTGCCTTCTGGTGGACATTTACAGCTGCTTCTAAGATTCTTTTGAAAAGAATTGGATATGAATTTGACTGGGCCTCTAACAATTGGTTTATTGGGAATACAATGGATACAGGGATGTTCAGTAATACTAGGAACATTGAGTCAGCAAACTCCACCACATGGGAAATTCAAGGTTTTTCAAAAGAAAAAATAATCACAAGAAATATGTTTGGGGAAAAAATGGAATTACTATAGATTAAAAGGAACCTAAAATGGCTGGAGAGATGGCCCAGTGGTTAAGAGTGTGTATTACTCTTTGAGAGGACCTGAGTTCAGTTCCTAGCACCCACATCAGGTAGTTCACAACTGCTTGTAATTTCAGTTTCAGAGTATCCAACCTCTCTCTGGACACATGCACTCACATGCAGGGATATACTCACACATTTTTTTTTAAAAGTAAACCTTATTTTCAAAAAAGCATTTAGTATATGTCACCTAATTCAAACCTAGAGTTCTTTTTATGAATTGCAGTTTGAACAAGCCATTTCTTTATTTCTGCTTTGATATTTATTAATCACTGTTGATTTTAAGTATAATTTTATTACAGATATATTTTTTAAAAGTTCTTTTAGCAGAATCTATAGAAGTACTTATCAATGAAATTATATGACTGTGTTACTTCTGACTAACCAGAACACCTGTGAGTCTGGGCAGAGGAAACAAGATGGGCTACATGAGATAAATGCTGGACTTGGGCAGTGGGCATATCATATGCATTATATGGTTCTCTATCCTTTTGTATGTTTGAAATTTTCCATGAGGTCAAGTTAAAATTCCATCAAGCTGTCCCTTATTTTTACCTACTGTCTCCAAGGACTTCTTCAAAAGGAATTCTAAAAGATTTCTCAGGATCCCAGGAAATTATTCCTGGCACATCTAATTTTTTAATTTATTATAGTCATTGACATTTCTGACATTTAAGTTTATCTAATGAAGGCAATTGTTCTGATGGTTGTAACTGGTTTTATGCAACTAGGCTGTCCCATCTGAATTTTCCTGGAATGCTCAAGTGTGAGGTTTAGCAGATATCTGCCATTTCACAGCATCCTCCAAACCTCCTTTCTGATCTGCTGCCTCTCTGTTCTACAGAAGCAGCAAATGGGACCAGTGGCCATGGAGGCAAGAGCAGTACATCAAGTTCCACTCCATCTCGCCCCGGGAACTACTCTTTGTCACCAAGACCTACCTACACATCCATAGATCAAGGTACAATGTGTGTGTGTGTGTGTATATGTAATGGGGGGTGCATATGTACATGTGTGTGAAGGTCCAAAGTTTACATTAGTTGTCTTCCTCTATAGCTCTCTACATTATCCTTAGAGACAGGCTCTCTCAATAAACCCAGAGTCCACAGTCTTGGCTAGACTGGCTGGTCAAAGAGCCACAGGATTCTCTTGTCTATACAGTATTGATTTTAAAGGCACACGCCTGGCTGGCTTTCTTATATGGATTCTGAAGATTGTTCTCAGGTCCTCATGTTCATGTGGCACTTTACCAACTGAACCATCCCTTTAGCCCAGTGCTACAAATTTTTGAATAATTAATTATCTGAATATTCACTGTAGTCTTCCCTTTGCTTAAAAGGAAACATTTTGAAATTCCATGATTGATAATGAATAGTAACTGTTAAATGAGTTGGAGATTCCACATGGAAGAACCTAACTGAGAAATAAGTGTTTAATCAAAATTATATTCTTGAAAACTCAGATCTGTCTTTTACTTACTGAAGTACAGTACTCTGTGCTAAAAGAATTGCATGGCATTAAATACTTTTTCCTCCATTTACCCAGTAGATTTGTCCCACAACTTAATAGAATCAAGTGAAGTAAACTGTTTCCCATTGTAAACTGCAAAATATATGGTTAGCTTTTTCTGACTCTACCATTGCCCATAGGAGAGTGACTCAGACCTCCATGTAGATCAAAGGAAAGGTTATATGAGCACTTGGTATACTTTCTTTCTTCCCCATTGCTGAGGACAAAGCTGACTTTCCTTTTTGTTTTCAGTTAATATGTTCATTTCTGGCCCACCAAAGAAACGGCACCGGGGATGGTATCCTGGGTCACCTGTCTCCCAGTCTGCTCTAGTTGTGCCAGTTCCCACAGTTCGTCCTCTTTCAAGAACTGGTGAGATTTTTAACTAATGATGTATTTAAACATTTCTCTTTAATTAACAGCAATATGTTCTGTTCCTGCTCTTATCCTCTGAAGGTAAGCTCCCTGAATCAATCATTGTATGTAAGGGTCTTGGTAGTAGCTAATAGTGTGTCTCCATAGCATAATCCTTCCCTGTAAGTTCATGTACTATTACAACTGATCTTAGTTTTAACCGTGTAATTGATGAGCCATTTGTTGCATATGGCCTGATGCTACTACCACAGGAACTTGCTTTGTCAGAGTGGTGCTAGAGTTTACCTGCTGTGATTTGCTCTCTGTGTCATACTTCTTGATTTCTCTGGCCTCACAGTTTAGTCTGTAGCCATACTACAAAGAGCTCCTTGGTTCTCCTTCATAGTCTCCAGACTGTGTCCAAAGTTGTCCTCAGCTAAGTGTATGCATAATTGTCTACCTGTTCTACCAAGTAGACAGTGACAAGTGCCCCAACCCTAAGAACTAGGTAAGGATCTTTACAATTTCTAATTTGCTTAAGTAGTTTAAAGACTCCATAGAAATTTCATATATGCAAAGAACTATGGAATGTGTTACAGTTGCTTACAGGTAATGATGACTGTCTCTGTCATGTTTATGTTTCCAGCTTTATGTATGGAAATCCACATCTTTGGTTACTTGGGGGTGGTAAATATGAAATACAAAGTTAAATCTACCAGAATGCTCAGTGGTTATTATCTACAGTGATGTGATTATGCTTGATTTCTTTTCTTACTTCTGATTTCTTCTAATTTTCTGTAATGTATATGATAAACTAAAAAACAAAAACTGTTGGACTTCTAAACCATCTCTTTAAAGTATTAAAACTGTAGTGATTTTTGAAGTTTTTCAGTTAGCCCCGTGCCTAATCTTTCTTCTCAAACAATCTTTTTCTTTCCAGACCCCCTTTTATCTACCCCAGTTCCACAGACCCCATTAACTGGAATTCTCCAACCTCGGCCTGTCCCTGCAGGAGAAACTGTGATTGTTCCTGAAAACCTGCTGAGTAACTCAGGAGTTAGACCAGTGATCCTGATAGGTACAGTGGAGGAATTCCATGTCTAGACTTCTCTGTCTCCAGTCCCTACTCTGTGGGCTTATTTACACTTTCATGAATATATTTGTCTGTCTTTATTGACTGTATCAGCTTTCCTTGGCTAGCACCTTTATATTGTATTAAGCACATGATTTCAAGCTGAGAACAAGGCACTTGCCCTCAAGAATCTCTCTCTATCCAATGGGAGCGTCTGACCCTTTATTAGAGTCAGTAAACAGTTATCACTACACACTCTGGTAACACTGTGACACATTGGAATATGAGAGCTGGCAGAGGTTCACAGTCAAGAGTTTTGAGAAGTCTTGGGAGAGAGGGCTTACTGCTGCCTGGAGGAGTCTTAGAAAACTTTCAGACTAAACGTCAAGCTGTGTGTGGAAGCCTGCTCAAAGTGAACCTGTTGAGGAAGGGGAACAGTCCAGTTAAAGGAAACCAAACCTCAAAGAAAAGAAATAAACTAAGTCGACTGACAGACCTTACTTCAGAAAACCAGGAACAGGAACCTCCCTGGGGCATAGGTCTGAACCAGGGCGCCATTTCTGTGAGTCAGCGTCTCTGTGGAATCTGACCCTCCCTGGCTGCTGATTGCAGTGAAATTATGGTTGTTTAGGGGTCAAAATTTAAGATTCTAATTCTTACACTCTAAACTGAGTCGAGTACCTTTCATACCCATATATGAAGGCCTTGGCAGGCAGGTCTAGACCAGAAGGAGACTGCCTGTTTTCTTTCCGTGATAAGGCAGGTAGGTTTTGTTAACACAAGTCACTCTTTGCTCTCGTGGTTGGCCTGACTCTGTTGTCTTGGGTGTTTTTACTTCAGGCCCTGTTCTTTAAACAACAGCATTTATTTATTTTTTATGTATATGAGTACATTGTAACTGTCTTCAAACACACCAGAAGAAGGCATCGGGTCCCATTTCAGATGGTTGTAAGCCACCCTGTGGTTGCTGGGAATTGAACTCAGGGCCTCTAGAAGAGCAGTCAGTGTTTATAACCACTGAGCCATCTCTCCAGCCCCAGGCCCTGTTCTTTGTCAGTCACCCTATCCACTGATTCTGGGTCTGGAGGTATTGGAGGGAATCCCTGTGGTTTAAATTCCATGTGACTCAGGAGGTTTTTAGCATCAACAAACAATGCTGCTAAGCCTTAAAAAGAGGAAGAATGTGGGTCTCTTTGTTCCTTTAGTGTTTGACTTTTAGAAAGTCTCACAGGGGCCATTTGTGGTGGCACATACTTTTACAACATGGGAGGTAGAGGCATGGAGATCTGTTAGTTCAAGACTATAACCTTGTGTACATACTGAGTTCCATCCAGAGCTCCTTAGTGGGGCCATGTCTCAAAAGAAAAAGAAAGAAAAGCAAGCCTGAGAAGATGATTTTCTTTCCTGTACCACAGGAGCAGGATGAGGTGCCTGTCAACATATTTCTATCCTAGGGTATTTTGAAACATCCGTGACATTCAGAAAAACTAACAGAAAACACATATGGAGGCTAAATAATGAATTACTTATTAAGAGCACTTGTTCTTGCAGAGGACCCAGGGTCAGTTCCAGGCACCCATGTAATAGCTCACAACTATCCTTATTTATCATCACATCGATCTTCCAACATAGAACTGTAATATTAGCAGTATCCCTCCTGTGGGAAACACATCATGTAACCGGAGAGGCTCATCTCAGTTTGTATAGAATGGTAAACACACAGGTGAATCCCCAAAAGTAGCTGTCTCAGAGGGCAGAAAATGCCTGGGCATCCTCACATCTCACTGAGCTGGTGTGCCTGACTGGAACCCAGAAACGCTGAGCTAACTGACTTGTGTCTTTTGGGGCAGGCTATGGCACTTTACCGTATTTCTATGGAAATGTTGGTGACATTGTTGTGAGTCCTCTGCTGGTGAATTGCTACAAGATTCCACAGTTGGAAAACAAAGATCTGGAACAATTAGGGTTAACTAGCACCCATCTCCTGAGTGTGGACAACATGATCCTTCTGACTATACAGTACCTTGTACGGTTAGGTAAGTTGTTCTCCGTCATGGACTGGCAATCTTTTAAATTGCTTTTCAGAGTGTACTGTGTCCGTTTTCAATCCATCTGCCTTCCTAGTTTCTTTCTTTTGTTTCTAAGTTCCTTTTCTTCGACCCAGTCTTCTGACTTTTTCTTTTCCTCTCTTTTGCCTTTCCCTTTTCTCAATTCTTGTCATAAAAGAGACAAATTGCTCCCTCTAGTGCCTAATCTTGGTGATGCTTCCTAACCTCAGAAGCAGTACCTTAGAGGGTCTTGCTAGGGGTTCCCTTTGAGAAGGAAGGCCTTAGAGTAAGGGGGTTGCAAAGGTCATGAACCCTTCACTTCCTCTGAACCTACAGTGAGTGTATGCAGGTGTCCTGACAACACTGGGGTTCAGCCACATTTCCATTGAAATCCCCTTTATTTTGCAAACTGCAGTGAGCCATCAAATATGCAGCCTAATTACATATTCACTCTGGGATTTCACGCCATTGATTTGCTTAGGAAAATGTTTGAGGTGCAAATTTTCATATAAAAACTTTTGTATTACTCATGAGGTGGCTTTTTTTTTCAATGTTACAAAAATACTGTGGTGTTAAGAAACCACAAAAACACTGTGATAATATTTAAAAATCAAAAGTTTCAATAAGCCAAGTACTTCATCAACACTGGCAAGGACCCTTAATATCCCAGGAGACTTCTTGATGTGGGTTTTGCCCTGACAGGGGTTTTTAAAGCCAATTTTTCCATGAAACATGTTTTCACAATAAACCTGTAATTTGAAAACCTTACTTGTTGGTAAGTAATAATGATATTTAAGTTACCTCATTCTGGCTCATTTGATGTCATAAATTTAATTGCCACATACTCTGAACTGTGGGCTGCCTTTTAAGACATGAAAGTCGCCTTTAGATGCTCATATCAGGGAAGACAGTGCTATGTAGACCAGCACTTTTAGTCAAGCAAAGCAGGCTGATCACATCATCAGAGTATCCAGGGTCCTAGTGAGTTAAATAAACCATATGGCAAAAAATATAATATCTTCTTTCTAGTTATTAAAACCTTTTAACTTAGATATTTCTGATTTAATTAAACAAGATTCTTTTTTCTCTCTTTTTTAAAAGATTTATTTATTATTATATCTAAGTACACTGTAGCTGTCTTCAGACACACCAGAAGAGGGCATCAGATCTCATTACTGATGGTTGTGAGCCACCATGTGGTTGCTGGGATTTGAACTCAGGATCTTCAGAAGAGCAGTCGGTGCTCTTAACCACTGAGCCATCTCTTCAGCCCCCTTTTTTCTCTTTAGGATCAAGTCTCTCCAGAATTTTACTTCCAGTTATTAGTTCTGCTGGTATACAACATAAATACCTCCCCCATCTTTTTTCCCTCCCTCCCTCCTTCCCTTCCTTCCTTCCTTCCTTCTTTCCTTCCTTCCTTCCTTTCACCCAGGTTTGTACTTCTCTGTCCTCCAACAAGTTGTTCTGAAGCTCTTGAAAAAAATCTTTATTCTGTCCCTATAAGTTTAAGAGGCAGCAAGAATATTTTCACACATGCATAGATTATAGACATTTAAAAAAAATATCCAGATTTCTAAAATGACAGCTTTAATACTTTGTATCTCCAAGTACAGACAGCGGAAAAAGAAAAAAGCAAGATTCTTCAGAAAGAAAGAGCCTTTTTATAACAGTCACTTAAATTTTTTTTTGTGTGTTATTTCACAAGGTATAAAGCTCTTTGAAGTACATAATGGAATCAGCAAATTTAGGTAGGCTCCAGTCTGTTGGAAATGTTTCTTCCTTTTATGGTGGCTCCATCTAAGAAGCCATCAGAGCTGATGCTCTGGTAGATAGCTCTCAAAGGGAAAATTACCATTATTGAGCTTGGAGGAGGTGGAGAAAAGGCTCCTAGAATCCAGTCAGGACAGAGAGTGGTAGAGACAGAGAAGAGGGGGCGCATATGTTACTTTAAAAGATCATCTTCTAAAGTGAATGTCCCCCCCAATTTCTTTCTTAACAGTAATTCAATCAAAACTTTACAAATGAATGTTAAGATAACAAAAAAAAAATGTTGGGAACATGTTATACTACTTTGTTTTCTCCCAGGTGCCTTTGCATGGATTCATTATATATCCCAAGAGATATATAATGCTGGTTCCTGGTCTTCCCTAGGCCTCATGCAGCTATAAATGGGCCTCTGAGCCTTTCAGGTTTTCAATGGATGACGATAGGAAATGGAAACCAGACCTGCTTTTCATTTGTCATGTGCTCTGGTGGAAGAGGACTATAAAAATGATCACTTTCCCTTCAATTTTTAGTTCAAATGCAGCCACTTTGAGCTCACCACATAGTATGAATGCCACGGCTACAAACCACGATACTAATTTGTTAATGATAATGAAGATCTGCGTAGAATGACTCCCAACTGATCTTAAAAAAAAAAAAAAGCCAAAAATCCCACCATTAAATTCCACCTAACATAATTCTGCCTAAGAGGCAGGGTCAAGAAGGACATGAGAAACCAACATTGTAGGCTAGGTGGGTAGAGTCCTAGGGACCAACCCAGAGCTCACTCACCATAGTACCAGGCTGTGTTCTAACTCATGAAGCTAGCATACTGTAAGCATTACTGTTTCCTTCTTGTTTCTATGTACAGAAAACAAGCACCTATCTATGAGGTTCCCATTTTTTCTCCTTGACCCTCAACTAGTTCTGGAAAAGTGGCTTCTCCAATATAAATTACTTATTTTTAGACTGTGTTTTATTTTGTATAATCCCACTTGTCTTTAAAACAGGGCTAGGAGACCACTTAACTTGCATCAGAGGAAGGAATGGTTTCTGACTCTCTGTGTCCCCTCCTTCCAGACAGATTGTAGCCTTATCTTTGTGCTGTAGCCTGGGGTTCTAAAGCCAGTGCTTAGCCTCAGATCACAGATACTAAAGAGTCTTCTCCTGCAGACAAGAGCCCTTGAGTTTCAAGTCTCTGATTCACATGGGGCGAGGAGGGGACAAGTCAATATATCCCCTACATTTTAGTTACACTAAAGGAAGACATATTAGTTAATTTGTGCGAATTGGATGCTTGCTGACTTTGTTGTAAAGACTAGTAAAAGGAATAAAAAACAAAATCCCTCTAATTTCAGGGGCCACAGGTCATCAGTATAAACTCACTCAACTATGGCTGGGGAAAGAGGCCATATGTCGTATTTGAAAGTCCAGAGTGCAAGAGAGAATGGGATGACCAAGTATTCTCTGCCTGGGAAGAGTTGGGGACTGTGAAACATGTAAATTGAAAATGAAAAATGATTCATTTCCCTGTGGATAATGCCAAAATTAGATGGAGAAAAATCCATTAAAATACTTTTAAAAGTGTCCGTGTATAAAATGAGAAATGAATAGAACCTAAAATTGATTACACACCAGTGTGTTGTCTCATTTATTAGTCATCAGAATTCATAGTGGCAAGGTTTGCAGGTAATTGGCTCTCAGGGCATGCAACAGAATGGGTCTTATATCTTTGCAAATCCTCCTTGAAAGAGAGCATCACTAGAGTACAGGAGAACAAAGCTAGAGCTCTAGACTAAACACATAGTACCTAGCATCCCACAGTTCATTTAAACCCACCATACTCCAGCTAGCAAGTAAGCACTTATGTCTTACAGTGGTCCCAAGCCACAGCTCATACTAACCATACACCACTACAAGCTTCCCTTTCACTTCTCTCTGGCCTCAATTTTGTCTTCTCCGATTGTCTAAATTCTAATTAATTCTCGTTAATATAGGTCCTGACCAGATTCCTCTCAGGGAAGAATTTGAGCAGATCATGCTGAAAGCTATGCAGGAACTTTCCGTGAGAGAGCGAGCCCTGCCTTTGGGTGCCCCGTGTGCACCCATGTCACCAGCACAGCTCCCCTGGCTTGCTAGATTAGCTGCCAGTGTGTCTCAGGACCTGGTTCATGTGATTGTGACCCAGAACTCTCTAGCAGAAGGCATTTCGGAGACATTGAGGCTTCTCAGTGAAATGAAACACTATCAGAGACTGCCAGATTACGTCGTGGCAATTTGTGCCTCAAAAATCAGAGGAAATGAATTTTGTGTGGTGGTATTAGGTGAGTGGGTTTGGGCTTTGTTTATTTGTCTTATCACTTGTTTAATGCATTCATTCTGTCATTTGTGTTTGAAAAATAGCAATTGGTCTTTCCAGCATCCACATAATTACTCTCCGGTTAATGACTATGATATGGGTTTCTCTCCCAATTTTAACTTTCCTTTCTTTCTCAAATCAAAGCCTTCAATGTGGCTGGTGCCCCTAGCACCTGGTTCTAGAGACATTCTTTTAAAACAGATACTCTCATCACATGTAACTTCTGTCCTTAAAAGATTTTATAAGTGTTGAGACTGGAAAGATGGCTCTGCAGTTAAAAGCATTAGCTACTCTTGCAGAGACCTGGGTTTAATTCCCAGCATCCACATGGCAGCTCATAACTGTCAATAACTCCAGTCCTGAGGGAACACCCTATTCTGATTTTCAGGATACTGCATGCATTGTGGTACATAAATACGTGAGCACGCGCGCGCGCACACACACACACGTACACACATGCACACATGCACATATGCACTGCTCATAGTAATAAAAACAAGTTAATTGTAAAGGTTTTGCAAGTCTTAGCCATTCTGTCATGTGATAAAGCACCTGTGTTAGCCAGTTATATTTGCCAGGAACTCTCCACACTGAAGGGCCTACTCTACCACGCCTAGGGAACCTTCAGAAAGTAGAGCAATGACTAAATGTGTTCTGTACTGACTCCCAGAGGGCTGTCCCTCAGAGCCACCAGCACTCAGACTTTCATTTCTCCTCTCTTCACTGAATGACTGTCATTGCTTCCTCCCAAAAAGATCAAATCCCAGCATTGCTCACAAACGTGCATTGGCCAAACTGTCTTTCCACCTCTATGTCAGGGTTTTAGAGAGCTTTTCTTGGCTGTGATCATTAATATTTTTAATTCTAAAAGTAATTCTGTATGTTTATGTTTGTAAGGTAAGTACTTATAACAACCATGTAAATACACTGTTAAATTTTCTATGGACTTCTCTAGTCTTTAAATATCTGCATGTCTATGCTTTTATAGTTACAAACATAAGATACACTATTTTTCCTTCAATCTCTTGGCATTATGTTATGAAGATTTTGTTGTTGCTGCTGCTGCTACTGTTGATGCTATAGACAATCTTTAAATTGATGTTTCCTATGCACATCTTTCAGCATGCCATGACCTTCTTAATCAAGTCCCTTTAGTTTTAGACTTCTGTGGTCTCTGTCTGTGTCCATCATACTTTGTGTTGCAGCAAGCATTAGTTCCAGTGATGAATTACTGCTTTGTTCTCTGTCCTTCAGGTCAGCATCAGTCCCGGGCCCTGGCAGAGAGCATGCTTACCACAAGTGAGTTTTTGAAAGAAATTAGTTATGAGCTCATCACAGGAAAGGTCAGCTTCCTGGCATCACATTTCAAAACAACGTCATTAGGTGAGTGGTTGTAAGACTGGGCCACCTGCCAGCCCTAGTTGCATGATTGTCTGAATTTAAATTTTAGCCTGACAGGAAGGTGGGGCTTAGGTTTTCTGGTAGAGCTTTCCTTGGAGTGGTTTAATCCTTACTCCTGGTGACTAACACCACAGGAGGCTTGTGAGGTCTAGAGGAAGACACAAGGATACTAGGATTAAAGCCTCGACTCAACTGTAAATTTGTTGCTTGGGCTATTTTCTCTTTCTCTCCCTGGGTCTAAGTTTTTTCATATGTCAGATAGAGCCAGAACAGTACATTCTGCCTGCTATTGTACATAAAGCCAGCCAAAAGAGAGTCAGTGTTGGAAATGTGCTGGTTGTAAGCGTGCACCTACAAAGGTAGATATCATCTAGGAAAGCTCTTACTGTACAAATGCCACAACAGAAATGACCATGTAGGAATTCTGGCATAACTCTAGGCCAACTTAAAGTTTTTGATGAGAACCCAGCCCAGGTGCCTGATTTGGATACTGATAATAACCCCTCACCATGCTGCTCATTACAATCTCCTTAAATCTACCTTATTTTGACATAGGGGATGACCTGGACAAGCTGCTTGAAAGACTGCAACAAAGAAGAGGAGACAGTGTGGTCACTCCTTTCAATGGTGACCTTAATGAGTGTGTGTCCCCTCAGGAGGCTGCTGCTATGATTCCCACACAAAACCTGGGTAAAGTGGCCTAAGACTAAGGGAAGGGTCTACCCTTGGGACAGACAGTGTAAAAGCTTAAAAAAAAAAAAACCCTCAGGGATTTTAAGAGCCCTCACGGCATAGACTACTGCAGGTTTTTCCATTGTTGTCTACCTGGTAAATTGAATTCTGATTCACAGTACTTTGCTGTGTAACCTTTTCCTTACTAAGAGTCCTTTCCCTGAGAGACTCCTGTTCAGTTACATTGGTGGTATCTTTTAGCCTCAGAGAGTTCCTCTTGTTGCCAGGAATGATTTTAGGAATCCTGTTTTATTTTTATTTTATTTTATTTTGTTTTGTTTTGTTTTGTTTTATTGTGTGTGTGTGTGTGTGTGTGTGTGTGTGTGTGTATTGAGACAGGATTTTATTTTCCCAGACTGACCTCAAACATTATGTAGCTGAGTCTAGTCTTGAGCTCTCGATCCTCTAGCCTCCACCTCCAAAATTCTGGGATGACAGGCACCACAGGACGGACCCTCAGTATTTTTTCCTTAGTTGTATGCAGAGAGTTGCTGTGCTTTTGGGGAGCTTAAGAGAACTTCATGAACCATCCAGACTGCAAACTGTGCAGGACTGTATCTCTTATCTTTTGTCTTACTTGTAAAACTTCAGACTCATGGAGTATGAGGCCTTCCAGGCAGCAGAACAACGTTACCTACATATCATCTGCCCTGCAAGTCAGAACCCTGTGGTGGGCAGTAGGCCAGGGAAGAGGAAACAGATCTCACCTTCTTGTCAAAACAAATGTGAATATGATCCACAAAGTGTCTTGACTTCTAGGCAGTATTTGGAAATATAGCTGTCATTCATTCAATCTAAAATGAGTTTATATGAACTATGTTGAATTGTTAATAAGTTTAGAGTTTGCTCAGCCGGTAAAGGTTGCTTACAGCCCAAGCCAGGGACCTGAGTTAGATCCTAGAACCCACATAAAAGTAGAAAGAGAAAGCCAACTGCTTTGACCTCCACACACCACCACTTGATGCATTCATGTGTAATAATAATAATTAGTTAATTAAATATTTCTTAATTCTCAGAATACATACAGCTCTCTAAGTACATCCTTGGTTCTCTGTTTAAGAAAGGCTATTTGAAAGCAAGGTAGTGGTAGCACACATCTTTCATCCTGGCAGCAAGTTCAAGGTCAGCCTGGTCTATAAAGTAAGTTCTAGGACAACCAAAGCTACATAGAGAAACCCTGAAACCCTGCCTTGAAAAACCAAAAACCAACCAAACAAAATGTTGCTTGAAGGAACTGGAGAAAAAGCTCGGGAGTTAAGGACCCTGGATGATTTTCAGAGGACCGGGCTTTCATAACCCACACAGCAACTCACAGCCATCTGGGACTCCAGTCCCGGGGATCCAGTGCCTCCTTTGTCCTCTGAGGGAACCAGACACATAAATGCTACCAAAACTCTAAACACATTTTGAAAAAATAATATTTTTTAGTTTAAAAAGAAATGTCAGCTGGTGCATACCTTTAATCCCAGCACTCCCAGGCAGAGGCAGACGGATCTTTGTGAGTTCAGGGCAAGCCTGATTTACATAGTAAATTGCAGGACAGCCAGAGCTATATACACTCTGTCTCAAAAGATCTAAATGAATAAATAAATAAAATAAAAATAAATGTTGCTTGAAACCAGCAAGATGGCCCCATGGGTAAAAGCAACTACCACCAAACCTGATGGCCTGAGTTCAAACCCCAAGCCTCGTTCACGTGGTAGAAGAAGAAAACCAATTCCTGCACGTGGTCTTATCACTTCCACATGTGTGCTGTGGCACACAGGCATATGCACACACCCACACATGCACACACACACATACACCAACACTAAAAGTTATAATAAAAATTTACAAAAAATACTGTTGTTTTATATTTCATCAAACTTCAGTTTGCTAAGTTAAAAAAAATTTTTTTTTGGTTTTTCAAGACAGCTAAGTTAAATTAAACATACAAATTTATATATACATTTAGTTCCCAGTCAGCCTACAAACTGAGAAACTAATAACTTATTTATATTGGAGGACAGGTTTATTTCATTGGTAGATTTTTTTATTTTTATTTTTCACTTGTGTACATGTATGTGTGTGTTTGTGTGAATGTGTGCCAGGTATATTCAGGTGCCCACGAGGATCAGAAGATGGTGTTGGATCCTCCAAGGTTGTAGACATAGGTGCTACAAATCAAACCCTGTTTTTCTGCAGAAGCAATATTTTCTCCTAGCTGCTGAGACATCTCTTCAACCTCTTAACTGTAGTCTATGTGGAGGGGGGGAAATGGGGGAAAATTATATAGGGGCTAGAGAGATGGCTCAATGGTTAAGAGCACTGGATGCTCTTTCAGAGGACCCCAGTTCAGTTCCCAGCTCTTACATGGTTACTTACAAATATCTATAGCACCAGTTCCAAGGGATCTTGTGTATTCTTCTGCCTTCCTTGGGCACTAGGCACGCAGATGGTACACAAGCAAGCATACATGCAAGCAAAACACTCATACACATAATTTTTAAAAACTTCAAACTTGTTTGCACTAGCATTACTTTTTCTTCTCTGAAGCTGAGAATCAAACTCAGGCCTTACATACACATCTAGAGGTTTGCCCCATTGCTGAGCTGTTCTCCCAGCTCTGCTATTCAAACTCATAGCATCAAGCTCTGTCAGTCAGTTCTTTCTGCTGTCAAGAAGCCCTCTGTGGCCAGAGTAGCTAGGATATTGTGAGTAGTGGATGCCTCAGTTACACCTCAGTTGAGTTTTGACAACTTTCATTAGCACTAGTTAATTAGGCCCTTGAGATTATGTTTCAGTCAAACAACCAACATACGTCCCAGATAGAATGCGGCCCTTTTGTGAGGCAGTTGCCTGCCCAGACATTTTGTTGTCTGTGGGGAGAGGGGGTGTGCACAGGGATTGATGGCTTGGTGAGAACTTGTAAGAAAGGGTTACTGATATGTATAGAGTATCTGGACAGTGTTTTGCAGTACATCACCTACTAAGAGACCAGCTGCCTGTGTCACAAGCAGGTAGGTCTCTTTGGGTAGTCTAGGACATGTCCTAGACTACCCAAATGCTGGCAGAGCCAAGTCAAATAGGAAGAAAAGTGAAGGTTGTATCTCTGGCCTGTGTTGTCTAGTCATAGAGAGGGGATTTCAGGTCATGTTGCTGCTGACTTGCTGATGAAGAAATGTTTACTGTGGTATCACCCAGAAAAATTCAAAGGAATCCTACAGTATTATAGCTACAGCTTTGCCTCCCTCCCTAGACGGGCCTGGGCAATGCTGAGAGGCCTAAAGTGCTGAATACCCACTTCCTCATCTGAGTCCTGGTCCAGCTGTGACAGTGTAGTCTGTTTCCACTATTAGCCAAAGTGTTGTAAGGCAATCCCAAAGTTTTTAAGTAATTTGCTTGTACAACTGTCGTATCCCATTCTTGAACGTATCTTCTCAGTCAGATTTTAGGGGGAAATAGGCAAATCCATAAAGCTCAGTATCAAATGAGAATAGCAAGTGGGAATTCTTGGTTGTGAAACATTGATTTTTTTCCCCTTGTGTTTTATGTCTCCAAACGGATTCATAGTGCTTGTCGAAGGACTAAATTAATATTGTTCTTATAACTTTTTTTAATTTTAGATGTAGATAACGAAACCTTCCAAATTTATCAACCACAGCTCACAGTTGCCAGAAGACTCTTATCCCAGGTGTGTGCAATCGCAGACAGCGGCAGCCAGAGCCTGGACCTCGGCCACTTTAGCAAAGTGGACTTCATCATCATCGTTCCACGGTCAGAGGTTCTGGTCCAGCAAACTCTCCAGCGTGTTCGACAATCAGGTAAGAGTGAGCCTTTCTATGAGTTTCTATTTAGTTCCAGTCCTGGAGCCCCTTTATCCCTTCCTCTCACTTAGTCCAAACGTTTAAAAGACATTTAAAACATTCTTCAGTAGTAAAAATCACAAAAGCATTTGAATGAATATTTAATTCATCTGTAAGCTTTCTCCTAGACTTTTTTCCCTTAGAGACCAAGACTAAAATTGATTTGTGTGCTTGCCGAGGCCATAAGTCTGTGATGTCATGCGTGGGACTGCAGTCTGGTTATTCACTGTTTAGGGATGTCCAACCTGTCTGGGATGCTGGGTCAAAACCTCTTCCTAGGTTCGGACAGGTCATTTCTCAGAGTTCTCAGACAGTTAGCAGGTTGCCAGAATGTTTTCAACACCACCTTACACATTATCAGCAAGAAGCCAAGTTAAAATTATCTCCAAGAACATAGAGACCAAGTTCAAAAACATTTCCCTCTAGAAGACAGAAATGGTAGAAAGCAAGGGTTATACAAGTCTGTGGTAAATATAATCTCTTCATTAAATAAAACTTATTTAGAATATATAAAAAGCCATAGAGTTTAGAAAATTGGGACAGCTAAGCAAATGCTGGTTTTCATGTAAACCAGGTTTTTATTGTTTCTTTTGCTTAGTTGGTAGGTTGGTTGGTTAGTTTTTGGTTCTTTGAGACAGGGTTTCTCTGTGTAGCCCTGGCTGTTCTGATACT
Organism: Tokudaia tokunoshimensis; assembly: GCA_036184795.1. Taxonomy (NCBI): domain Eukaryota; kingdom Metazoa; phylum Chordata; class Mammalia; order Rodentia; family Muridae; genus Tokudaia; species Tokudaia tokunoshimensis. The sequence continues at coordinate 867,247 of BTHU01000017.1, forward strand.
TGTTTTGTAGACCAGGCTGGCCTTGAACTCAGAGATCTGTCTCCCTCTGCCTCTGCCTCCCAAGTGCTGGGATTAAAGGTGCGTGCTACCACTGCCTGACATAAACCAAGTTTAACAAGAAAAATTTAAGTTTCAAATTCCCTCTGGTTATCTTACCTGTGGGAAAGACAGGTTTTAGATGGAGGATAGATGTTTTTGTCACATTAAAGAATTATTTATTTTTTTTGAAAAGCCTGTTCTTTTATTGAAAAAGGAAGTAAAAACATTTTATGATAAAATTGAAGATTTACGTGCAAAATATTTCTAATAAAATAGAAGAGATATATAGAAAAACATGTTAAAATTGACAATTTTCATGGAAAATTAAAGAGTAAAGTGGTAGACATAAAAAACATTGCTAAATTAATTGAAAAATGAAATAGAAACATTTTATAATAGAATTGAAGATTTATTTATTTTCTGATAAAATTGTAGAAAATATAGAAAAACATGTTAAAATTGAAGATTATCATGGAAATTTTTATATCGATATAATAATGGTAGGCATAAAAGTATTCCTAAGTTGACTGAAAGTGGAATTATAAACATTTTCTGATAAATTTGAAGATTTACATGGAAAATATTTCTGATAAAATTGAAGAAATATATAGAAAAACATGTTAAAATTGAAGATTATCATGGAAATTAAGCAGATAAAATGATAGGCATAAAAATAATTCTAAGTTGATAGAAAGTGGAATTATAAACATTTTCAGGTAAAATTGAAGATTTACATGGAAAAATAGTTCTGATAAAATTCAAGAAATATATAGACAAACATGTTATAATTGACATTAAAGAATTATATTTGAAAACAGAAAATTTAATAAATTCAAATTTCTAAGAATGTAGCTTATGGATTCCTCACCTATAGACAGTGTCTATCAAACTTTGTATAGCCTTCCAGGGAGTCTTTTAAAATTCAGGTTCCCCTCAGTAGTCAAGGGAGTCACCAGAGTGTATTTTGTCCAAGCTCCTGGATGCTGCTGGTCAGAGGGCTACACTCTGAGCATCATGGCTGCGTATGAACTCTTCCCACATGAGCTAAACGCAGGTGTTCACCTGTCTAGTTGTGACCGACTCATGGGAAATGTTCTTCATGGTCTCAGGAGGCCTCAGAGTAATCTGCTTTTTAGCCTTTAAGTCTCAAACTAGGCAGTGACCTTTTGGAAATGAGCAGGAAGAGGACAGAAGCCTTCCCTGAAGCTTTCACAGAGGCCAACATGAATGCCAGGCTCCCTCAACTGTGTCTTCTTTCCTCCCCTCCACCGTGGGTGATGGGCGGGTTTCCGTAGTGCCAAGTAACCTGACCTATTATTACTCATGGATTTTCTCTTCCATACATGGAGGGAGTGCCGTCTTTTGTAAGCGGTTCACTTACCATCTGGCATTTGCAGCCTCCCTTGGTCTGTGATCTGATATCCCAAGTCATACTTCAGCAAACACATCATAGCACCTGTTCAGAGTGAGCTTCATCTGCAGTCTTTTCCTGGAATAACCTCTCAGTGACTTGCACTTTCCCTGTCTCTGTGCAGGGCCTACCCATCCTCCTCTCTGAGCTCAGGGGTTTGATTTTGGTTTTGGTTTTTTTCTTTCATATTTTAAGATTGCCATTCTTTAGAAAGATACTAAAATATGATCAGTTAGATAGGTTTATAGTGGGGGGATCAGGGTCGGTGTTATAGGCAGATTTGGAAAACTGAAGGCAAATTACTTTTTTATTGTTGCTGCTGTTTTTATTTTTTGTTTGTTTGTTTAGTTTTTTTGAGACAGGTTTCTCTTTCTAGTCCTGGTTGCCCTGAAACTCATGCTGGCCTGGAAGCCAGAGATCTGTTTGCTTCTGCCTTCCAATCACTGGAGTTAAAGGCATGTACCACCCCTCACCCAGTAGCAAATTACAATTTTGATATTATTCACTCCTAGCTTTGGCACAAAAGTTTACTTAAAGAATTTTATTTTCATTAAATTTGAAAACATAAAATTTAATGAATTCAAAGTTCTAAAATTTTAGCTTATGGATTCTACATCCATAGACAGTGTCTATCAAACTTTATATAGACTTCCAGGAAATCTTTTAAAATGCAGATAAAATTAATTCAGGTAAAATTATTGTAGTAATAATCACTTTTATATACTTAATAATAACATTCTTTTTTAATTATAAAAAAATATTATTGTGGTATGTAGAGTGTGTGCACCTGTGTGCATGTGCATTGTGTACATGTGTGCATGTGTGTGTATGTGTGCATGTGTGCATATGTACATGTGTGTGTGTGTGAGGGTAACATAGAGCATATGTAGAACTCAAAGAACAAGTTTTAGAAGTCAGTTTTCTCTTTCCACTGTGAGATCTAGGGATCAAACTCAGGATACTAAGTATTTTTACCCTCTGAGCCATCTTTCTGGACTTGTGGTATTCTGAAAATGAAGGTAATAAAGCAGAAAAGTATAAACATTTGTACACAGAAGTTATGGTTTAGCAGTGTACACAGTTAGCCTGCTTGAGATTCTGGGTTCAATTCCCACAAAATTAAACATTTGTAATCTCACACTCAAGGTTACCACTATAAAAATGTTGTTGTTAGCACCCACTTACTGCCTAATGTTGTGCCTCCTTCCTTCCTGTATCTGTTCTTGCTGTGGATGTACAGTATGCATAGGAAAAGCTTTTTTAAGTAGCATTCTTAATGAGTACACAGTATTTATTAAAACTATACTAAAATGTGTCAATATATTTAAGTATCCTCATATTTTTTGGAACACATACTAGTTAATAGGAAAGTCCATATATATGTATATGTATATAGAAAAGTTTTCCAAGACAGAGTAAGAAATTACTTATTAAAACACCACGTAACTATCAAAGCCATTAAAAGTTCCCCAGAAATCGTCGGACTCAGTTTCCTCCTATTCCACCATGAAAATGAAGAGTTGAGCTTGCCTGGGGCCACAGAGGGCAGGCCCTCAGAGGAAACCTGCTTTTCATTATTGAATACCTAGAGTCTCATGTGACCTCTCAGGTCTGACACCAAGGTGTCTGAATGGAGGGAGGAAGAACTAATATCCATCGTCATCTTCCTGCTTCAATCTGCCTAGTTCCCAAAAGAAAGCATTTCAGCATCCAGCCCTCTGGAGAGAGTGTCAGACAGGAAGAATGGTCGAGTGTCCTTTGTAGTTTATGTGTGGCCGAAAGCAGAAGGAAATAGTTGCAGACACACACTAGGTAAAGCATGTGGTCTCTTGACTGGCATTCTGATTAAGGGAAGAGGAAATGAAGGAGAAAGGACAGAGAGAAGAAAGGAAAAAAGAAAACAATACAAAAGAGAAAAGAAATGGGTTAAGACTTTTCAAATTGTCCCAGTAATCTGAAATTCTGACAATTGAAGAAACTCTGCATTCTGTCAGTCAGAACACTAGAATACTAGCACAATAAAAAACATAAGCCATTCTAAATTCAAGGTGGACGGGTCAATATCAGGGACTGTGCTTAGTCAGGGCTCCCTGGCTTGTGCAGGTGATCTGTCCAGCAGACAGGAGCAGGTGTAGTGGCAGCCTTGAAGGAAGTTTTATACTGATAAGGTTAATGATGCTAATCTAGTGATTGCACATGCACATGGTTATGAAGAAGCTGGAGCTGTTAGTTGGTGACAAGAAGATCATCTGGTCCAAAGAGGCACAAAGTGTTGCCATCCTGCAGCCACGGAGAACTGGGTACACCTGGAAGGAGAGCTGGCGATGAAAGAGAATGGGCAGGGGAAAGAAATAACAAGCCAAGACAAAGTTCTTTCTGATCAAGGCTCAATGTTAATGTTATCTCTGAATATATATAGGAAAACCCATCCCCTGTTTCACCTGGATCTTGTAGCAAAACAAGCTCAGCAGCTCAGTGGGTAGTCAGCTTGCTTCTTCAGGAAACTGTGGATGTGGTAAAACAATAGACTTTCACCTAAATTGGAAAACTCCACCCAGGTCAGCAGAAGACCGACTGCAGCAAACAATTAAGGTCTGGTTAGCCTGCTCAAGGCTGGGGGAAGGGCACAATTCCCCCTATTTTATTTTTCTAAAGATGATCTGGATGGGAAGCACAAAATTTACTTATGCTCCATGATCCTGTCTGGGAAATATGGTGGCTGGTGACCATGCCTGGCTTAGGTCTGGGTCTAGACTCCTTCTTACCCATCTTCGAGGACATGCACAGCTTGTTTGTGTTTATTTGAATAAACACGGCCTTTTAGTGTTTGTTATGAACAAACACAGCCTTTTGGAGCTGCTTCTGTCTTAGATTGATAGGAGCTCTAGAACCCCAGTTGCCCGTCTTTGACTACCAGCCTTCATTAGCACACTTTTTTCCCATTCAGACCAAAGCCATGAAGGACATATGAATATGCACTCAATGCATTTCTTCATAGCGATGAATAACTGCCATGGTGAATAACTGAGCTTTGCTGAAGGTGATTCTGTGTGGAAACAACCAACCTGCTTAAGATACAAAGTCAAAAGTTAAGAGTAACAGGATTAAGGTTGTCTGTGGGAATGTCCCAGGCATTCAATTCAGCTGCTAATTAACAAAGATCAGGCACAAAGTCTGGCCACCAGGTGTATGGGAGGTGGCTTTGAGAATTGATAGAAAACACTTACTGCTCCAGTAGGAGTGGAGATTATGCTCCAAGTCAACTCAGCTGGCTGATAGAGATTTTGAGCCATTTTCATAATTGGAAGCCATCGGGCTCCATCTTCTTTTTGTGAAAAAACACAGAACCTTGCCCCCATATTAAAACAGGGTCGGGATCGTGCCATATGCCAATAAGTATGCCTAGTTGTAGGGTGCTATAGACACTCAGCAAAGAGTTCCTTGGCATCCAAATTTTAAAAATTTAAAAATAAAAAACATGACTTAAATAATATACATGGGGATATAATTCTCCCCTTTTTGTTAAGAAGATATTGTTTTAAAGTTCCTTGTCCTTGATAATTATAAAAAATTCCAGTCATATGGGTAGCATTAAATTGTTGACAAAACATTTCAAACGCTTGACTGTAATAAATAGCCAGTTCCATTATCTGTTTTAATCTGATTTGGAACACCAAGCATAGAAAAACAATGCAGGCAATGGCTTACTACATTTTTAGTTGCTTCTCCTATTAAAGCAGTTGCAACTAGAAAGCCTGAAAAGGTATCAATTCCTCTTGAAAACTCAAATTAGGGCATTGGAAACACATTTGAGAAACTACTATTGATCAAGAGTAGAGTCCTTGAGTATATAAGCAGACAAGACTGTAAAGTCAAATGCCATTTATATATCTAGAATGCTGCTCTTCAGGCCATGGGCTCTCTCACCTACAACCCAAACAACCCTGTAGTGCATGCTTTCATAGACTCTACAATCCACATTAAATAATTATCCTCAGTGAGAGGACAGAAGGGAGGCAGGGTAGGGCCACAAGACAAAAGGGACTACAAATTCAATGAACTCTGAAAGCAACTAACAGAATTTAGCCAACTTTTACAGTTTGGGTTTTATTTATTTGTTTGTTTTCCCTAAAAAGAGACTACAGGGGTAAAGGAATTATGTGCTGGCTGGTTTCCTGTTGACATGACACCAGCTAGAGTAATTTGGAAAGAGGAAATCTCAATTGAGATAATGCCCCCACTAGATTGACCTGTGTGCATTTTCTTGATTAGTAATTGATGTAGGAGGGCCCAGTTCACTGTGGGCAGGGCCACCCATGAGCTGCTGGCCATGGGTGGTATAAGAAAGTAGGCTGAGTAAGTCATAGGAACAAGCAAGTTAGCAGTACCCCTCCATAGCCTCATCTTTAGTTCCCACCTCCAGGTTCCTCCCATGGCTTCCAGCAGTAATGGACTATGATGTGCAAGTGTAAGATGAAATAAACCTTTTGCACCCCACATTGCTCCCCAAGATATTTTATCATAGCAAGAGAAACCCAGACAAAAAGCATTATGGGACTCTTAAAAACTGAGACTGTTTTAATGATTTAGTACTTTTTTTAAATTTTCATATGTCATATGGTAGCAGGGTTTGGGAGTGGGGAGGCATGGAACTCAAGCCTCACAAATGCTAGGCAGTAATTCTTTCCTGACCAGTATTCCTGGCCTGATTTTCATCTCTTTAAGAATTAGTTTCTGATTATTTGGTTTCATACCAAAACTTTGAAGAAATCTGTCTGGTCCACGGAGAAAGTAAATGGCTAAAACTGAAGGTTTTCTGTTTTGTTTTGTTGTTTTTTGTTTATTTAATATCTCTTTGATGGGAGAGGCAAGGAATAAAAATTAGGTATTAAAAATAAAAGCGAGAAAATCATTGCTTAAAAAAAAATCAAGAGTAAGGATGTATGTCAGAATATACTATTTTCTCCAAATAGTATAGTGCGGCATTGGAACAGTCCTAACTCATCTTTTCTGATACCTGGACGTCTGAAAGGTCCATGATTATTAACATCTCCAACTGGTACTAGCCACGTATTCTGATCACATTTTTGGTCTGTGGTACCTGTAGACATATATCATGTGTTCTTGGCTCTATTTCCTTTCTAGCTCCACACAGTACACAATTTGTCCGAGGGTAATAATTTTTTTCCTCTTCTTCGGCAAAGAGGACCCTAACTTAATATTCAAGCTTTCCCTCAACACATCTAGATTCTGCATTTTCCAGTAAAGAAAAGTAGAGACACAAATCCCTGTGATGCATCCTCTAGGTACGTTTAGATGTCTAAGAAGATTCCTCACTCATGATATTTACAGTTGGTTTTTAGGAATGCCCATGACTAGGGTACCACCCATGTCAACTCCCAGAGAGATGGATATCATTTAGAAAAGACAGAGGTTCCTGGCTACTGCCCTTCTAGAACTTAGTGAGTGGCAACTTGTCTCAAAAGAATACTGGTACTTCCTAAGTTCCCATTCATGCCCCAAACCAGGTGCATTATTTAGGCAGCTCTGACCCAGAGTCCTTGCACCTCTATAGGTATCCTGGATGGATTTAGTAAACTATGACAGACTTGGTCATGATGTTTTGGAAAAGAAATTTTACTTAAGCCAGTAGAACTATTATAGACAATTTAAATTGTTAAGAAGTCAGACCAAATAAAGGTGACTTTTCCCAAAGCAGCCCTTTGTGAGCACTTATGAGCATTTCCAGATTCTAAGCATCTGTTTGTTTTGAAAGACAAGACATGAAAGGTAAAGTAGAAACTAATAACAGTGATTCTGTTTATGAGCTAGAGGACCTAAGTACAGAAGGATTATGCTTTTGACTTTTGGTGCTTAAAACAATTTACAAATTTAGCTCTTATTTGCTGCACAAAATAACAGGTTTCATTAGATTTCCATATGTGTATATAACATGTATTCTGATCATGTGTGCTCCTTACTACCTGCCTCTCCCCGTCACAGACCCCTTCCTCATTCCAAATATCCTTCTACTTTCCTGTCTCATTTTTTGTGATTTACATATTTAAAAATAATTAAAACAATGAACATGGACAAAATTGAATATAAAACATATACAGATACGCCAAACTACATGTAATAAGATAATACTATCACAAGCAAAAAATGATTAGTCCAAGCAATTTTTTTAAGACAGGGTCTCTCTTTGTAGCCCTGGCTGTCCTGGAACTGTATATCAGGCTGGCTTCAAACTTATGGAGATCTGCCTTCCTCTGCCTTCCTTTAATAGGGATTAAAGGCATATGCCCACCTAAATTAGCTCAAACTTTTTTAAAAAGTATTTATTATTATTTGATGTATATGAATACACTGTAGCTAACATACCAGACACACCAGAAGTGAGCCACCGTGTGGTTCTTAGCCAATTCCTGGCTAGGAATTGAACCCAAAACTTCTGGAAAAACAATCAGTGCTCTTAACCACTGAGCCATCTTTCCAGCCCTAGCTCAAACTTTTTAAACACAGTTTTTTCCACTCTACATTCACAGTGTGATATATTTTTTAATTAGGGAAAACAATGGAAAATAGCAGACAAAAGTTCATACAAACAAATAATTCACCAAACTACATATTATGTTGGTAGTATAGCAGCACATCCAAAGAATTAGTTCAGATGACTTGTGGAGGTTTATTTGTTTGTATATGGATGTGTTTTGTCTGCATGTACATCTGCACACCAGAAGAAGGCATTGGATTCATATAGGACTACAGTTACAGATGTTTGTGAGCCTCCATGTGGTTGCTGGGATTTGAACTTAGGACCTCTGGAAAAAAAGCCAGTGTTCTTAGATGATTCAGCCCTAGTTTGGATAAATCTTGATTCTTAATGTCTACCTTTTTAAGAACAAAATGGCTACAGATAAATGTGGAATCGTAATTAGTATATTTGTGGTTGGTCAGTCCTGCTGTTTCACTAGCTCTGAGGACTGGTTGGTTGGTTGATTGGTTGTTTTTTTTTTTCCTCTCTCCCTTTGTCCTGAAATTAACTTCTTATTTTCCAAAATGCTTTTGAGTCTTTTATTGAAGACAGTATCTAAAAGCCCAAATCTGGGCATTGGTGTACTCATTGCTACTGTGGTATCATCTTAGGCACACTTGGTAGACATCCAGGAAGTGTATGTGTTAATCCATACATGCATATATATCCTCTTCACTTCTCTGTATACATTTAAATAATGAGTTCATATTGAGACCTCCAATTCCAAAACAACCCCAAAATTCACCCTGGCCTTCCCCCCTTTCCTTATGTGAAACTTCCCTCTCTCACAGGAAGAAACCACCGTCATCGAACACACATTCACTTGGATTATGTAACCACTCATCCATATCCCTCTTAGAAACTGCTTTGGTGACTGAAGGTTTTGTGTGCATTGTCCTCAAACTTACACTTTGCAACCAATGGCTTAATTGGTTGAGACACTGTCATAATGGAAACAGGTACTGTGGGAGTACAGGAGAAACCCCAGCAGAACAGGGATCTCAGGAACTTATTTTTGTCTGCAAAGTGGGAAAGAGTCAGGCCATCTGAAAGTGAGTCCCTAGCAGACAAGCAGTGGCAGCTACTACAGCATCTTAGTAAGAAAGTAACACATGGTCAACACCAGGAATCAAAGGGGAAATGCAAGTTACATCCACGTAAAATAGAACTATTCAAAAAAAAACTTAAAACAGTAAGAAAGAAGTGAAATAACTACAACAACAACAACAATAACAATGGCGTCTCTACAAAATCCACAAACACATACAGGAAAGCTCTGAACCAAACCAAAAAGGATGATTCCATAACTACAGGTGTATGGGTGAGAAGTAGGTGATAAGAACAGAGACCAGGGGGGATGTGTAGTTTTCTGAACGTATCACTATACATGGCGTTGGCTTTTAGAGACTCAGAGAGCAGCGCATATCCAAAGCCAACCCCCAGGGAGTCAAAATGGTAACAAATGAACCCTCACTCATCAAGGAAGCTGAATTGCAAAGGAGAAGATGGAAGAGGACACTAAGTGAAGCACACCGCCATTGGTTGCAAAGTGTAAGTTTGAGGACAATGCACACAAAACCTTCAGTCACCAAAGCAGTTTCTAAGAGGGATATGGATGAGTGGTTACATAATCCAAGTGAATGTGTGTTCGATGACGGTGGTTTCTTCCTGTGAGAGAGGGAAGTTGCACTTAAGGAAAGGGGGAAGGCCAGGGTGAATTTTGGGGTTGTTTTGGAATTGGAGGTCTCAATATGAACTCATTATTTAAATGTATACAGAGAAGTGAAGAGGATACTGTGAGTGTGTCTTTGTCTGGGGCCTTTGTCTCTCTTTCCTCTCTGTATGTTCAGACCTGGCATAGCCCTGATGACTGCCTGACATAAAGTCACTGACCAGTACATAGTTACTGTGTGCTGAGTGAGGACCACGGGTCATCGATCTCATAAGACTTCACAGTGCCCACCTGTTGCTTAGTGTCCTTTGGAAACAGTAACAATAAAATCTGACTACTCTCAGGTAAAACTGAAAATAATCTTCAAGACAAGACTCCTGGAGAGCTAGAGGAACGGCTCAGTGGTTAAGAACACTGGCTGCTCTGGCTAAAGACCCCAGGATTCAATTCCCACCACCCACATGGTGGCTCAAGTTCCAAGAGAGCCAGCACCCTCTTCTTGTCTCCATAGGCACAGCACTCATATGCATACAGCCACATACAGGTACACATACATACAAATAAAAATCAAATTAGAATAAAAAAAAAGTAGGACTCATGCCCTTAATCCCAGCACTCAACAAGCAAAGGCAGAAAGACTTCTGTGAGTTCCAGGCTAGCTGGGGAAAAATCTTGAATTAAGATTAGTTTTATGTTTTCCTTTTCTGTACAATTAACTTTCATAAAATAAAACATTTTCCACTTTTGCCTCCTATTTCACTTAAGGCTGTTATTATACTTTGTAGATGCTAACTGCATGTAGTTGTTAACTGGTTGGTGCCATTTTGTTAAAAGGGTGAAATTAAATCAGTATAACTCATAAAGATCTCTTCATTTCACAGGAGGGTGGGTTGTGGACAGCAGCTTTGCACACCTAGATGTTTGTATGTGAAACTTAGTTATAGACAGAGCCACTGAACCATAACAAAAGTCACACAATTTCTCATTTCTTGAGAATATGGTAATCATGGGTAATTGTGTTTGTTTTATACATTGAGGGCCTCCCATGCTCTGTGTATATGTGTATCCCTGTATAAAAATGTTTCCAATAGTGTCTGACAGTGTAATTTAGTGGGAGAGTGCTTGCCTGGTATCTGTAGAGCCCTGGACATGTGTTTTCCATTAGTACGCTAAATTTGGAAAAATAAGATTTTTATGTTATATTAATTTATTCAATATCTGCAAACCAAAGCTTAGTTTTTTCTTATCAGCCTAAGGTAGATATTAGCACCTTACCTACAAAAGGGAGTTAAATAAAATGGGTCTTAAGCTGCGGTGGTGGCGCACGCCTTTAATCCCAGCACTTGGGAGGCAGAGGCAGGCGGATTTCTGAGTTCGAGGCCAGCCTGGTCTACAAAGTGAGTTCCAGGACAGCCAGGCTACACAGAGAAACCCTGTCTCGAAAAAACAAAAAAAAAAAAACCAAACCAAAAAAAAAGGGGTCTTAAGCATTCAACAGCTTTTACTCCAAGAATCATTCCTTGGGTCTGTTCTGTAAGCCGGGTGTGGTTGTGCAGGCCTCTAAGCCTTCACTGTCTAATCCTGGGAGGCAGTGTAGGCTCCTGAAACCCTGTCCCAAAACACAAAAGCAGCAGAAATGTATTTCTTGTTCTTTTTTTTTTTGGTTTTTCGAGACAGGGTTTCTCTGTGTAGCCCTGGCTGTCCTGGAACTCACTTTGTAGACCAGGCTGGCCTCGAACTCACAAATCCTCCTGCCTCTGCCTCCCAAGTGCTGGTATTAAAGGCGTGCGCCCGTATTTCTTGTTCTTTATATCAGTCCCTGAGACAAGGAATGAGATGCTCCAAAGAAAGGGAAATCTGGCATTTTTTTTCTCTAAACTCGGCAGAATGTGGAAAAGAATAAAAGGTTTTCTCTCTAAACCTCTGTGTTGTTAGTGCCTAGTATTCGTCAACACTGAGCTTTGTGTTTGTGTGTGTGTGTGTGTGTGTGTGTGTGTGTGTGTGTGTTACACAAAAATGTGTAATAAGAGCAACGCTTTTCCTCTTGGCAGGTGTCCTTGTAGACCTGGGTCTGGAGGAAAGCGGACTGGCTCATCAGAGAGCAGAGAGATATGTTGTTCGCCTGGACAATGAGATCCAAAGCAAGTTTGAGGTTTTCATGAGGAAGGTGAAGCAGAACCCATACACACTGTTTGTGCTGGTTCACGACAACTCCCATGTGGAGCTAACGAGGTGATTGCTTCAGTGGGAGCAGATCCAGTCTTTCCTCCATAGCAGTCACTGTTACCAAAAGAAACCCTTTAGTCATGGTGTGAAGGCACTGAGACCCTCACAGTTAGTGCCTTCCCATTGGTAACTTATTCCCAGTCATTCCTTGCCCCTGAAACTCTGCTGTCCAATTTATGTTGGTTTTCATTTTTTGTCATTATTGATTTATTTTATGCATGTACATTCATGTAGCACTCATGCATACACTGATGTCGGAGGACACCTGTGGGAATCAGTTCTCTCTTCCACCATATGAGCTCTTGAAACTGAACATGTGTGTGTGAGTACACACACACACACACACACACACACACACGAAAATGAAAATAGAATAGAATAAAATATGCATGATAACCTGGCATACCCAAACTGAACAGAACTGTGAAAACTTTAGCAGTGTGACTTTCTGGGCTCCCAGTCCTCCTCTCAACCCTCTTCCTATCCCTCCTCCCAGGCTGAGGCAAGAAGGAGGCAACTGTGGATACAGGTCTTTGCAGGATTGGAAGCTTTCACAGTCAAACAATCCAACTCAACACAGATGAGCTACTGTGGGCTGCATGAGTGAGTTCACACTCAGAATAGCTTAGGAACAAGTTGAAAAGCCAGGAAGGGTAGAATCCCCAGCATCTGTCTAGAAGGGGTAATATAAAAATAAGAATATAATTTTTTGTCTTTCAAATTGTATGTTTTATGAGACAAAATCTCATTAAATAGCCCAAGGTGCCCTTGAACTCTTAATCTTGCCTGCTTCAGTTTCTCATGTGCTTCCTGATTACAGATGTGAACCACCACACCCAACTCCAAATCACATTCTGATTGGATCTGCTCCTCTCAAATAAAATAAGTGTCATCCCCATGCTGTCCTGCTTCTGTATCCAGCCAGCCGGGTGAGGAAGCACTGACATGACTTTACTATTTCTACAGTGTGATTTCAGGGTCTCTGTCACATGGTGAGCCAACCCACGGATTGGCTGATCGAGTTATTAATTGCAGAGAAGTTCTGGAAGCTTTCAACCTCCTGGTGCTCCAGGTGAGCTCCTTCCCATACACACTGCAGACCCAGCAGTCTCGAATCAGCTCCAGCAACGAGGTCCACTGGATACAACTGGATACAACGGTGAGTCTTCCTGCAGCCATTTTCAGTTTTTCATAGGATTAAGTTTTTTGAAATGGGATCTTGCTATTTTGCCCTTTCTGGCCCTAACAGCCTCGCCTCATTCTTCTGAGTGCTGGGATTATGGACACTTACCTTCATGGGCTAATTGCAATTATTAAGACACTGACACCTGGTGAATGGTGAACTGCAGAAAGTTCATTGGGCGGCTAGTCTTTAGGAATGTATGCGTGTGTAGATAAGGAACTAACCATACTACATAGATGTTAGTATCCAGATGTAATTCTGTATCCCTGTATCCCAGGGAGACTGCAAGTTCAGGGTCAGCCTGGGTTATATACAGAGTATTACCCTATTTCCAAACAAATGAATGAGTAATATTACACCAGAGCATCATTGATACCTTGAATTACCTGTGGAACTTTAAATGATGAATTTCAAAGTGCTAGTGAAATTTCAATTTCTATGGGTGCTAGCCCATCCATAGAGCCCTTGAGGAGCAAGTGTGAGGCTCCCAATTCAATCCTTATACTGAAGAAGAAGAAGAAGAAGAAGAAGAAGAAGAAGAAGAAGAAGAAGAAGAAGAAGAGGAGGAGGAGGAGGAGGAGGAGGAGGAGGAGGAGGAGGAGGAGGAGGAGGAGGAGGAGGAGGAGGAGGAAGAAGAGGAAGAAGAAGAGGAAGAAGAAGAGGAAGAAGAAGAAGAAGAAGAAGAAGAAGAAGAAGAAGAAGAAGAAGAAGAAGAAGAAGAAGAAGAAAGAAGATTAACTTTACCTGAGACCTGAATGTCTTGTTTTCTTGGGTAGACTTGAGTATGATCTGTGTCCCTGATAATTACCCTCCCCTTCCAACAACTAGAGTTTCCATTTTGGTGGGTTCTTCATCTTCTGGTTGAAACCAGAGTGAAACCATTAGCAGGACTGTCTGCTTGGTGTAGTCTTCTAAACACTGTGTAATCAGATGGCTCTTTATGGTTTTGGTCCTAAATGTTTTTTTAAGACTTATTTATTTTATGTATAGGAGTACACTGTAGCTGTCTTCAGACACACCAGAAGAGGGCATCAGATCCCATTACAAATGGTTGTAAGCCACCATATGGTTGCTGGGAATTGAACTCAGGACCTCTGGAAGAGCAGTCAGTACTCTTAAACTGCTGAGCTATCTCTCCAGCCCCATGGTTTTGGTTCTAGTTCCTAATATCTAACAATATTTTCTACAGCCTATAAGCTGTATGGTAAATATATTGTCAAAGAAATAAGTTTCATAAAAATGATAGACCTTAGTCAGTGTATTGTGGATCTCTTGTGTAAAGATATTGAAAGCTTTGGGTACTTAAAAATAAGTGTGTTTAAGTCAGAAAGTGCAGACATGTCGTATACATGAATAACTACTTATGAGCCCTGTGCATTTTACCCTGCTGTAAACCTGGGACCTTGAGCCTTCAGCAGTGCCCTCTGTGAAAACTCTCGTACTGTGACCACATCACAACGAGACTACTCCAAGTTGTGGCCTTGCTGTGTGTTTTTGGTGCCAACTACATCCAATAACTGACTTGTCAAGCCCCACCACCACCCTCCCCCTGCCAAGTACAGGCTGAGTCTGTGGCCTCCTTGTACACAAAGTGGGATTGCCAGTTGAACAGATTCAAGGGAAAAGAATCTTAAATCTAGTGATACCATGTGGTCCTGGGGATCCTGCAGTCTCACTGGAGAGTAGCTCTGCTGAGAGCTGGAAGTCAGCACACTGAAGACTCCTGACTCCTGACATCATTGCAGCTCACAGAAAGAAAAAAAAAGTCAGTGCAGCTGTCTACCGAGGAATGAACAGAGTGCACGTAGACAATGGAATATTGTTCCACACAAGCATGAATGCAAGTCTGCCATTTGCACTGGATGAGGCTAGAGAGCATTGTATAGAGTGAAATCATCAGGCACAGAAAATCAAACACTATGTGTTCTCACTTACACCTGGGAGCTGAAAAGAGCATCTTAAAGAAATAGAGAGTAGAGCAGTGGTTAGCAGGAACTAAACAGATGGAGGCTGGGAAGGACACAGAGAGGATGACTAATAGGTACACAGTACACTTAGACAATAGGAAGAACTTCCCTTGTTCTGTAGTGCAACAAGAGAACCATGAATGAAAATGTTTAATTGACTATTTCAAAACACCTAAGAAGGCTGAGCTGTGGTGGCGCACGCCTTTAATCCTCGCACTTGGGAGGCAGAGGCAGGCAGATTTCTGAGTTCGAGGCCACCCTGGTCTACAGAGTGAGTTCCAGGACAGCCAGGGCTACACAGAGAAACCCTGTCTTGAAAAACCAAAAGAAAAAAGATAAACAACAACAACAGCAGCAAAACCCAATGATCAAAACACCTAAGAAAATATTGAACATTCTCAACACAAAGAGATAAAGCTCTGGAGTGATAACTATGCCAACCACTCTCACATATCAGTATACATTATATATACTATGTACCTGAATGCCACAAGTATGTATAATTACTGCATGTTGATTAAAGATAAAAATATTTTTTAAAGAGTTCCACAACACCTAGAGGAAGCTCCACTCCCAGGAACTCTAACACGCCTAGGATCATAGGATCAGAGGTGAGGAGGACACAACATCTGTCCCAATATGGGGAGTTACTGGGACCAGCAGGATCCAGGCAAGCAGGAACTCTGCCAGACCAGTGGCACAGGTTCCTTCCTGTCTGTCTGAACTGGTGCCCTGAGCAGACCTTGGGCACAAACTCCCAAAACACGCAGAGGAAGCTCCACTCCCAGGTGCTTTTACACACCCAGGATCCCAGAATCCCAGGAGCTTGGTCACACCAGGATCTCAGGGTCCCAGAGGCAGCTTGACTCCCAGGATCTTGGACACACCCAGGATCTCAGGATCCCAGGATTCCAGAATCACAGGATTAGAGAGACAGTTTGACTCTGAGGAGTTCTGACACAACCAGGATAACAGGAAGGACAGACTCAAGTCAATATATCGAGGACAGAAAGCACTAGAGATAACCAGATGTCAGGAGGCAAGCATAAGAACATAAGCAACAGAAACCAAGGTTACTTGGCATCATCAGAACTCAATTCTTCCATCATAGCAAGTCCTGGATTCACCATCACACCAGAAAAGCAAGATTCAGGTATAAAATCACTTCTCATAATGATGATGGAGGACTTTAAGGAGGACATAAATAAGTCCCTTAAAGAAATACAGGAGAACACAGGTAAACAGCTGGAAGCCCTTAAAGAGGAAACACAAAAATCCCTTAAACAATTACAGGAAAACTCAAACAGGTGAAGGAAATAAACAAAACCACCCAGGATCTAAAAAATGGAACTAGAAACAATAAATAAATCACAAAGTGAGACAACCCTGGAGCTAGAAAACCTAGGAAAGAGATCAGGAGTCATAGATGCAGCATCACCAACAGAATACAAGAGATAGAAGACAGGATCTCAGGTGCAGAAGATACCATAGAAAACATTGACAGTCGAAGAAAACACAAAAAGCAAAAAGCTCCTAACCCAAAACATGCAGAAAATCCAGGACACAATGAGAAGACCAAACCTAAGGATTATAGGTATAGAAGAGAGTGAAGATTCCCAACTTAAAGGGCCAGTAAATATCTTCAACAAAATTCTAGAAGAAAACTTCCCTAATCTAAAGAAAGAGATGCCCATGAACATACAAGAAGCCTACAGAACTCCAAATAGACTGGACCAAAAGAATTCCTCCCATCACATAATAATCAAAACACCAAATGCACTAAACAAAGAAAGAATACTAAAAGCAGTAAGGGAAAAGGGTCAAGTAACATATAAAGACAGGCAGGCCTATCAGAATTACACCAGACTTCTCGCCAGAGACTTTGAAAGTTAGACGATCCTGGGCAGAAAAACAGAACACAGATGCCAGCCCAGGTTGCTATACCCAGCAAAACTCTCAATTACCATAGATGGAGAAAACAAGATATTCCACGACAAAACCAAGTTTACACAATATCTTTCCACAAATCCAGTCCTACAAAGGATAATAGATGGAAAACGCCAACACAAGGAGGGAAACTATACCCTAGAGAAAGCAAGAAAGTAATCTTTCAACAAACCCACCCAAACATAATTCCACTTCTAACAACAATAATAACAGGAAGTAACAATCACTTTTCCTTAGTGTATCTTAATATTAAAATTAATATTACCAACATATCCTAATTGATTGAAATTTAAAAATATGAGGAATTAGAAATTTGTTGGCTGTCATCCAGTGGTCTCTCTAATTTAGGAATTGGAGAGATATATCCAATATTGTACAATCCATATACACTTTCTGCTTGTTTGTACATGACAGTGTCTTGTTGTGTACCACATAATGATCTTGAAATCATGCTTCTCCTATCTCAGCCTCTCTATAAGTAGGATTGTTTATTTGATGTTTTTACACTGTACTATGGTTTTCAGAACAGCTTACATATTTCAAAATTATTTATACAGACAAAAGAAACATAGACAATTTGGGAGGTGGCTTGTAAGAGAACAATAAAGAGTAAGAGTGAATGTTTTGCTTGATATTTATAATTATTGTATCAATTTTGAAGATGACCTTATAAGTTACTCTTTTTCTGAGATAAATACTTTTCAAATTTAACACAACCAATGAGCCAGAATCTTACCCTCAACTAATATCTGTGCCACCCTCCAAGCAGAACCACTGTTCATTGAAACAGTTGACGAATGACTTCATGGATAAACCATCTTAATACATACAACATTTCCTAAATGAATGTGACGTGTTCCCTGTGGGCTGAGAATGATGACAATCACTCAAGTCAAATAGCTTTGACCATAGCAGGAAATCTGTATCCAAATAATTGTGCCTACAATTCATTCCTTGGCACAGCAGAACTGTCAACTCTTAGCTTAGCTACTATGGAGGTAAAATCCTTTGGTGATGTGAGGGACATTGAAGTACAGTCTTACTACAATGAACTCCAATGTCTAAAAATTGTTCTTATTTTGGGTTTCTACCACAGTAAGAGCCAAGATTTTAAGCTCTACTAAAAACAAAATAAACAACCAAACAAAAAGACTTTATCTTTTTATGTTCATTGAATAACATGTCCATTATTTTTATGATTGGTATAAAATATATATTGTGTTGAATATAATAAAAAATAAAATTAATATATTTTTTTTAAAAAAGCATATTATTTTACTTTAACAAAACAGTTCTCCAGTATGTGTTCCTTTGCTATGACATTTGGCCACAGGGGAACTCACTCCCATAATGGAGAGAAAGACTTGTTTCTCCTGCCCTGTTATTCTTTCTTGTGATAAGAAATAGGTTTTACGTGATTTTCCTTCAGTCATCCCTGGGGTTACAGTGAATACTTTAGGTATAATGATGGCATTGGGGCCGTGTTTTAAAAGGAATAGTTAATGATCTGTAGTAATGCTCTTACTTGTGATCCCGAGAGTTGGTTAAAGGCAGCTGGAGAGAGGGAGTTATTATTATACTTTAGAAATAAAAGGTTGAAAAATCAAGCTGTGGAGATGCCCATGAGATGACAGTGCTTGCTGCATGGCCTGATAACCTGAGTTCGAGTCCTGGGGCCCACAGAAAGGTAAAGGGAGAGACGATGGCGTTTCTGACCTCCTCATGCCCCCTGGCATGTGCGTGCTAACAACGCCCCATGCACAACCGACTCACAGAACAATAAGACCATTTTTAAAATGTAAGTTTTAAAAGATTATCTTTATAGTCAGACACGACACGCCTATGATATCATCCCAATCACTTGGGGAGCTGAGACAGGAGGATTGCTTGAGCCCAGACTCCACCTTAAAAAATAATTTGTTATTGTTGTGTTGTTTTTTGAGAGAGGCATTTTTCTGTATAGTTCTGGCTGTCTGGGAATTTGTTCTGTAAGCCAGGTTAGCTTTGAACTCAGAAATCTGCCTGGTTTTGCCTTTCAAGTGCTGGAATTAAAGGCATGGACACAGTATGACAAATAATAATAATAATAGTAGTAGTAGTAGTAATTTTTAAATAAGTCATCCTCAGAAGACTGAGGTCAACAGAGAGGAAGGAAAGTGAACCCATTCCACTCAGTCCACCCAGGAACATGTAGGAATCCTCACAGTCCTCTTCCTTCGGCTGTTGAGACACAGGGAGAGAAACTGGAATATAACAAAATACTTTAATTCAGAAAACATTGTTAGCACTTGTAGGCCTGCATCCACCTTTCATAGAACATCCAAAAGGCTATCAGCTGCAGGGAAGCACAGAGCACATATAGGGATTGAGCTCAGATGACTTAATGCTAAGAACCTGTGTGTGCTGAGCTACTGTATCAGCCCTGATTTCAAACAAAGCAGCATGCGGGTTGAGGAGGAGACATGGAAGAAGTACATACACCACAGTCCTTCTGCATGACTATGCTTGCAGTCAAGATGAGATGGAAGAGGAAATGGGCAGGGTTCTTTCTCCCAAAGTGAGCAGTGAAAGACACAAGTCCACCAAAAAAAGAAAAGAGCATGTCCTCTGCAACTGTCGTCATTCTGTCGATGCCAGGCCTCTGGGGTCCAGAAGACCCTCTAGCCCTTGAACAAGGATGCTCTCAAGTAAGACCCTGTGCCAGCAACCAGGCTTGTCATGTTTGAAGGAGAGTGCTAAAAGTTAAAAACTTCCAATTAATAGTGCCTTATAGTTTTTCAAAGATTTTTATAATTTCTATTTCTATATTTTTGTGTGTGCGTGTTAGTATGTACACATGCATGCAAGTGCACACAGAGACCAGAAGAGGGCACCAGAAACCCTGGAGCTTCCGTTACAGGCAGTTGTGAACCACCAGATGGGTGGGTGCTAGAAACTGAACTGGGGTTCTCTGCAAGGGCCACCTCACTAGCTACCCTATATTTATTTTATAGACTTTACAAATCACAAATTTGCATAAAATAGGTTATTTAAAGGCTCTGGGAATGGAGATATAGTAACGTTGGCAGAATGCTTGCTTAGCATGCATGAAGTCCTGGGTTTGATTCTCATCGCTGCGTAAAACCAGGCATGGTAACACATACCTGTGGTGCTAGCACTTGTGAGACAGAGGCAGGAGGATCAGAGACTCAAGATCATCATCAGCCATATATCAAGTTCAAGACCAGCCTGAGCTACATGAGATACTGTCTCAAAAGATAAGTTCAGTATTGCAACCACTTCTAAGAAGTTATGCATAAATTCCTGACATGCATTTCCAGGGTTGCTAACTTTATCCCTGGCCTATTCTTATTTCTACTACCCTCATCTTCTTCCTCTAATTTATTTCTGTGTTATTATAACTTTAGTTTTCTTTATAAAATAGACAAGAGAAAGAAAAATTCATAATAAGTAAAAATATGAAAATAAAATGCGCAGGCCCAAGGGAAAAAAATGAAAAAATAAAAACTGAAGAACTAAGCAACTCAGGAGGCAGAGACAGGTGGATTTCTGAGTTCAAGTTCAGCCTGGTCTACAGAGTGAATTCCAGGACAGGTGAGGCTGCATAGAGAGCCCCATCTCAAAAAAAAAAAAGCAAGCAAACAAAAATGCCAAAAACTTACTTAATATTCTGGGCCTTATTACTTGAGAGTCAGCTGCTTGTCACATGTCCCAGAATCCTCTGGGACATCCTTGTGTCACATCCCAAAATTGTTACTCACTTGCATAGAGACAACTGAATCAGCAAGAAGGGGGAGAATGTGCTGTGTGTTCTGTCTGATAAGGTAGGATTTCATAGTGCATTGTATTTTTATACTCTGTTTGAAAACTAATTTTTACTTGTAAAAGGGATTACCACAATTAAATAGCACCAAAACCCCTAAGTGTTTGAGGTTTTTAGTTTCTTCCCAAGTATTATGGATACATCAGGAAAGAGAGCTACCTCTAGCCAGAAAAGGTGTTTTCCCTGTGTATCTGAACCGAAGGAAAAGAAAACAAACCCAGGTGTAGTTTCCTAAATGAAACATGTCAACATGCCGCTAATCATACACGAAGCCCCACAGAAATCCTGTGCCGGTGTCGCGTTCCACAGCTGCTTTCCTTTACCGGTCTTTACTGCCCTGCTGTTTTCAATCAGGAGGACGTGGGCTGCGAGAAGCTGTACTTTGGCTTGGATGAGTACAGCAAGTCTTTGCAGTGGGGGATCACCAGCCCACTCCTGAGATGCGATGAGACCTTTGAGAAGATGGTGAGCACCCTCTTGGAGAGGTAAGGAAGGCTCCCCTTGGCTTTAGCTATATGTCAAAAATAACGTCTGTCCGGCCACGTCACAGTGAGTTTGGTGGTGCTCGTGCAAGTGACATGGAGAGACCAAATAAAAATAGCTTTCTCAAGGTGGCCTTCTACGACCACGGGTTTCAGATGGCCCTCCAAGAAGAACAAGGGCAGGACGTCCTACAGTAGGGGCCAGTACCATTTGTCACACCCCAGATTGTCTCCTGGGCAGCTTCACTGCCGAAGGGAATCTGTGTGTTGAAGGCCACTGCCCTGATCTTTACCCTGTCTCCAGACATTATACCTCAGGCTTTGTTCCCCTTCACCTGCTCACTGTGGGCAAGTATCCTTAGACAGGTCCCTACAAGGTAAACTTTGGAAACTGTGGCTACATATGGAACATAGTTAAGGAATAAAAAGCATTTGAACATGTTGTCTCCTTGGGACCCATCAAGCCCGACCTTCAAGGCTGAGAGTCTCATTTCTTTTATTTTAGGGATAATTCTCCCTACTGTGTCAGCCTTCCTTTATTCCTCAGTTGCAGGAATGTTTTGTGTTTGTTTTCTCAGAGCCTGATTTGATAGTCTCAAAAGGAGGGTAACATCCCTTCCCGCCCTCTATGTGACTGTCCCAGATGGGTAGTGAGGTAAATTAGACCTCCTGGTAGCTCTAGTTTCTCAATACTGAACCTGGTTGGGTAGAGTCAGCCCCATTGTCTTGAAAATGTTTTAAGAAAAGAGAAATAAAAATAAAGGCAAGTGGATACACCCAGGCCAGCAAGATACCGCTGTGTCAGGGAAAGGGGCAGGTTCAGAGCCAGCACTCACAGCTGTTAGCCTTCAGCGACAGACACCACAGACAGACCCCTGTGTCATGAACTGTCATGTGATGTCCTACCTGAGGCACCTTTTTGCTTTCCTACCCAGTTCCTTCCCCTGCTTAGAACTTGTCTGTCAACCCAGTGCCTCAAGCGTGCATTGGCTTGTATTTTAAAAGATGGTTCCATCAACTTCCATTAATGATTATGTAATACAAAACCACAATTGTAGTTTAATGCAAACACTGGGGGAAATTTCACCATTAGGTTATAATTTTGTCAAAGTATGGAATGTAAATGTCTGTGTTTTGAAGTTAATCTTTGGCTTAAAAAAAAAAGAAAAACATTGCCAGTAAAGTAACCCTAAGCTTTAAATATAGCTCATCTGTGGTCTCGTCCCCTTCAGCATTCTGCCAAGCTAATAATATCTATGTCTTATCGAATGGCTGACAGCACTAGCCCAGGACTAGCCCAACTGTGGCTTTCTGTGCTTTTCTCAACCTAGTAAACCCTGCAGTACAAGAAGACATGACAGAGACCTATACAGTCCAGACCCGTCTGTCTCCAGTCAGTGATCGAGAACAAGTAGCTGAATTTCTCTCAGTCCCCACAGTCATCCCGGTGAAAGGTGGAGAGGCTAGAGTACTGGCCACCTTTGGTACATTCCCTCTAAAACTCTTCAAAGCCATGGTACTCATTTGATGGCCCTAACTGGTATTTAACCCTGGGCTCTTCTAGGCAAGCTTGTGAACATTTGTTCAGTTTTAAGGAGAATTAGAAAGTAAAGCAAATGTGCCTACCCTGAACTACCAAGAAGAGAGGGGCCAGACTCCTCAGCCAAACCCTGTACAGCCCTGCCTTGCCAGTGCCTACTTTCTCAGCAGCCAGTGCGACCTGTGCCCTTTGGTCATCAAGTCTCCCTTCCAGAAGAAGAGCACCAGAATTACATCTATTTCCTACCTCGCCTGAACAGCCAGCATGACCAGTGTGACTCTGCCACAGTCTAGATAGGGGAGAAAAGTAAAGCTCAGATTCCCAGGCTCCCTTAATCAGTCTCTGGAAATAAAAGTTTCGCCACTAGGGGGTGCTCTTTCTCCAGCTAGCTCCAACTTGCCCTGTAACAACTCACTTTTTTGTTTTTGTTTTTGAGTTTTTTGTTTGTTTGTTTGTTTCGTTTCGTTTTGTTTTCTGAGACAGGGTTTCTCTGTGTAACCCTGGCTGTCCTGGAACTCGCTCTGTAGACTAGGCAGGCCTTGAACTCACAGAGATTCATCTTCCTAGCTGGGATTTAAGGCATGTGCCACCACTGCTCCACTTACCAAATCACATTTTTTATGGGAAGATATATTTCTGCTACCCACAGAGCTCAAATTAGCAATAATTCATGTGTTGGTTTTATTGGTTTTTTTATATATTTTTTTTAATAGCATCCCATTAAACTGGAATCTGAACATTATGTAGCCCAGATGGAGCTTAACTTCTCGAACCTCCTGCCTCTGGCTTACACGTGCTAGAGCTATAGGCGCGTTCTAGCACTCCAACTACAGTCATCTTTTTTTTCTTTCTTTTCTTTTTTATGTCTGATACACAATAATGATAGCAGTGTCTCAGTTTCCTTTACTGTAGTCAGATATCAGAGAACTGAACTGGCATGCTTCCTGCTGCAGCATGAGGGACTGTGACTCGTTCACCACTAACCTGTCTCAGTATTTAAAGAGCATCTGGATTTCAGGTTGGGGAGGGGCTGTTCAGCCATGAGGCTCGTTCCTGTGTTCTAGCAGTTCTAGCTTCCTGGTTCCGTTCCTGGCCCACGTGGTACTTTGAGAAGGTAGCATGACTCGGCGAGCCCCCAAACTCTAATTTCCTTTACCTGTCCCAACAGGTTATGCATGCATTACAGGTAAAGCCACTTCTAGTAATGTGGGATCCAAAGTTATTCTGCACGTTAGTCCCTTCCTGCTGCTTTTCATCTGCATTTTACTGCGCATGCGTTGCTGTTCCAGCGCTAACTCCCTGTGTTCTGTCGTAGGTACCCCCGGCTGCACAGCATGGTCGTGCGCTGCTATCTTCTCATCCAGCAGTACTCAGAGGCCTTGATGGCTCTCACAACCATGGCGTCACTCCGAGACCACAGCACACCAGAAACGCTCAGCATTATGGATGACCTTATCACCTCCCCAGGAAAAAATAAAAGTGGGAGAGGACACATGCTCATCATCAGAGTGCCTTCTGTGCAGCTAGCGATGCTGGCCAAGGAGCGGCTGCAGGAGGTGCGAGACAAGCTGGGTCTGCAGTATCGCTTTGAGATCATCCTGGGGAACCCCGCCTCTGAACTCACTGTTGCAACTCACTTTGTGACACGATTAAAGGTTAGCAAAGGGGCACACCGTTTGTTTCTGTTTTCTAGGATTCTTGGGTAGATGAATCACCCAGATGACTGAGTTGAATAAATTTTGCACATGTGTGACTTTGACCTCCCTGACCAGGCTAAGGCTAAACTAAATTGACACCAGTTTCTAAAGATGTCATCAAATCCCTTTTCCAATGCATTTGCAGTTGGTCTCCATGCTCTTTAAGCAAAGGTGCAAAAATTGAGATGACTAGTTTGCCCCGTTGTTCTCGACCTTGGTGGAGATGCCTCTAGCCCACTGCCATATGTTTTCTCAGCCTCTAATTCTTTTCTGTGCATCTAGCCTATGTGTCAGCCGGAGGCTGCACAGTACGTAAAGCATTCCCCTTCATCTTAGCACTCGTCTAGAGCAACTTCCAGCTCAATTGCACGTGGATTCACAGCTTGCTTCTTTGTATATTCTCCTTGACCCTAAGCACCCAGGATTTGGTGGGGCTGCCTGTAATGTCCTATGGAGGGACTTAGTGCATGATCCAGCCAGGCCCTTGCTGGCTCTGTGTAGCCAGGGACTGACTGCCCATCTCTACACCTCCTATTAGGCAGGAACCAACTATACTAAGTCCTTGCCTTATGCCTGGCCCAGGTTTTCCTTGAAGGCTTTAACAATCACTTGTCCAAGCCACTAGAAAGCATTTAATCAAATGTTCACATTCAGATGTGGGTGGGGAAGAGCTAGCTACTATATGTCTGAGTCAGACTGACATGGTATCCACACTGCACATTAAGTACCAAACTGAACTGAGTTATGAATAACCTAGTTTGGCACTCACTGGCTGAAGTGAAAACACATGGCCCAGTCTGCTGCAGTTTCCTCTCTGCAAAATACAAGATTTGAACCCATGTGATTTCCTCATGCTCTAACACCAGAAGAGGGCATTGGATCCCATTATAGAGGGATGTGAGCCACCAGGAGGTTGCTGGGAATTGGACCTCTGGAAGAACAGTCAGTGCTCTTAACTACGGAGCCATTACTCCAGTCCTAACTTGGAGATTTTTATTTACTATTCATAAATAACTTTGCAAGTGTTAGGTTTTTCTGTTGTATTATCTGACCTAAACGATAACCCAAAATACTTGATAAGTGACTAGAACTGTCAAATTACTCCCAAACTGAAACTCACATTCAGTAGCAGTTATAACAATTCTGTTTCAGAAATATGTTCACAGTTTATGGGCAAAGACTGGACTTTCCGATCGGATCTGCAGTTTTTCACCAGAGAGGTTCCTCCAGATGTGTAGAGGAGGGATCCAAGTGTGTGTGCTTAACATGAGCCTGGCTCTTGGCATTGCTTCAGTGCAATGGCCATTTGTCATTGGTGATTTTCTTGCTTTGGGAGGATCGTGGGGAGAGAATGTAGCCTGAGTGACTGCATTTCTGTTAGAGCTGGTTGAGAAATGCAAACACTTATGGTTTTTGCTGTCACTGAGGCAGCTTCTGTCATCTAAAAACCAGTTGTGACAAGAAATCAGGTGGTCTTTTTTTCTACCTGGAATTCCTTGTGAGTAGATGTGTGTCGTTAAGGTTTTAGTTAGGAAGAAAAATTATAGTCAAAGGCCACACTGTAGAAAATTCATATGGTGAATAACAGTGCCCCCAAGCCCTCCTGAGACATGGGCTTGAGGCAGTCTGAAGACACTAAGGAAGTAGAAACAATAGCCATGCACCTAGCAGCACTCTGGAGAATCCACAACAGCTGCTGAGCTCCGCTAGGACTGCAGGGTGTTCCTTGGGTCATCCCTGACTCTCTGTATCTAGATCCTGATAGTCTTGGGTCATTTGTTTAGAAAGTCAATATATGCTGGTAGTAGCACACACCTTTAATTCCAGCACTTGGGAGACAGAAGCAGGCAGGTCTCTGAGTTCAAGGTCAGCCTGGTCTATAGAGCAAGTTCCAGGACAGCCAGGCTACACAGAAAAACCCTGTCTGGAAAAAGAAAAAGAAAAGAAGATGATTATATTTCAGTCGGTTGTAAAAGTCTGTCCATTTGGGCCACTGTCTAGAAAACACAATGAATCTGTCCGTCACTGACCTCTGAGTACCAGGATGATTGGCAGTGCTTAGGGAAGGGGACACTAGGCTGTGTGTGCACCCTGGGTGAGGCCCGCTATCTGAGGGTATGCCTTATCTGACAGGCTTCCTAGTGATTATTTCCCAAGGCAGTGAAAGCCCCTTCATATATCTGAGTAACTGCTAGATACCAGCTGCATAAGAGAGTCCCAGATTCTCAAAACCTCTGTTTCCCCTCAGTCTCTCCTCTCTTGTACTATCTGTGTGAGGGTGAGAATATACATTCCTGAGATACTCCCCTAAGCAGGACTGCCTCTCCTGGGTTACCTGTTCCTTAAGCCCCTAGATGCCTTTCCACTCTCAGAAGGCATGGGGTACCTTTTTCTTCAGTCCTGGGTAAAATGCAACACTGCTCCCATTATATGACCTGATTCTTATATTTAATCCTCTTTATCCTATTATACATGGTGGTTAATCTGTCAGAGATGACAGATTTTAAAATTTAACCTTGGACAGACTAAATTTTTAACCTTAAATAAATCAGTCACTTGGCTCAACAAGCATATGAAACTTCTGGACAGTTGCCTGGGTAGTGAACCCAGTGACTTGTCCAGTCCTTTGTGTTGGCTTAAGTGCCTTGGAAAATATACTTCTGAGGCCACATTAGATCCAGGGAAGTCACTATCATTCATCACAAGGAGCAGGTTGATGGGAAAGCATGGAATAGTGGGCTGACTGGTTGCTATTGGTCAAGAGTAAAAGTGGGATGTGTTTCACTCAGTGGAAAACCTCCCCAAGTGGTAAGACATCTTATCAGTTACCCTATTGCTATCTGGCCTCTTTACCCTTGGTGGAATCACAATTTAATGGTGGATTCCAGACTCTAAAATTCTCTTAGAATTCCTGTTGTCAGGAAGAGCATAAACACAGTGTGAAGACCACTGAGTAAAATTACTCCTGTTCCAGGATTGTCTACTCTGAGTGGGGCAATTCATTGTTCCCCTTGAGTGCAGGGGATGGAACTGATGTCCTTCTGAAGAAGGTGTTTGTTTAGAGGCAGGGTCTCAGCTGAGCATGACCTTGAAGCCTAGTCTCCTTCCTCCTCCTCCTCTTCCTCCTCTTCCTCCTCCTCCTCATGAGCACCACCATTATAGGCATATGCTGCTATGCTAGGCTTCCACAGTGAGTGTAACGTGGATACGGACACCCACAGAGGTCAGAAGAGGAATCAGATCTCCCTGGAGTTGGAGTTCCAGGCCTGTGAGCTGCCTGACATGGGTGCAGGGAGATGAACCCCACTCCTCATTGTTCTTTAAGTGCTGGGCCATCATTCTAACCTGAGAATGTATTTTTTTTTTATATTTCTAGGTTGATTGTCTCTTTTTTAATTAAGGTTCCATATGGACTATTTGACTATGTTTTCCCCTCCCCCAACTCTTTCCAGATCATCCCACTTCCTACCTACCCGACTTTATATTCTTTCTTTCTTTCTCTTGTAAAACAAAATCCACAAAAATGAAAACCGGAACACATAAGCAAAAGACCAATAAGACAAAAAAGCCCATGAAAGGGAAGAGGGTCCTGTTTTCTGTCAGTCAGCTACTCCTGGGCATGAAACTGACCTGGAGTGTAGTTGATATACCCAGTATCACTTCACTGAACTCAGAGATCCACCTGTCTCTGTCACTTGAGTGCAAGGACTGGTTTCTTAGTCCTTGTATGCTAAAGCATTGTCAGAAGTGCCAGTTAAGCCCTGCCAGAAAGTTGACATAAAGCATACTTACATTCTATACATGTAATAAATAATAATCTTTGAAACCTATCTACTTGAATTGGCCTATTTTCTTTCTGTTCTAAACTGGAAACATCTGGGTGCTGAGGATGTGCCTTAGCTATTGGAGTGCCGGGCACACATGAAGTCCTCTATTTGATCCTCAGCACTTCACAAAACCAGTTGTTGTGACACACAACTGTAATCTCAGCCCTTGGAGATGGAGGCAGGAGAATCACATGTCCAGGTTTATCCTCAACTTCACATCAAGTTTAAGGTTAGCCTAGGGTATGCAAGTCCAAAACAAATAATTACAGATCATTCATCCTTGAACATCTTTCAAAAGCGTGTTTTCCTCATGCATTTTACAGTCATGTTTTCAAGACTGATGTCCAAGTTATTAAAGGATCTACATGGATAAGTGTTTGTGGTAATATGTAAAGAATGGGTGCTCTATAGGTACTCGGTGAAATCAGGAGCACGGCATCTCTCTTCAGTAAGGGCAGCCAGATTTGCTTCTGACCCAGCCTGGTCAGTCTTACAGACTTTAGTGGCCTCATGCCAATCATTGCTTGTCAGGTTGGGTAAGGAATTGACTCTACAGTTTTGTGTCTGGGCAAGTTCTACCACTTAGTTATATCCCCTAGTCCTCTTTGCCTTTTATTTTCCTACATGTCCCATTAAGTTGCTCACAGGGTGGCCTTGAACTTGGAAACTTCTCCCTCAGTCTCTTGAGTAACTAGGATTACAGACCTGCAGCTCTAGGACAGTCAATAAAGGGAGAAAGAGAAAAATTAACCACAAGAATTGGGGCTAGCCTCATTATTTGCTTGATTAAAATGTTTTGGATGAGTTTTAAGAGTCTTTCTCAAGTCCCTAACAACTGAAACTGGCCTTTCTCATCTCCGAATCCCAAGAGTTTGTCCAAGCCAGCATGTGTAGGCCAGTTTTACATCACCAATAGGATGGTCTGGTGTGTTTTTCCAGTTTGTGGAGCTAAGGCTATTGAGATGAAAACTGAAGTCCATGCTCTCATAGTCCATGCTTTGAAGGTAGCAAATGCAGAGGTGGGTGTGGTGCACATGCCTGGAATCCAGCATTTAGGAGATGGAGACAAGATAAGGGGTTCAAAGTCATCCTCAACTACATAGGAGATGTGAGGCTAGCCTGGGCTACATGAAACCCCATCCCAAAGATCAAAACCCTATCTTAAGAATAAAAATAAGCATTCCAATATGAGTGATTTACACACTTAATAAGGATCATTGGGTAGCTTGGTGTGTGTGAAGCCTGTATCCAGAAACCTTTATAAAATATACAAATTTGAATGAAGAGTTTTAATGATTTCTTCTGTATCTCTTCTACAGACCTGGAGAGGAAACGATCAGGAAGAGTGGATCCCTCGGACATACCAAGACTTGGAAGGTCTGCCCTGCATAGTGATATTAACTGGCAAAGACCCTCTTGGAGAAACTTTTCCCAGGTAAGATGTGAATCACTGGTTCTGCACCTCCATGGTCCAAAGGCTGAACTGCTGATTGATTGATGAACCAGTTTCAATTGTCTGACAGTAATTGTTTCATGCAGGGACAAAAAGAAACAGAGCCTCATTCATTTTCTTTCAGATTTCCAGAACCACCAGTTCTGGAATGGGGCCGAGCCACATAGTAAAAATGGTTATACCCCAGAGCAGAGCAGCCAGAGAGGCTGAAGAGGAAAGGCAGGAGATAGACAGACAGATGATAAATAGGTATTCATATATATATGTGCTAGATGGATGGATACACAGATAGATGATAGATAGATAGATAGATAGATAGATAGATAGATAGATAGATAGATAGAGATTAGATAGATTAGATAGATAGATAGATAAGATTAGATAGATTAGATAGATAGTTTAGATAGATAGATGATAGATAGATAAGATTAGATAGATAGTTTAGATAGATAGATGATAGATAGATAGATAGAGATTAGATAGATAGATAGATAGATGATAGATAGATAGATAGATAAGATTAGATAGATTAGATAGATAGATAGATAGATAGATAGATAGATAGATAGATAATAGATAGATAGATGATAGATAGATAAGATTAGATAGATAGTTTAGATAGATAGATAGATAGATAGATAGATAGATAGATAGATAGATGATAGATAGATAGATGATAGATAGAGATTAGATAGATAGATGATAGATAGATAGATAGATAGATAGATAGATAGATAGATAGATAGATAGATAGATAG
Source organism: Tokudaia tokunoshimensis (assembly GCA_036184795.1). Lineage (NCBI taxonomy): Eukaryota > Metazoa > Chordata > Mammalia > Rodentia > Muridae > Tokudaia > Tokudaia tokunoshimensis. Next base: position 897,810 of record BTHU01000017.1, read on the forward strand.
ATAAGATTAGATAGATTAGATAGATAGTTTAGATAGATAGATAGATAGATAATAGATAGATAGATAGATAAGATTAGATAGATTAGATAGATAGTTTAGATAGATAGATAGATAATAGATAGATAGATTAGATAGATAGATGATTGATAGATAGATAGATAGATAGATAGATAGATAGATAGATAGATAGATAGATAGATAGATAGATAGAGATAGAGTTTAAAGCACTTTGATTTGTTAATGTGATGTTCCAAACTCTCTGGGGGGACCTAGGGGCTATAGACTAGAAGGCAATAGCAATAAAAGCATCAACTGTGTACTGTGTGTGTCAGCCACACTAAATGCTTTCTTGTGCTGTGCCTCTTCCCTTGCACAATCGTATAAGCCAGCCTTTTATATATCCTTTGGCATTTTAGTGACACTGGAGATGAAACCCAGGGCCTCATACATGCTACACACATCTTCTGTCATTGAACTACATCTCTAGTCCCCTGTCCTCTCTATTTTATACTTTAGGAGCACAGGGGAAGGAAAGCACAAGGAAATATGGCTAGGTGGGAGGTGATGGAGTTGAGATTTAGAGCAGACTTAGCCAATACTGAAACCTGTGGTCTTCGCTGTCCCATGGATCACAGAACCTTCAGGCATGCTTAAGTATTCTGTGTTGGAGGGACGCCAATATGGTCCATTCTGTACAGGTCCTTAAAGTACTGTGACCTGCGATTAATCGACTCAAGCTATTTAACCCGAACGGCCTTGGAGCAGGAGGTGGGCCTGGCATGCTGCTATGTCTCCAAAGAGGTCATCCGGGGTCCTGTTGCTGCCCTGGACCTCAGTGGAAAGGAGGCTGAGAGGGTCCCTGCCAGTGAGAATGATTCTGAGGAACTGCTCATCGATTTGGAAAGGCCACAGAGCAACAGCAGCGCTGTCACGGGAACCTCAGGTCAGAACTCTTCTCCAAAAGGTAGAGCCAGGTCTCCAAGCCATGGCTGAGACCTCCTCTCCAGACTTCCGCTGATCAGAGTGTGCTCACAAAGCAGGAAACTGAATGGGTAGAGCTTTCTCTGGCTTTAACCATGAGCTTAGTGACAGCAAAAACCATACTCAGCTTGCCTCACAGCCTGCCCCCTGATGTCTCCCCATCTCTTTCCACATTTGCATGAATACCCGTTCTCAGTCTACAGATGGAAGCTCTAAGTTTGTATTTGGTTTGCTTAGTGTCTGGCACAAATATTTGGATGGATGAAGGATGGATAGATGGATGATGGATGGATGGATGGATGAAGGATGGATAGATGGATAGATGGATGATGGATGGATGACTAGTTATCTTAAGAACTTATTGTCAAGTATTTCTATATTGTAGACTTTTTCCAGTTTTGACAGCAGGGCCTGGTATAAATTTTCTTTTTTATAAATCGTAATACAGCAAATGTGACCCTATTTCTGATAGTTTAATTATGAAAGTAATAAAGCTTAAGGTAGAAAAATCAGATGATATATCAAAGTACAAGGAAGAGACTGAAATGAAGCACCCCCACCCACTCTCTGAATTAGCATGGAGGTCAGGTTATTGCCCAGACATGCATGTGCAAGCGTGCATAGATTTGTGCCTGGGTAGCACCGGTCTCCATTTGATTCTGTGAGCAGCTATCCGATGACTCCATGCCTGAGGGCCCTCCTATCTGTAGTGATCTGGAGGGACATGAGACCTGTCCTTCTCTAGGCTGTACCCAGATACTTACTCTCCCTCAGCAGGTGACAGGTTTACTCAATCCCCTCCTTCCTCAACCCCACCACTGTAGGCTCCTCAATTTCCCTGAAACAAGCTCAGAAAAAGCTAGAGAACAGTTCAGGTAATAGAATGAGGAGAAATATCATCTCTGGGATCTTGGGAATATGAGACCAGAAAGGGAAATGGGGAGGGTGGAATGGGGGGAGGGAAATGAGTAGGGGGGAGGGAAATGAGTGGGTAGGGAGAGGTAAATGAGTGGGTGGGGGAGGGAAATGAGTGGGGAGAAGGGAAATGAGTGGGTGAGAGGGAAATGAGTGGGAGGGGGAAGGGAAATGAGTGGGGGGGGAACTGTCCCCTTCCTAGTAGCTCTCTTTAAAAAGAGATTTAAAACTTATCTTACATGTGACTATTTTGCTGACCTGTATGTAGATATACCACCTAAATGCCTGGTGCTCATGGAGGTCAGAAGAAGACAACAGGTCCCCTGGAACTGGAGTTGTTAACAGTTGTGAGATGTCATGTGGGTGCTGGGAGCTGAGCTCCAGTCTTCTGCAAGCACAGAAGTGCTCATAGAAGCTGAGGTGTCACTCTGGCTGTCCCACCAGTGGCTTTTCAGTCACACCCCTCCTCCACTATCTGCCCCACTCACCAACAGTGTCCTGACTTGCTCTGATAAACCAACAAAAGTCTCATGACAAAGCTCTGCTCAACACCAAAAACTCAGACCCTACAGACCGTAGGCCCTGGGTTCCCTCAAGGATGCCAAGGCTGAAAGTGGGAGACAGGCACTGCTGAGTGCCTGACGTCATGTGTGCAGTATGCCGATGGACACATATTTGTTCTTCCACAATGTCAGAATTTGGTAACAAACATTAGGTTTAGTGGCTGCAGTGACAGCGATTTATCATGCAATCTGCCTTCATTGGAAGCCTGGCTGAGGCAAATGCAGGTTCTTTATTCCAATATTAATTACTAACATTAGCTCTCATATCGCACAGCACACAATGGATGGATGGATGAATAGACGTATGTATGCATGTATCTACAGATGTATATAAATGGATCAGGATGAAAGCAAGTTAGGTTGCAGCAGAGTTCAAGAGGGTTCAGAAGTGGGTGGAGAAAAACAAGCCAGTATTAAAAACAAATCAGTGGACAGCCAGGAGGAGGAGGAGCTGTTGTCAGGTTCAAAGCCGGAACCGGAAGTCAGGAACCGGAAAAGGATAGGTTAAGTCCCGGTCCAGATAGGGAACAGGTAGACAGGCAGGCCGACCCTTCCGAAGGCTGTAGCAATAGCAAGGAGCTCGGCCCAAGCTTTAAGAGCAGCGAGGACATCCTTGGTCCTTGGCAGCAGGGCTATGTTAGGTGTCTGTCACTTTACAGGGCTCAGGAAAGGGAACTCCATACCTTTTCCTTGGTCTAGTGTGTCCAATAAGTTCTATAGGATTTAAACATACTCATGTCCCCTGAGGTCTCAATTCACCCCAGTAAACTTACAGGGTGGCTCCCTTCCTACTTCCAGGAGCAAGTCCTTGATCATTCAGTGCTGGATGGGGAAGCTGCAGATGGTGCAGTTTCTCAGCCCATGCAGGCTGATGCAGTCACTCTCCCTTGCAATGGAGTAGGGAGCACTGTTTGATGCAAACAATGTGGACTAGGACACTGATCTCAACAGCCGGAAGTCCCCACGGTCACAGGAGCAGTAAAAAGCCTTGCTTTTTGAGAAAAATACTTTTATTCTTTTTAATAGGTGTCTGTGGGTGTGCATGCGTGTGTGTGTGTGTGTGTGTGTGTGTGTGTGTGTGCGCGCGCGCGTTTGGGAGAATGTGTGCACAAGGATGCAGTGTCCACAGAGACCATAGGTATTGGATCCTCAGGAGTTAATGCCTTTGTGAGTCACCTGACATGGGTGCTGAGACTTAAACTTGAGGTCTCTGAAGAGCAGTATATGCTCTTAACCACTCAGCCATCTCTCCAGCCCAAGAGAGGTTTACTTTTAACAACTGCAGTTAATGGTTAATCTGTCAGTTCTCCCAACGCTGGGACCGAGAACTACAAGGCTGGACAGCACCCACTTGAGCTCAGAGAGGGTCTTCAGCCATGAGTATTAGGAAGCTCATTCACTACAGAAAAGATTAAAGTTAACAAAGTAAAGACACTGGAGACTCAACTCCTTATCTGGAGCAGGTCTAATGTCCTCCTGTAGAGAGACATTCCTACCTTGGTTTAGGAAATGGATACAGACTGGGGAAATTTGACGTGTAAGGTTCTCAGCTACCAAGGCAGCAAGCTTCATTGAAAAAGACTTGACTGTGTAGTCTCCGAGTCCACTGCCATCTGAGAGAGGAGCTGGGAGAACACCTTAAGAGAGGGACTGCTTCAAAAACTCTTGGGAAGGCTCCAGCAAAGGAACAGCAGGCAGCGAAGTACTAGGATCCAGCGACCCAGGGACCCAGTGAACCTTGCCGGGCTTCCTGGAGAAAGGTGTCATCCAGGGGGACAATTTGGGAAAGAAGCCAGGGGAAATAGACCCAACTTCTAGCTGTTGTCTCCCATTGGCCAACTCCACCCACAACCCAGGGCGAGGGAGCAGTGGGAGACTGAGGCAGAAAGAATAGTCTATCACTGTGTCTGTAGTTCCAAAGGTTTTGTTGTTGTTGCTGCTGGTGGTGGTGGTGGTGTTTGTTTGGGTTTGGGGTTTTGTGTTTTGTTTTGGCTTTGAGGCGTGGGTCGTCAGTAGTGACCTTGACATCAAGGAGGATGTGGCAATAGGATGAGTTCCACTGTCCTCTTCCAGGTTCCATCATGGAGAACGGGGTGAGTTCTTCCAGCACGGCTGGCAAACTCCCGCAGCAGCCTCTGACCCCCACCACCAGTGTTCGGCTGGATGAAGGGGTCTCTGCTAGCACTGCCGTGGCTGGGGAGATCCTGAAGCAGGAGTGTGACTCCTTGGGCCCTCCGATGGCCAGTAGCACCACCTCCAAGCCTTCTTCGTCCTCATCCTCGAGTGCCCAGGCTCTTGCGTGGTCAGGGCAGCCCTGGGGCCTGCACACAGCCCTGCCCCCCGTGGTCATCTTATCCAAAGCTGCATACTGCCTACTGGGATCCCAGAAGGGCGGCAGGCTGCCATCCTCCTCGTCCTTGCTGCCCCATGCTGATGTGGCCTGGGTGAGCTCCCTGCGGCCAGGCCTTCACAAAGACATGAGCAGTGAGGAGCAGTCCCTGTATTACCGCCAGTGGACCTCGGCCCGGCAGCACCACGCTGACTACAGCAACCAACCAGACCCTATCTCAGGTGCCCGGACCTTGCACCCAAGGCGGCTGCTGCTCACTGGGCCCCCCCAGGTAGGGATAGAACCGGGTGGACCCTGTCTTGGCTGTCAGGGACATCTTGGGGGTTGGCAGGGGTGGCAGAAGACCTCTTCAGACCTTAGTTGAAGAGCCAAAGTGTGAAAGAAATCTCTTTTCTTTTTTCCTCTTCCACCCTTCCTCAATTGAAAACATCTACATCAGGTGGGAAAGACTGGCTCCTATTTACAGTTCCTAAGGATCCTTTTCCGAATGCTCATCCGGCTGCTGGAGGTGGACGTGTATGATGAAGAAGAAATAAACACAGGTGAGGCTTGACAGTATGACCAAGGCATGAGACCCAAGAGCCAGAGTTGCTTCACCCTGTGGGTGTTTAGGGTATCTAAGCTGCAAAGCTGTCATGAGGCTGAAGACAAGATGCCCAGCAAGTGGCTCTCAGCTTCTGGAAGCCTCTCCAGTGTGCAGCAAGCTGTGTTTCATACAGTTTTGGTAGGTAAGTTCATTGCCTAGACAGGTAAACCCTATGGTTCTTGCCAGCTCTACTGTGTACTCCCTGGCATCACAGCCTTTGATTTTACCCAAGATGTGGCTACAGAAGTCATGTGATCTGCCAATGAATTCTCTGTCACTTCCCATCCAGCATGCTTAGATTGCAAATAAAATGCCAACTGTAACGCAAGGTATAACTCTGGGTGAAAATCAGATGTCATTTATATTAAAAGGATAATAGCTATACTCTAATCTTGGGCTTTTCCCCAAAACAGTTCATGTTACGTTAGAAAATTATTACATGTTATTGTGCGTGTGTGTGTGTGTGTGTGTGTGTGTGTGTGTGTGTGTGTGTGAGGGGTACATGGCTACAGGCGTGTGTTGAGGTGAGAGGACAGCTTTGGGGTGTCCATTTTCTCTTTCCACCACATGGGTCCTCTACTCAGGTCACTGAGCTGACAGCAAAGCACCTGGACCTACTGAGCTAGCCTCAACTACATTTTGAACTTACACATTAATAATGAATATCATCTATTGTACACATACTATGTGCCTACCACTGTCTTAGCACCTTGCCTCTCCCATCCCTACATCTCTGAGACTTACAAGAACCTGGTACTTTGAGGGGTTAAGTTTGTGCCTAGCGGGACTAAGGGGCGGGACAATGATTCAAGCTCTGGAAATGCCCAAAGGCTGGCATCTAGGTAAAGATTTTGTCTTCACTGCTCTTGGGGTCCTGTGAGGGGGACGGGAGGAAATGAATGTGTGCTGGAGAATAGGGCACTCACTAGTTCTAATGAACCACATACACTGGGACTTCAGGCAGCTTCAGGCCCAGTGTCCTGGCTGTAATCCCAGCTAAGGCAGAAGAGAGATACTTCAAGGCTTGCCTGGGCTCCAGCAGATACAAGCTGAACCTGGTCAACCTTGGGAGAATGTGCATTAACCGGGGTGCTCTAGAAGTACAGAACTGATGGAGTAAATCTATTTATATTAAAATGGGATGTATTAGTGGCTTACAGGCTGCAGTTTGCCCAGTGCAACAATGACTCTCTCCCAATGGAAAGGCCAAGAATTTGACAGTTATTCAGTCCACCAGGCTGGAAATCTGTGTTGGTATTTGGTCTATATTGGAATTCCAAAAATGTAGGTAGTAATGCCTTAGCAGTAGGATAGAAGAACTTGCTAGCAAAAGTGAGAGCAAGCAGACAAAAAGGAAAAGATTCCCTCTTCCATGTCCTTTGATGTACACTGCCAACCAGTGTGGCCCGGATTTAAAATGGATCTTCTGACTTCCAATAATCCAGTCAAGAAGATCCTTCACAGGTGTGCCCAGCTACATGAGTTTTAGTTAATTTCAATGTGGTCAAATTGACAACCAAGATTAGCCATCTTTGTCTCCCATTTTTATAGAAAGTCTGGGGCTGTGGTTCAGTGGTAAGTGCCTACCTGGGATCTGGGATGCTGCCCATTCAGCCCCCACTATTGAGAAACAACAATAACCAAATTATCTGGGACATCAATGCCTTAAAACCCCATAGCTCAAGCTGAGAATTTTGATCATCCATATAAGTATGTTTTTTAAGGAGAATTAATTGAGCTGGGCGGTGGTGGTGCACGCCTTTAATCCCAGCACTTGGGAGGCAGAGGCAGGAGGATTTCTGAGTTCGAGGCCAGCCTGGTCTACAAAGTGAGTTCCAGGACAGCCAAGGCTACACAGAGAAACCCTGTCTCGAAAAACCAAAAAAAAAAAAAAAAAGGAGAATTAATTGGCAGACCCTGGATCTAATGGTGTAGGCCATTGTGATCTGGACACGTAGAAACTAATTCAGGGCTAGTGAGGGAAAATCCTCTTCCCAATGAACAGTCTGGAGGAATCATTTTGGTTTCTTCTACTATGCGATAAGAGAGCTCCTTTCTCAGAAATGCCTCCCTGGGCTTTGTGCCTCAGGACGGAGGTGACGCAAGTATTTACTTGAACAGGTAAATATATCTGATCAGGATGGTGGTGAGGAGGGAAGGAAGCAAGCTCACCTGTCCTGTGCCCTGCCCTGCCCTAGATCACAGTGATAACAGCGAACTGAGCCAGTCAGAGGGAGAGCCTTGGCCTGACATTGAGACCTTCAGCAAAATGCCTTTCGATGTCAGCGTGCATGATCCCAAGTACAGTCTGATGAGCCTGGTCTACAGCGAGAAGCTGGCTGGGATCAAACAAGGTCAGTACGTGCAGAGTCGGGCTTAGCTCTGTGGAGGTCAAGGGAACTTTAAATCAGGACTTGAGATGGGCCAGGGAGACAGTCCACTCCTTTAAGAAGAGCATAATAATTCTGTTTTTCACTCTTACACACGAACATGCACATACATACCTCTTGATTTTTAAACTTGCTTGTCAGGGCTCAAAATACATAGTCCTTCAAAAAGTCCTTATGAGAAATGAGCATTTCTTTCCAAGCTTCACGTGTGTGTCATGGAAATAACCGTTTCTCCTCCCTTTATACGCAGAAGTAATAAAGGAATACAAAGTTGAGGAGCCCCGGAAACGAGAAACCATGTCTATGATGCTGACCCAGTACGCTGCCTACAATACTTTCCACCACTGTGAACAATGCCACCAGTACATGGACTTCACCCCCGCCTCCCAGGTGCAGCCTCTGCCCTCGCCTGCCAGCTCTGTTGCCTGTGTGGACCCTGTCTGTGAGGTGGAGAGGGTAGGGTGAAACCTGAGACTCCTGGCTTCAGGTTCCAGAGAAACTGTCCACTCAGCACCTGTCTCCTCCCCTGTTCAGGCTGGCCTCAAATGGAATTTGCCTGGTTTTATTTTCTCATATTTTGGGTGTTAGGTATACATATATCCCAGGGCCTTGCAAATGATAAAGCATATTCTAGCACTCCCAGCCCCTTAAGCATCTTTTTGCCTGGTGTATCTTTATACACAGAAGGAGGTACAGTTCCATGTTATTTCCCCATCTCCCCATTTCTCTCTGGGAGCTTTATGTTTTGGCACTGAGCACCTGAGATCCTGTTGCTTCAAGGCTGTGCTGAGCAAATTCTCCAAACCTAGTTCTCAGAACCATGCCCCCATCCCCAGCCCCTTAAAAGCATATTCTGAAATTCAACAGACACTAGAAAGAGTGCATTGGAAACTAGGTTACAAGTTAACTGTTTGCCTGTTGTATCACATTGTTTTCTTAGTGGGTTACTAGTCTGCTGACATTTTTTTTAATTGTGTATGCATGTGCATGCATGCCTGTTTTTGCATGCAGGAGCTGGTTCCCTGACTATACCATTGTGGGCTGTGGAGCTCAAACCCATAACACCAGGCCCTTTCCCTGATGAGTCACCCCACTGGCCCTGGTCACAATTCTTTGTAGGATATAGAAGATAAGTGCCTTGACCTATAAATTATAGGTGTTTAGAAAATTTCTGCATGGAAACCCCTCTTGACAGTTCTGTGTGATTACAATACAAATAATATATCTCCACATTTGTGATGTAGAACAAACTAGAATTTGGGGAGAGACTGTATTTTTCTGAAATATAATATTTAGGTTAAAACTATTAGGAAACCTACCTAGATTTTTAGTGCTGATGAAAATTTGTTATCCTCCCATTTAAACCAATCATTGGCTTTACTGTTCATCCTATAAAGACCCATTTTATAATTTTTCATGGAGATGGGTTCCTGAGCATGTGAACTTCCCAACAACTTTACAGACAGGTTGGTTTTATTCTTGACTTTTATGAGTCACATTGTCTTTCCCTGATATCAGAGTTCTGCACTAAATGTTGGAATCCCTTCATCCTCCATTGTAACCAGAAAAGATGGTACCTCAGACACGTTTCTAACTCTAGTCCTAGTATCTAAGAGCTGTTACTTAAAGTGTTCAGTCTGACTCACAGAGCAGAACTGTTCTGTGACTGATGTCTGGAGAAGGTAAATAACAGGGAAACCCATAGAGATGTTTTTCTTTAAGACTAAACATTTGTCCTATGGGTATGCAGAATACAGGCAGTACCAATGTGACTTACCCTTGGAGAGTCTTTATTGGGGCTGTATAGTTGGCTCCTGCACCAGGGACAGCTAATAGATGATAAAGCCTTTCACATGTTGCTCCTCACAGCCAAAATGTCTGGTGGCACTTATTCATGTCAGTTACTTGTGTCAAAAATCTAAAAGAATGGCCAGGATGTTTGGAAACCCATACCGACCTCTCTATCTTCTTTGCAAATCTAGATGTCTGATTCCACCCTTCACGCATTCACGTTCTCCTCTTCTATGCTGGGAGAAGAAGTCCAGCTCTATTTCATCATCCCCAAGTCCAAAGAGAGCCATTTTGTCTTCAGCAAGCAGGGCAGACATCTGGAAAGCATGCGGCTGCCCCTGGTCTCTGACAAGGTGGGCTGGGTGTTGGGTGTGATGTTTTTGGGCCCTGGGTGGAGGTTCTTTGAGCTGCCAGCATCTAAGGGTTTACTTTCCCATTTTGTCTTTTTTTTTTCCCTTTCCACAGAATCTAAATGCAGTCAAGAGCCCTATTTTCACTCCTTCCAGTGGTCGCCACGAGCATGGACTCCTAAACCTTTTCCATGCAATGGAGGGCATCAGCCACCTTCACCTCCTGGTAGTCAAAGAATATGAGATGCCACTATACCGAAAATACTGGCCCAACCACATCATGCTGGTGCTTCCTGGCATGTTCAATAATGCAGGCGTGGGTAAGAGTGCCCTTGGGGTGGAAGAAGGGCTAAGAAGACAAACTGGACTCCATTATCTTCCACAGGTTGCCTTTGGGAATTGCCCTGCCCTGTGACCAGAGGTCTTTTAACTCTGAGTTCTTCCCTCTCCCCTGTTCTGTAATTTTACATACCCTAACATTTTTTGCTTAGTTTTTCAGAATGTTTAACTTCTGAAGACTAGTAAGGACTAAATCACTGGAATATTAAACACCCTGAGAAGGGTTGGGGAGTCTTCTTAGACTCCCAATATTTCTGGGCAGGACATTCTAGGGCCAGAATGTACCCATGAGAAGAGACACGTTCTTAGCGTGGGTAGTGATGATTTAAAGGGGCCCTCCACTGTGTCCTGCTAGGGGCATAAGGCAAGTTCTAGTCTTGTCAAGACATCTACTTGTGGCACAATGCAAGTGTCAGGCAGGCTCAACCCTGCTTTTTCATGGGAAAAAGAAGATCAGGACACTCTCCCAGAGAGGAGCATCACCTGTTGAATATGGGCACTAGGGGAGTCTAGATCACTTTCATTTCCCATACACAGGAAACTACTAACTGAACCAGTGTTTCAGAGCTATACCCTTCTGGACACTTCCTGTGCTGCAGTATTTAAGTTCTCCCCATTTGTTTCTGCCAGTGTCTTGAGGTGGTACTTACCTGTGATTTTAATTTGCAGCTCCGTAATGATCTGTGACTATAATCTTCCTCTCACCTCAGCGCTGGGCACTGAAGTTCAGGCCTCTCAAATGCTTTAAGTGATTTCCTGCCTCAGTCACCCATGTAGTTAATACTGCAGCATATGCCACAAAGTGCGGCTGCTAAGCATTCCCACGTAAATGCTCTATAATGCTGACTTTTACTTTGGTCACTGAAGCATTTTAATTAATTTCTCATGCAATAAGGACACAACCTCATTTTTTCACATGGCTATGAGATGCTACAGCACTGCTGTTGAAAAGAGATCTTCTGCATTGAATGGCACTGGCACCCCTGTCATATGTGTTCATTTCGGGATTATATGTCTGTCTTTATGTTGCTAGCATACGACTTGAAGTTTTGAAAGCAGGAAGTATAAAACCTGCAACTTTAAAAAAAATTTTTTTACACATATTTGCAAACTTGTATGGGCTATGATGTATGTAATATATAATAATCAAGAATATATGTTCTTGAGGGTGAGCGGCGCCACGGAGACTGCCCTCCGCCATCTTTGCTCCAGTGACCAGGTAGTTGGGACCGCCAGGCTCAGAGACAGACAGGCATAATATCGCTTCGGTTTCAGGCAGCTTGTGTGTAACCTGCTCCCAGGTGCTGGGCTGATCTGCAGTAACCAGCGCGCCAGTTCCGCGGTGGGACCTTCTGCCTGGTGGCGGGACCCCGCGCAGGGAGGGAGCCCGCCAGCTTCCCTTCCGCGACCTCTGTTCCCGCGGACTGCGCTGGAGAGACCGGTACCCAGGCTCTCCCCCCGATATAACATCACTTGGGACACGGCCTGTTGGGGCTTCCGTCTGTGCCCGAGGGCAGGTTGGCGCTGTGGTCGTCTGGGTGCCAGATCGGCGGGCCATCGTGACCACAGGGTGAGCGGCGCCACGGAGACTGCCCTCCGCCATCTTTGCTCCAGTGACCAGGTAGTTGGGACCGCCAGGCTCAGAGACAGACAGGCATAATATCGCTTCGGTTTCAGGCAGCTTGTGTGTAACCTGCTCCCAGGTGCTGGGCTGATCTGCAGTAACCAGCGCGCCAGTTCCGCGGTGGGACCTTCTGCCTGGTGGAGGGACCCCGCGCAGGGAGGGAGCCTGCCAGCTTCCCTTCCGCGACCTCTGTTCCCGCGGACTGCGCTGGAGAGACCGGTACCCAGGCTCTCCCCCCAATATAACATCACTTGGGACACGGCCTGTTGGGGCTTCCTTCTGTGCCCGAGGGCGGGTTGGCGCTGTGGTCGTCTGGGTGCCAGATCGGCGGGCCATCGTGACCACAGGGTGAGCAGCGCCACGGAGAGTGCCCTCCGCCATCTTTGCTCCAGTGACCAGGTAGTTGGGACCACCAGGCTCAGAGACAGACAGGCATAATATCGCTTCGGGTTCAGGCAGCTTGTGTGTAACCTGCTCCCAGGTGCTGGGCTGATCTGCAGTGACCAGCGCGCCAGATCTGCTGTGGGACTTCTGCCTGGCAGAGGGACGCCCCCTCCCCCCCCCCCCAGGAGAGATCACACACCCCTGCACAGGGCAGGAGCCTGCCAGCCTCCCTTTGGCGACCTCTGCTCCAGGAATCCACTAGGCTGAGCCTTTAGATGTGCAAGGCCTCCCCAATATAAGATCACTTGGGGCAAAGCACATTAGGGCTCCAAAGTCACTCAGGAGCAGGCAGGCCCCAGAAATCGGTGCCAGGGGAATCCTGGTAATCCAGGGGGGGCAGAAATAGCTTTGCAAGCTCACAGGAGGTCCAACCAACAGCCAGTGGCAGCAGGACCAACTAACACCAGAGGTATCCAGATGGCAAAAGGCAAACGTTGGAATGTTACTAACAGTAATCAAAGTAATGTGGGACCATCCGAACCCAACTCTCCAACAGCAGCAAGTCCTGGATACCCCACCACACCCGAAAGACAAGATCTGGATTTAAAATCACTTCTCATGATGCTATTAGAGGATCACAAGAAGGACACAAATAAATCTCATAAAGAGTTACAGGAGACCATGAATCAACGGTTAGAAGCCCTTACAAAGGAAACACAAAAATCGCTTAGAGAAATGCGGGAGAACATGGATCAAAAGATGGAGGCGCACAAGGAGACAACACAAAAATCACTTAACGAGATGAATCAACGGGTAGATGCACTCACAAAGGAATCACAAAATTTGCATAAAGAAATGCAGAAGAATATGGGTCAACAGACGGATGCCCATAAGGAGGCAACACAAAAATTGCTTAAAGAAATGAATCAACGGTTAGATGCCCTTACAAAGGAAACACGAGAACTGCTTAAAGAAATGCAGGAGACGATGGATCAACAGATGGAATCCCATGAGGAGGAAACACAAAAATCGCTCAGAGAAATGCAGGAGAACGTGGGTCATCAGGAAGAAATCCTGAAAGAGGTAATGCAAAAATACCTTAAAGAAATACAGGAAAATACAAACAAACAAGTGAAGGATCTCAGCAAATCCATCCAGGAACTAAAAAAGGAAGTAGAAACAACTAAGAAATCACAAAGGGAGACAACTTTGGAGATAGAAAACCTTGGGAAGAAATCAGGAATCATAGATGCAAACATCAACAATAGAATACAAGAGATGGAAGAAAGAATCTCAGGTGCTGAAGATTCCATAGAAAGCATCGACTCAACAGTCAAAGAAAATGCAAAATGCAAAAAACGTGTAACCCAAAACATCCAGGAAATCCAGGACACAATGAGAAGACCAAACCTAAGGATTATAGGTATAGATGAGAGTGAAGATTTGCAACTTAAAGGGCCAGTAAACATCTTCAACAAAATTATGGAGGAAAACTTCCCTAACTTAAAGAGAGAGATGCCGATGAACATACAAGAAGCCTACAGAACTCCAAACAGACTGGACCAGAACAGAAATACCTCCCGTCACATAATAATCAAAACACCGAATGTTCTAAACAAAGAAAGAATACTAAATGCAGTAAGAGAAAAGGGCCAAGTAACATACAAAGGAAGACCTATCCGAATCACATCAGACTTCTCACCAGAGACTATGAAAGCCAGAAGATCCTGGGCAGATCTCATGCAGACACTAAGACAGCACAAATGCCAGCCTAGACTACTATACCCAGCAAAACTCTCAATCACCATAGATGGAGAGACCAAGATATTCCATGATAAAACCAAATTTTCACAATATCTTTCCACAAATCCAGCCCTGCAACGGATAATAGGTGGAAACCTCCAATACAGGGAGAGAAACAACACCCTGGAAAAAATGAGATAATAACCTTCTTGAATCAAACCCAAAAGTAGATAACCACTCAAACATAAAGATAGCGTCAAGAATGGCAGATGGCAATAATCACTATGCCTTAATCTCTCTTAATATCAATGGTCTCAACTCCCCAATTAAAAGACATAGACTAGCAGACTGGATACGTAAACAGGACCCACCTTTTTGCTGCATGCAGGAAACGCACCTCAGTGTCAAAGACAAACACTACCTCAGAGTAAAAGGCTGGAAAACAATTTTACAAGCAAATGGCCCCAAGAAACGAGGTGGAGTAGCCATCCTAATATCGGATAAAATTGATTTTCAACCCAAAGTCATCAAAAAAGACACAGAAGGACACTACATACTGATCAAGGGAAAAATCCACCATCAAGAACTCTCAATCCTGAATATCTATGCTCCAAATGCAAGGGCACCCTCATTCGTAAAAGAAACTTTACTAAAACTCAAAGCACACATCGCACCGCACACAATAATAGTGGGTGACTTCAACACCCCGCTCTCTGAAATGGATCGTTCAGGAAAGCAGAAACTAAACAGGGACACAGTGAATCTAATTGAAGCCTTGGACCAAATGGAACTAACTGATATATATAGAACATTTCATCCTAGAGCTAAAGAATACACCTTCTTCTCAGCTCCTCATGGTACCTTCTCCAAAATTGACCATATAATTGGTCACAAATCAGACCTCAACAGATACAAGAAGATAGAAATAATCCCATGCCTCCTATCAGATCACTATGGAATAAGGGTGGTCTTCAATGGCAACAAAAACAAAAGAAAACCCACGTACACATGGAGGCTGAACAATGCTCTACTCAATGATAACTTGGTCAAGGTGGAAATAAAGAAAGAAATCAAAGACTTTTTGAAAGTTAATGAAAATGAAGGCACAACATACCCTAACTTATGGGACACAATGAAAGCAGTGCTAAGAGGAAAATTCATAGCCCTGAGTGCCGCCAAAAAGAAACGGGAGACAGCATACACTAACAGCTTAATGGCACACCTGAAAGCCCTGGAACAAAAAGAAGCAAATACACCAAAGAGGAGTAGAAGGCAGGAAATCATCAAACTCAGGGCTGAAATCAATCAAGTAGAAACAAATAAAACCATACAAAGAATCAACAAAACGAGGAGTTGGTTCTTTGAGAAAATCAACAAGATAGATAAGCCCTTAGCCAGACTAACCAGAGGGCACAGAGATAGTATCCAAATTAATAAAATCAGAAACGAAAAGGGAGAGATAACAACAGAAACTGAGGAAATTCAAAAAATCATCAGATCCTACTACAAAAACCTGTATTCAACACAACTAGAAAATCTTGAGGAAATGGACAATTTCCTTGACAGATACCAAGTACCAAAATTAAATCAGGATCAAATAGACCATCTAAACCGTCCTATAACCCCTGAAGAAATAGAAGTTGTCATTGGAAGTCTTCCAACCAAAAAAAGCACAGGTCCAGATGGTTTTAGTGCAGAATTCTATCAGACCTTCAAAGAAGACCTAACACCAATACTCTTCAAACTGTTCCACAAAATAGAAACAGAAGGAACACTACCCAACTCGTTCTATGAAGCCACAATTACACTAATACCAAAAGCACACAAAGATCCGACAAAGAAAGAGAATCTCAGGCCAATCTCTCTTATGAATATCGATGCAAAAATACTCAATAAAATTCTTGCCAACCGAATCCAAGAACACATCAAAACGATCATTCACCACGATCAAGTAGGCTTCATCCCAGGGATGCAGGGATGGTTCAATATAAGGAAATCCATCAATGTAATCCACTACATAAACAATCTCAAAGAAAAAAACCACATGGTCATCTCATTAGATGCTGAGAAAGCATTTGACAAAATTCAGCATCCTTTCATGCTAAAGGTCTTGGAAAGATCAGGAATTCAAGGCCCATATCTAAACATAGTAAAAGCAATTTACAGCAAACCAGTAGCCAGCATCAATCTAAACGGAGAGAAACTTGAAGCAATCCCACTAAAATCAGGGACTAGACAAGGCTGCCCTCTCTCTCCATATCTTTTCAATATAGTACTTGAAGTTCTAGCTAGAGCAATTAGACAAGAAAAAGAGGTCAAAGGGATACAAATTGGAAAGGAAGAAGTCAAACTATCACTATTTGCAGACGATATGATAGTATACATAAGCGACCCAAAGAACTCCACCAGAGAACTCCTACAGCTGATAAACGACTTCAGCAAAGTGGCCGGATATAAAATCAACTCAAGCAAGTCAGAAGCCTTCCTATACTCAAAGGATAAGCAGGCTGAGAAAGAAGTAAGAGAAATAATACCCTTTACGATAGCCACAAACCATATTAAGTATCTTGGCGTGACGCTAACCAAACAAGTGAAAGATCTGTATGACAAGAACTTCAAGTCTCTGAAGAAAGAAATTGAAGAAGACCTCGGAAGATGGAAAAATCTGCCATGCTCATGGATTGGCAGGATTAATATAGTAAAAATGAGCATCTTACCAAAAGTAATACACAGATTCAATGCAATCCCCATCAAAATCCCAACTCAATTCTTCATAGAGTTAGAAAGAGCAATTCAAAAATTCATCTGGAATAACAGAAAACCCAGAATAGCTAAAACTATTCTCAAGAGTAAAAGAACCTCTGGGGGAATCAGTATCCCGGACCTCAAGCTGTACTACAGAGCAATAGTGTTAAAAACTGCATGGTATTGGTACAGTAACAGACATGTAGATCAATGGAACAGAATTGAAGACCCAGAAATGAATCCACACTCCTATGGTCACTTGATCTTTGACAAAGGAGCTAAAACCATCCAGTGGAAAAAAGATAGCCTTTTCAACAAATGGTGCTGGCTCAGCTGGAGGTCAACATGCAGAAGAATGCAAATTGACCCATCCTTATCTCCTTGCACTAAGCTCAATTCTAAGTGGATCAAAGATCTCCACATAAAACCAGACACACTGAAACTAATAGAAGGGAAACTAGGGAAGAACCTTGAACATATGGGCACAGGGGAGAATTTCCTGAACAGAACTCCAATAGCTTATACTCTAAGATCAAGAATAGACAAATGGGACCTCATTAAATTACAAAGTTTTTGCAAGGCAAAAGACACTGTCAAAAAGACAAAGCGGCAACCAACTAACTGGGAAATGATCTTTACCAACCTTACATCCGACAGAGGGCTAATATCCAAGATATACAAAGAACTCAAGAAGTTAAACTCCAGAGAGGCAAGTAACCCTATTAAAAAATGGGGTACAGAGCTAAACAAAGAGTTCTCACCTGAAGAATATGTAATGGCTGAGAAGCACCTAAAGAGATGTTCATCATCCTTAGTCATTAGGGAAATGCAAATCAAAACAACCCTGAGATTCCATCTCACACCAGTCAGGATGGCTAAGATCAAAAACACAGGAGACAGCAGTTGTTGGCGAGGATGTGGAGAAAGAGGAACACTCCTCCACTGCTGGTGGAATTGCAGGCTGGTACAACCACTCTGGAAAGCAGTCTGGCGGCTCCTCAGAAAACTGGGCATGACACTTCCGGAGGATCCGGCTATACCACTCCTGGGCATATACCCAGAGACTTTACCTGCATGCAATAAGGACACATGCTCCACTATATTCATAGCAGCCTTATTTATAATAGCCAGAAGCTGGAAAGAACCCAGATGTCCCTCAACGGAGGAATGGATTCAGAAGATGTGGTATATTTACACAATGGAATACTACTCTGCAATTAAAAACAATGAATTCACGAAATTCCTAGGCAAATGGTCAGAACTTGAAAATATCATCCTTAGTGAGGTAACCCAATCACAAAAGATCACACATGGTATGAAGTCACTGATAAGGGGATATTGACCCAGAATCTCAGAATACCCTAGACACAATCAGCATATCAATAGATTTCTAAAAAGATGGAAGGAGAGACCCCTGGTCCTGGAAAGACTGGATGTAGGGGAACGCCAGGACAGAGTAATGAGAGGGGGTTGAACGGAGAAAAGAGGGAGGGAAGGGGGCTTATGGGACTTTCGGGGAGGGAGGAAACGGGAAAGGGGAAGTGATTTGGAATGTAAATTAAAAAAATAAAATAAAATAAAATTAAAAAAAAAAAAATCAGTCCAATTAAAAAATATTGGCATTTATTTTGAATATTATATATATATATATATATATCAATGTTCTGTAAGGTATGGTATATTTACTTCAAAAGTTTTCTTATATTTTGAGATGAGATTCCTGACAAACCTACCTTATACTGTGTCCATCCATGCTGTTTACAAAATTGAACAACTCAAAAATCCTTGAAGCCTATATTGGATATCTGCTGCATCCTGGTTTTATCTTTAGGATAAGATTGTGTTCGTTTGTTTTTGTTTTTTTTTTCCAATGCTGTTGTAATCATTTTTTGCACAATCATTAAACATGTGTTATGTCCTATTCTTTCAGATTTCTGCCCAAACACTACATATCTCCTGTCTTTTTATGATAAACTTGTGTTTGTTTGTTTGATGTTTGGGACAATGATCTGGCCATATAGACAGCACTCTGTGATATCACTAATTTCATGTCTCTGGGCATTTTTATTTAATGAAATAAAGAAATCATTCTGGTTAGCATTGGAAAAAAAAAAAAAAAAAGAATATATGTTCTTCCTTTAGGAATCACTTTTATGTGTAGGGGGTTTTGTATTCTTACAGTCATTTGGAAATGTATCACGTGTTGTTTTAAACCAAGTTAATCCATTATGCTTCAGGAAACTAACTCCTCCTCTTTAGTGCTCTTTACTGGACTGCTCTGCAACTCTTCCTCCTGCGCCTCCCGGTCTTTAGTGACCATCTTCCACCAAGTCCTTCTCTTTCTCGCTGAATTCACTTATACAAAGACTTCCCATTTCATCCATGCTTCTGCAAGTGTACAGAGACAAGACTCCTTTTTTGTTGATGGCTTTTTGTTCTGTTTTTCAAGACAGCAACTTGCTCTGTAGAACAGGCTGTCCTCGAACTCAGAAATCCACCTTCCTCTGCTTCCAAGTGCTGAGATTAAGGCATGTGCCACTATCACCTGGCTTCCTTTTTTAAAATTTGTTTTTATTTCATGTGCATTGGTATTTTACCTGCATTTATGTCCCTGTGAGTGTGTTGCATCCTCTGGAACTGGATTTATAGACAAGTGTGAACTGCCTTGTAGGTGCTGAGAATTGAACCTGGATCCTCAGGAAGAACAACTAGTGTTCTTAACCACTGAACCATCTCTCTAGCCTATTTTGTTTTTTACAAGCCATTTTTTTGTTGTTCATTTCTTGCATTTAAAGTACTTGATGACATCCTTAGCCTGAGATTCTTTGCCTCAGTCCGATAAAAAAAAAATCTATACACTCTTTACTGTTTTCAAGGTTAAATTCTTAAAATTAGTTACAATGAAATTTTAATTGGAAGCTTATAAAAATGGTTTTCAACATCACAATATTGTAGCCATTTTCAGGAACCTAAAAGACTTTAGTTAGTTGTCCTTCAGGCTTACAATATGGCATCACTATTGCCAGATTTTTCAGAAGTTCTAAAGAAACATATTCAGATAGGCAGACTAACTGACAGACTTAGGATTCCATTCTTTTTGTGACCCCCCAAAATATCCTGTGTTCTCATTGTCTTTATCTATGGGAATTTAGGTTTATTCCATTATTGAAGATGTGAACAGATGTGAGACTACAAGTGTCTCTTCAATATAATGGTTCTTTCTCTCTTGGAAATACACCAACCAGTGGGCTTGCTGGATCAAATGGTACTTCAAGTTTCAGTTGCTTTAGGATGCTGCACATTTTCTATGATAGCTGCTCCTTCAACATGTATGAGATCCTCTCCCTCTGCACTCTTGTCAGCATCGAGCAGTCATTTTAACAATATATTTTAGAGACAGTCATTCTGAGGTGAGATGCCATCACTATAGCTTTGAGTTGCATTCCTTGATGGTTGGTGATATTGAGCATTTATGGTTGTGGGCTATTTGGAGTGGTCTTGCTAGGTAGCCATGACCAGTCTTGAACTGATGATTCTCCTGTCTAGATTTCTCAAGTGTTAAGAGTAAGGTTATGCAGTCTTTCCAAGCCAGCCCACTTTCTAACTGAATTACTTGCTACTTAGTTTTTTTGAGTTCCTTATATATTAACCCCTTGTTGTATCAGTAGTTTACAAGTATTTTGTCCCACTCTGTGTGCTGCCTCTTATTTTTGTAGGTTGTCTCAACTCTGCCGATTTGGCTTCAAAAGCTTGTATCTTAAGTTTGATTAACCCAATTTATCTATTTTTACACTTTGAGCTGCTATTTGAAAAACAAAATCATTGCCTACATCAATAAGACCTCCACTTTGGGTGCAATTTGAGGTGCCCTCAGATTCCATTAAGAATAATTTATTTCTGCTTCTATGAAGACATTTTAGTAAGTGCACTAAGTTGTTTATCTTTAAAAAGTATGGTTATCTACAAAACAGTGTTTTTCACTGTACTGTCTTTTGCCTTCTTGGCTAAGTGTATTCCTAAGTATTTTACTCTTTTTCATGCTATTAAAAAACTAATTCCTTAGACTGTTCCTTTTAAATTGCTGAATTATCTCATCAGTTCTAAGTTTTCTGTGCATTTTCTCCTATGTGATATATGATCAGGGAACATCATGTTACTATTTCCTAATTCAGTTCATGTTCCTTTTCTTGCCTAATTGTTCTGGCTAGGACTTCTAGTACTGTTAAGTGGATACAGGCATCATTTTCTTGTTCCTGATCATAGCTGGAAAACCTCTGGTCTTTCACCACTGACTTGCCATGTTAGCTGTCAATTTTTCCTATGTGATCCATATTCTGTTGAAAATGCAAAGTATTTCACAGACTCTTGAGAGGTAGATGGTCCTAAATTCTAGTATTACCTTGACCTAATCCTACTGTTTAGGGTTCTTCCATACATTAACTAGCCCTTTTCATTATAATTTATATTTTGTTTCATTTTCATTTAAACATTTTAGCTAATTCATCTTAATTATCATTTATATTCCTCATAGTACTTGCTATTTGCTAGGCACCATCCTGACAACATATAACTATCATTACTTCCTAGAGGTAAGGAAACCAAAGCTCATTTGCCAGGCAGCTTGTCTCTGGCCTGTTCTCTTGCTCTGTACCATACATCCACTGTACTACCCTATCTTTTGCAAAATGCAGATCTAGAATGGGTGCCCATTTCTTGAAGCTTCATAGGTGCTGTCACCACTCTCCATGGCCCTGGCTGACTGTGAGGCAGGTTGTGAGTAGCTGCCTCTAAGAGCAAGCTCTGTGTCATGTTGTAAGTCACTAGTCACCATTTCATCTGCTGTCTGAGGTGTCCTGTGTCATATCAGGGAAGTAGAATTCTTGAAGTATATTCTTCAGAGTGCAAGTCATACACCATCAGATTTGTTTCTAGCTTTTACTACTTACACAAGTGAATCTCTAGTAATGGGTTCCAGGAATCTATATTTTCCCAGGGTCTATTTTTGGAGAATTTCTAAAAAATTATTTGTCTATGCACAAGTGCAGGTACCCATAGAAGCTAAAAGCATCAGATCCCCATAGAGCTGCCTGACATGGGTGCTAGGAACCAAACTAGCATCCTGTGCATCTTCTCTCCAGCATGCCCCATCCCTGTGTAAACAGCATGCCAGTGGGGGTAATGTGACTAATCTGAGTGAAGGATGGAAAGCCGTGGTTGTACTGCCTTCCAGGTGCTGCTAGGTTCCTCATTAAGGAGCTGTCATATCACAACCTAGAACTGGAAAGGAATCGCCTGGAGGAGCTGGGAGTCAAACGGCAGTGTGTCTGGCCTTTCATTGTTGTGATGGATGATTCCTGTGTCCTGTGGAACATTCACAGTGTTCAGGAGCAAACCAGGTAGTGATACTTCCAAGAAGTTGTGTGTGTGTGTGGGGGGGGTGGTTATGACACAATGATCTAAACAAGATATATTTAGAAAAAAGAGAGTTTTCCTGGGCAAAGTGGATCATGAGACTACTCTCACCAGCTCACCGGTTACGTAGAGATTTTTTTTTTAAGCTTTACTTATTTATCTTATATATTTGAGTACACTGTTGCTGTCTTCAGACACACCAGAAGAGGACATCGGATCCCCATTACAGATGGTTGTGAGCCACCATGTGGTTGCTGGGAATTGAACTCAGAATCTCTGGAAGAGCAGTCAGTACTCTTAACTGCTGAGCGATCTTTCCAGCCTGAGATTTTTATTATAAAGAGAATATGTCATTAAGTTCCTGGGCCTTTTCCACATTCTGGTATTGCTTAGCTGCAAAATCTGTTCTGGGACAGGTGTAGTGGTATATACACTTTTAGTCCCAGCACTTAGGAAGACAAAGGCAGGATGACCTCTTTGAGACCAGCCTGATTTACATAGCAAGTTCTAGGCCATCCAGCATATATAGTACATCTATGCTCACCCCCGCTGCTGCCACCACAAAAAAAAAAAAAAAAAAAAAAAAAAACCTGTTCTGCTACTGTGATTCATTTATACAGACACTGACATGTAAATAAGAACCAGCTCTGCTTAACTACTAAGGGGAAGGGAGGAAGTTATGTCACCCCTAAGCCCATCAGTGGTTTTCCTAGAGCAGTGGTGACTTTCTGCAATTCCTTACAGATGCTAGGTCATGGATAGTCAAGGGGAATGCTAAACAGTAAAATGGTTGTTAAACTGCTGCTAAAATTTAACAGTATCCTTAATGAAACACTGATTTCCCATCATTTCTTCTGTGGACTTGAAATCAGTGAAGTGTGCATAGAATTCTTTATTATATGTAATTATCAGAACTGGATGTTTCTGTACTTCAAACCCCTGGTCATGTCTTTGGCAACTCAAGTTCATTATTCACTTTGTAACATGAACTAGATTATTTCCTTTTTTACTGTAAAGGTGATAAACCAAAGGCTAGCTTCTCTGACTTAGTCATAACAGGCAGTATGACTGGACTTAATGTGAATTATCTTATTATATCCTTTGTAGATGTGTGTGTGTGTGTGCGCGCACACACACACACACACACACATACTGAGATATAGTAGTGTTGGTTCTTTATAAACTAACTTTACATTTTATAGCCAGCCTACAGAAGCAGGAATTTCGAGTAAGAATGTGTCCCTGAAGAGTGTCTTGCAGCATATTGAAGCCACACCAAAAATTATCCACTACGCAATCCTGGGCATACAGAAATGGAACAGCAAGCTGACTTCACAGAGCCTAAAGGCCCCATTCTCAAGATGTCATGTGCATGACTTCATTCTCCTCAATATAGACTTAACTCAGAATGTACAGTATGACTTCAACAGGTAGGTCAGGCTCATGGATGCAGGTCATCCTGGCATCTACCAGAGGGTGTTGCCCACTTCAACTTCTACATTGTTTTTATTTTGCCTTGGCCAATAAGCCCAGAACTCCTTATGTAGTCCAGGTTGGCCTCACACTTGTGATCCAACTGAGTGCTGGCACTGCTCCCACACCTAGCATGACCTAGACCCTTGATATTGTTATGCAAAAATAGAAAACACAAGTTAGTCATCTGATCATTTATCAAGAATTCAAGTAGAAACAAAATCCATTAAATCAATAAATGGTCAATGTGTAGGCCTGTGAATGTCCAATATTAACTCCGTATTCATCCTCAGAACTAGGAAGGAAAATACTCTCTCCAGTGTTTTAAGTCCCACAGCTCCATCGGGAGAAGGCAGAAGGCAGGTCCCTTTAATTAATCATACCACATTCCTGAGAAACCTCAAATGGCCAAGGAATGGTATTAGAGACCACAAAGTCATTCTTAATATCCAACTTCAACCCGTAGCTATTAGAATATCTACTGCTTCACCCAGTATGTAACCAGAATCTTAGAACCGCAAGACCTCTGGCTTTCCTGCTGATAAGTTACCTAAAACCTGTGGCATAACAGACAAAATTCTGTCCTCCTTCCTTAAAAGCTTATAATGCTCAAGTCAGGAGAGCAAGGGCCAACTTCCCAAGGTTAAGGTCCATGTTTTGGGCCCTCCTCGTGCCTGTGTAGTTATCATGGTTGAGATGTGGCGGACACTCAAAGAAACCTATCATTGTGGTTATGATTTAGGTATTTCTGTGAAGATGTTGACTTTAACCTGAGAACAAACAGTAGCGGCCTCCTCATCTGCCGCTTTAATAACTTCAGTCTCATGAAGAAACACGTTCAGGTTGGAGGGCAAAGGGACTTTATCATTAAACCAAAGCTCATGGTAAGTCTTATAAAGTTTGATGCTACTGTTGAAAAGAAACACAAGTGCTTTCTTATAAATGGCTTTGTCACTAAGGTACTGGCATGTGGACAGGGAAGTAACCCTTGGGGGGGGGGGTCCTCATGACAGATGTCCAGCTTCATTTGTCAGTGAGGACTCAGCTACAAAACTTCACTTTTGGTAATTCAACAAAATTGTTCCAGAGTTAAGCCTTAAATATTACATCAGAGCTTGCTTACATGCTTATTTACTTACTGGGTTTTGTTTTGAGACAGGTCTCTACATAGCTGTCCTGAAACTATGTAGTCCAGGCTGGCCTCCAACTCAGAGATCTGCCTGTCTCTGCCTCCCTCCCTTTTTTTATTTTGAATATATGAATCTACTGCATATGTGTGTATATGTATGTACACGTGCCTGATGTCTTTGGAGGACAGAAAAGGGTACTGGATCCCTTAGATCTGGAGTTATGGTGGTTATGAGTTACCATGTGGTTGTAAGGAACCTTGATCCTCTGCAAGAACAGCTTATGCTCTTAACCACTGAGCCCACTCTCCAGCCCATAGGAGTCTTCCTTTATCTGGAGCTCACCATTGTCAACCATGGCCTGAAAATACTATGCTTTGAGTCAAGAGACCATACATATATTTTGTGCCTAGTTTAGAAATTATGTTTGTGTATATAAACATTCATGTAGAGTTCAGTGCTGTATTTTTTCAGGTATTCTTTGGGGGTAATGTATATGGAAGTTGTTAGGATGCAATCCATTGTGATCTTAAGGCATTTCATTCACTGACAGGCACATTTCCCATGATCATCTGATTTCAGGTTTCAGAGAACTTAGCTCCCATCTTACCCCTTCAGTACGTCTGTGCTCCTGACAGTGAACACACACTCCTGGCAGCTCCTGCACAGTTCCTCCTGGAGAAGTTCCTTCAACATGCTTCATATAAACTCTTCCCTAAAGCCATCCATAACTTCAAGAGTCCTGTGCTGGCCATTGACTGCTACCTTAACATTGGACGGGAGGTAAAGGCGGGACTGTCTAGTCCTGGGTGCCATATCCATCTCTTCCTCTTTTCAGTACCATTGAAAACTTATGATGGTTCTAAGAAAGCCAATAACAGTATGATTCAAAGGGTCCCACATGAACAGAAGTAGCCAGTGACATGGTTACCTCTGGTGTCAATGGCTCTGAAGAGCCTGCCTTGATGACTTGGCCAGACCATGTTGTGATAATGTGAATTTAGATCCGGTTCTTGACAGGCACACAGTCTCTTAGCGTATGTAAGAGCTCAGTGATTACTGAAGAAGTAAATACAAGCTCTGTGAGACCTTCAGAGCTGTCATCTCTATTTTTCCATTCTTCAAGTTCTTCCCTAGTTTTAGTCTAATATTTTAATTGCCACTTGTACCTCTAGCTTTCTGCAACTAAGTCTTTCCTTGGGATATCTGGAAAGTATATTTTATTATCTTCAATAATGTAATATACCCTTATAATAAATCCTTAAAAAACAATCTACATAGGTCTGCAATATGAAATGACTCAGTAGGAACAGGTGCTTGCTCTCAATCCTGACAAGTAAGCTCACTTCCTGGATCCCAGATAGTGGAGAGGATAGACCCTGCAAATTGTCCTC
This sequence comes from Tokudaia tokunoshimensis, assembly GCA_036184795.1. Taxonomy (NCBI): domain Eukaryota; kingdom Metazoa; phylum Chordata; class Mammalia; order Rodentia; family Muridae; genus Tokudaia; species Tokudaia tokunoshimensis. The sequence goes on from BTHU01000017.1 coordinate 923,977, forward strand.
AGATTTTCACATGTGCATCAGGGCATATACATGACCAAAATTAAGAAAAATAAAGCAAAATAAACCACCCATAATCTGAACCAGTTCCTGTTCTTGAGTTTTAGACCATTTTCTTGGCACATACTGACCAACACACCTTTGTCCACACACACTCTTTTAAGTTTAACTTAATGTTAATAATTCATGCTGTGGGTTATGCCATTAATTTTATAATTAGAAACATTTAACCCATATGATGGATAGGTGTGAAGGCACATGTCTGTAATCCCAGCATTCCAGAAGCTAGCCTGAGCTAGAATGAATTCTGCCTTAAAACACAAGAACTAACCATGTATCCATACAATCTCAAACTACTTGACTCAATCAAGTTTTTTACTATGTAGATGAGGAACTGTACAGTGCCATATGACACTAACTGAAAAAACCACTCTTTGAATTCAAGCCATGTTTAAGTGACTCCATTGTTCTCTGAATTATTCTGCTGCTCTCTGTAATTTTTGTGGTTGTCTTCTAGACATGAAAGCCTACAAATTAACTCATGTTGCTTTAAGCTTCTTTCAAAGTGAAACATTTACTCTTTGCTAAGCATGCTTTTTCTTATCTGTATATGTACCATGTATATGCCTGGTACCCATGGAGGCCAGAAAAGGATGTCAGATCCCTTGGGACTAAAGTCACAGGTGATTGTGAGCAGCCATGTTAAATACTGGGAAACAAATCTGGGGCTTCTGGGCTGGAGAGATGTCTCAGCAGTTAAGAGCACGCACTGCTCTTCCAGAAGTCCTGAGTTCAAATCCCAGTAACTACATGGTGGTTCACAACCATCAGTAATGGGATCCGATGCCTTCTTCTGGTTTGTCTGAAGACAGCCACAGTGCGTTCATATAAATAAATAAATCTTTAAAAAACAAACAAACTGGGGCTTCTGAAAAAAAAAAAAGCCAGTGCTCTAAACCACTGAGCCAACTCTCTACCCCAAAATGTAGGATTTTAAACACACACACACACACACACACACACACACACTTTTCTTAATATTTGTCAAATAATAATTTACTATAGTAAATTAATGAGATACTTAAAAATATGGAAAATCACTGGGCAGTAGTGGCCCATGCCACTGAACTCTCTCCAACACTTGGGAGGCAGAGGCAGGCAGATCTCTGAGTTCAAGGCCAGCCTGGTCTACAGCGAAATTTCTAGGACATCAGGGCGAGAGGAGAGGAGGGGGAGGAGAGGGGAGAGATTGATTGATTTGAATACTAAATAGTTAAGTACAAAGCTTGAATAGCCAACTCACTCATTATCGAGAAAGATCTTTGCATCTCTAACTGAAGAGGACAGCACAGCATTTCTTACCCAAAGTATAGCCCCTTTATTTGCTTTTGAAATGTCTTTGTTTTTTCTGCTTACTACTTTCAGGTAGCCATATGCTATGTCAGTTCCAGACCCCACTCCAGCAACGTCAATTGTGAAGGGGTGTTTTTCAGTGGACTCCTCTTGTACCTCTGTGACTCTTTTGTAGGTGCTGATCTTCTCAAGAAATTCAAGTTTCTAAAAGGTTAGACAATTAAGTGTCTTGAATGTAAATGCTATTTTTCTCTCTCTCTCACACACACACCTACACACACACAAATAATAATCAAGAGTAGTGTTTTGGCCAGTAATTTGGATATGTTGATTCTAAACCAGGACTGCTAATGTTATTGGGGAAGACCATGCTCTGTTATCAAAAGACTAAATTAAGTGCAGGTGAATAATAAGATCTGTGACTTTAAAAGACAATTTTTATGTGTGGGTATGTGTGCAGAGGTCAGAGGGTGTCAGACACCTTGGAACTTAAGGTTGTAAGCCATCTGATGTGGGTGCTGGGAATTGAACTTGGGTTCTCTGCAAGAGGCGGAACTCTCCAGGCCCTGTGACTTCTTCAACAAGCTTTTACTGTTATTTACTCTAGAAACACACACTTCTGATATGTAGTTAAGACAGAAGCTAGGTTAATTCTACATATGCATGTTTATTAGCATGTATATACAGTCTAAAATCATTTAATTGGATCAGAAATCAACTGTAGAAAAATTACAAAATTGCACCTCCTAGACATTCTGAGTCTGGCACAGAAAATGAAGTTGTCTTAATAGGTATGCATCATTAAAAAGGTACAACTTAACTAAGAATAATCTACAAATCCAGCATCACAAATAATCTTGACAAGATGAACCAAGGCCAGTGATAAAAGTGTCACTACGGGGGAGGGGGGGTGTTGGAGAGATGGCTCAGCGATTAAGAGCACTGACTGCTCTTCTGGAGGTCCTGAGTTCAAATCCCAGCAACCACATGGTGGCCCACAACCATCCGTAATGAGATGTGATGCCCTCTTATGGGTGTGTCTGAAGACAGCTATAGTGTACTTACATATAATAAATAAATCATTTTAATGAATTATCTAGAAGCTGAAGAGATGGCTCAGGGTTAAGAGTACTAGCTGCTCTTCCAGAGGACCTGAGTTTAATTTCCAGCAACCACATGGCAGTTAGCAACCATCTATAAAGGGATCTGATGCCCTCCTTCTAACATGCAGGCATACATGCAGACAGAGCACTTGTACAATAAATAAATAATTTAAAAATGATTTCTCTACCTGTATGTTTGTTTCCAAAGGTAATAATATTCTTATCAATGTAATCAACTTTCTCCCTCAAGGTGCTACCCTGTGCGTCATCTGCCAAGACAGAAGCTCCTTACGTCAAACAATTGTTCGCTTAGAGTTAGAGGATGAGTGGCAGTTCCGCCTCCGGGATGAGTTTCAAACTGCTAATAGCAGTGATGACAAGCCTCTCTACTTTCTTACTGGACGCCATGTTTGAGTTTTTGAAGAGACCAAAAACAAGAAACAGACCCCTAAGGGGGTAGGACAAACAATTACTGGGGATTTTTTTTCCTTTAAAGTACAATCACTGTGGAGCAAAGTGCAACATATTTATCTCTTCTCCAAAGAACTCCCCAAATGTGACCAAGGTCTTTGGGGGCACTGTCCTTCTTCAGTTCTGCTGACAGGACCCAGGTTCAGGTCAATGCTGCAGTGGGCAGTTATGCAGTTACTTAGGGTGTGCTCTGCCTATGGGAGCCCAAGGATATATTCTGGAGAACAAATGTGAGTCTGCATTGTTTTTTTCTACCATACTGTGTTGGGGGGCAGGGGACTGTCAGCATTAGCCAGCTTGAATGTGTTATATGAGACTCACACCACTGGTGTGGAATGAATTGAAGATTAACACTTGAGGCCTGAACCCTCAGTTTCTCTTCAGATCTGTACTTTGGTACAGTATTACTCAGGGGTCTGAAATGATAGAATGTAGAAGATATTTGTATTTAAAGAGAAGTAGCTTGTCTTTTTCTGTGCAGTGTTAGTTTAAGATTTATATAATCTTATATGTATTGAAACCTTTGGCAAAATTTCCACAGGAGTTAAAAGTTTACTATTTAAACTGAACAAAAAAAAAAATCAGTAAATGCAGAGCGGGCACTGTGTGCATTTATAAAGGTTCTCTGAGCTTAACTCCATTGTTTTTCCACTACCAGTCTTTAAGCACACCATGTTTATGAGAATGTAGACAGTGATACACTCTGCAGTTATGCCGTACCACTGTGTTGGTTGAAAATAGACAGCTGGCACCTGGAAACCCATATATCATGCTGGGATTCTATTGTGGAGTCTAACTAGCTGGTTTCAGCAGCTCAGGCTTAGCATCCTTTAAACAACTCAGTGAGTAACAGCTGTGGTGCACTGACACATAAAAATGAGAACAGAACCATAGACAAGTTTTCCTTATAATTTTATCAGTGACATTTTCCCTGAGTAAAGAAGACTCCACGAAGAGTCTTTTGGACTCATTAAAGTTAGCGGGTAGTCTATGACTAATAAACAGTAGGACCCATAAGTTTCTATGTATTTCTAACCAAATATTTTAATCAGAAACATTAAGAAAATATTCTACAATAATCTATTGGAAGTTTACACTGAAATTGCTCTAGTTTGTGGTGTCTTCATATTTTTCTCAGCCCATGTGTATGATTTTATCTCCAGTTAAAACAGTCACTTTTACTTGAATCTGTCTTAAGACCTGAGACTACTGAGAGCCCTAATGAGCCTGCATTACTGCAAGTGTTAGATGATGGACTTGGTTATTTGGGGGAAACAAGAACTTTACAGCTAGTCAGAAGATGGAATGTATTAGATGGAAATGGTCTGCAGATTTCTTGGCTTTATGTTTTAACTGTATTTTAAATGGATAATTCCTTTTAACCCCATTTTTAATTGTCCTTCAAAGAGGACCTTGCCTTATTATATGCTTACTCCTTAGTTTTAGTACACCAGAATTTCAGCAAAGAGGTACTTTCCAGGGAAGTCTAAATTAGGAATGTATCTAACTTGTTCCTGTTTTGCTGAAAGGCTCCAATACAGGTAATATCAAGAAAGTCACTGTTTGTGCAATATTCCAATAATACTATGTAAGGTGAATAAAATACTTGAAATTATTCCACAACAATTTTATGAGGGGCAGAGGCCTCTTTGGAGTTCTTACTGGCTTATTCTTTTTGATCTAAGATACTTTGATGCAAGTACTTCATGTTAGGGCTACAATCTAGAAATTCAAGTGATCAGGAACTGTAAATACTATTCAATTCTGTTCAAGAGAAATGCCAGAATAAAACCAATAGGCCATCACTCCAATAGTTGAGAAAGCTCAATTTACCTGCCTCTTTGTCTCCAAAGCCTAACTTCATTAAGGTTTGGATCTTTTAAAATTACCTAAATCAGTATAATTCTTTATAGAATGCAAGGTCCTCTTTAAGGATGAAATTGCACAAGCCCAGGCCACCATGATTTAATTCATGTCTTGGTGTGTTTGATTTTACCTTCTTCCATCCCTGAGGACACAGAGGTAGGGCAAACCTGGTAACTTACCTGCAGACCTGCTGAACGTTGGCATGTGTAACAGTTCACACAGGTTAATATTGAATGTAAACTAAAAATTTAGAAATGCTGTAGTCGAGTTTTGGTTGTAATTCATGCAACTGCTTCTTGTGATTGTTACAAAGGGGCATCTGTGTTACTGTAAAACTTTCTTAACCAAAACTTGGTGAATTTCACTCACTAGTAGTCTACCTCACATTTTGTTTATGACTCTAAGTTGTCTTAAGTTATGTCTACAATATGTTCTTGTCCTTTCATTTGGTGAATGTATTAAAATTCCCTCCCACTTCTCAGCTACGAAAAGTTTGTTTTCTTTAAACTGAGTTTGCCAAATGTTAAAAGGTGAAATGAGTTCCATGATTGGCAATGTCCAAGAAAATTCTGGAAGTTCTGTTATCGTGCCTTGTATGGCTCTAAAATTCTACTATTTTGGCACAACAATCCAAAACAACAACAACAAAGCTAATAGTTGAATGAAAGGTGTAACTTACCTAAAGCATCTATATCCACCAAAACCTCTACTAGAAAGACTGCAGACCGCTACACAATTACAGATAACAGACCTGTAAAGGGTAATAATTAATAATAGTACCGCCCCGCCAGGCCTCTGCACCATTCCTTCCAAGTATCCGGTAAAGCATGACTCTTAAACTTGAAGAGTCAACCAAATGTATTTGTGTATAAGAAACTCCCAATTTCATAAAGCCAATTTACAATAATAAAGTTTTAGCCCAATATATCTAACCTCTCCAAAACACAACGTCTCCCTCTGCTCTGCTCTTGAGGTTCCCTCTTGAGCCTCCCCCTCTCCTCCCCTCACTTCTCTTAGCTCCTCCTCCTCTCCCCCCTCCAATCACTGGCCACTCACTGCCTCAATGTGAATGGATAGGAAATATCTTGCAACACAGACCTACATAGAAAGCGACTATATTTACTTTGGTGAATCCTCAATTATGGGTTTTATTATTAATCTTGGATTTATTTCTAAATTCTATCTTCTCTTAGAAAAAGAGCTTTTTAGCTCTAATATATAAAGAGCATTTATAATAACAGAATTTGAAACAAAACCACACATCTAGGAAAAAGGGTCATCAGAGCAGCAATATTTTCAAGTCTAGTGACAGGCAGAGAGGAAACAGGCTTCCATATCTGCAAAAATAACTGCCCTGGGGCTGGTGAGATGGCTCAGCGGTTAAGAGCACTGACTGCTCTCCCGAAGGTCCTGAGTTCAAATCCCAGAAACCACATAGTGGCTCACAATCGTCTGTAATGTTTCCTTAGTTTCCATCACTCTTCTAGGAATCTCTTTTCTTGCTTATGCCATTGCAAGTACTCTCATATGCTGGGGTTCCTCACAGATCTCTAGTTTTACCTTTACTACCCCAGAATATCATCTAAACTGTCAAGTAACAATGTAAGTCTAAACCTCTCTCAAACTCTAGCTCCACATATACAACGGTGAAGATGTTAATTCTACTTGGAAATCTGTACCACCTTAAACCTTGATCAAAACTGAACCTGCCCTTCCCCATCAAATTCTCCCAATCCATATCCCGATTTTCACTCTTAGCTTTCAACTTGTCTGCTGAAAGGCAAATGGAAACTCCTGCTTACTCCCAACTCTTTGCCATGATAGACCTCTGTAGTTAGAAACACCTACCAATGCTTTGCCTTTCCAGTGCACATCCATCCCTTTATTAAGAGTTCAGTGTTTCAACCTTTTTACAGGATGCTCTTAAAAACTCCAAAGTCTCTTCTTTTAAACCCTATTTTGAGCTGGAGAGATGGCTCAGTGGTTGAGAGCACTGGCTGCTCTCCCAGAGGACCAAGGTTCAATTTGCAGCATCCACATGACAGCTCACAACTGTCTGTACCTCTACTTCCAGAGGATCTGGTACTCTCACTGAAATACATGCAGGCAAACCATTAATGCACATTAGAAATATGAAAGAGAGAGAGAGAGAAGAGAGAGAGGAAGGAAGGAGAAGAAAGAAAGGAAGGAAGGAGAAGAAAGAATGGAAGGAAGGAAGAGAAAGAAAGAAACCTTGTTTTATTGGGTTTTCACGATGCAACACTACACACAGGGTCTGACACTCAAATGGTGCTATCCTTAGAGAATTACCTAGAATGACTGGCAAATTTGAGGGGTTGGGTTATTACTTTTATTATCATTATCTTTGTTATTACTACTAATGTGAAAAGTATCTGTAATTTTTCTTCCCAGTAACAACATTTAAAGCAACCAATCAGTACTTATCCTGCTCTCCCTTTAGGTCATCAAGCATAACCTGCTAATCCAAGTAGTGTTAAGGCTCACATGGAAAAGGGACCTATATTAATGAAATTAACAGGACCAGAGAACACTATCCAAAAGCTTCACCATGCTTACATCAAGGTACTTATCAGGCAAATAAGGAGAAGGAAGATGACTAGAAGAGTCTTAATTTCAAGGAAACTGATAATATCAAAAGTCAGATCAGGGGCTGAAGAGATGACTCAGCAATTAAGAGCACTTACCATTTTTGTAGCAAACCCGTATTCAGTTCCTAGCATATGTGTACATACACATAAATTTAAAAAAGAAAGAAAGAGAGGGAGGGAGGAAAAGAGAGAGAAAGAGAGAAGAGAGGAGAGGAGAGAGAAACTACAGAGGTTAATAGCTGCATATGCCTTTAATCCCAGCATTCAGGAGGCAGAAGCAACCAGATCTCTTGAGTTCACAGTCAACCAGGGCTATAGTGAAACCCTGTCTCAAAAAAAGAAAGATAATGAGGAGGAGGTTAAGATGATGATGAGGATGACTGGGGCTGGAAGGAGGAAATATGGGCTGGAGAGAGCTCAGTAATTAAGAGTACTTGCTGCTCTTGCAGAAGTCCAGAGTTCAGTTCCCTACCCCTACGGGGAGCAGCTCACAACCATCTTGTATATCTACTTCCAGAAAAATCCAATGCCAGGGCACTAGGCAGACCTGTGGTACACATACATACATGCAGGCACTCATACATTCACATTAAATAAAATGTAAAATCTTTAGAAAAAGAAAAGCTGGATCAGTGCTTTTGAGACAAAATGAAAAAATAATTATACCCCCCAACCATTGTACTCATGTAAAGAGTACAGTGTGACACCACTCCATAAATAATAAAAGAAGAAATCTCTGTGGTGGGGGTAAAATGAATACCCAACTGTTAATCATGTGAGTCCCTAAATTCTAATAGGTTTTCAGTGGAGATATGATCATTTCAGCCCATAAAGATGAACTAACTGAAACCACAGTGGCGCTTCACTCTTATTCTGTGGTTCTTTTAAAGTTAATTAATATTAAAATATTCAGAAAGAATTTGCAAGCTAGTGAGAAATACCTTTAAGAAGCCTGTGTTTTAATCTTATTTCAGTCTCAAACCTAAGAAACTCCCTGAAAAGGTACAAACATCCAAAACAACATTGTATCAGGTACATTTATCACTTAGAAAAGGCTATCAAGTATTTTTTTATTTTATTTTACATTATATACAGGTCATAAAAGGCCACAGCAGTTTTTCGACATATAACCCTTTAAAAGTAGAGGGCACTATGAAGGACTGACAAGTATCAAGACGAAGTCCAGTAATGAGGGCGTATACTCAGTGCAGTATTTCTGAGGAATAACAACGCAGATACCAAGCCATCCACATTTAGCTTACAACTATTCTGTACTTCTTTGTGACTCTAGTCATTTATGGCTCCACACAAGAGAGACCCTCCCTTTCCACCATCAGTGTCAGAAACATAAGCAATGGAGACACTTGCTATTATACAAGTTCTTTCACTTGGAGCTCTCCTTTTCTGTAGAGTCTCCTTAGAGTATACTTTAGTAACTTCAAATTCTTAAGTGTGTAAGTGTATATTGTACTCTCTCTTGAATAGTAACTCAAAAGCATTGGTTTTCACTTTGAAAATACAATCTTTAAACCTATAACTGGTATCAGCAGATCAATATAAAAAATACAGTACCAAGCTACACTGGTATATTTCCATATTAAGAACTTCAAAATATACTTATCACTGAGACCATAGTCCTTGCATTAATTTTCAGTCCACTATGAACAATTATCTGCTGCATGTAAACATGTCTAAATAACTATAGATAAAATACAATCATAAATTTCTGTAAAAGATAATAAAATATCTTCTTTAAAAAAACAAAACAATAATAAGCTATTACTGCATTGTTTCCAATTTTATGAAAATGGAACAACCATATAGTTGTTGCCAGTCCTGAGTTCATTTGTAAAAAAAAATGGCCCTAGTTCCTGGATAAAGTCAGCAACCAATTCTTTCTCTTCAAAAGATGTCTTCTGGTACAGTGAGCAAGATCTGTGTTAGGTGGTATTCTGTCCATTGATGAAATTATAGACCAGAAACTGACCAGTGCCACAGTACTGTGTTGCAAACAGCTTTCCATCAGGAGTGGGATCTGAGAAAGCAATTTCTTCTTTACTCAAATATGAGCCATAAATAAAGTTACTCCTATTTAAAAAAAAAAAAAAAAAAAAAAGGAGAGGTGGGGGGAAAATAGGGAAGAATGAAAAATTAATCTTTCTTAATTGAAACTGAACAACCCATCAAATTCATTTAGACAAGGAAGACTTAAGCAATGCTATGTTATTCTAAAAGATAAAATACCTGCTCATCTAAAATATTACAGTTTGAAGTAGTAAGATTTTTACAAAAGCAACAATTATAAAACATTTGCGCAACACTCTGTCATGAAGTACTCAACAGCTAAGATGAAGAACTTCTCACTCAGTCTGGGCATAGCAGTATAAGACTGGACTGTTTCTCAGAGATCAGGAAAACGGTAAGTCTGTTATCACCCCTTCAATAGCATCACTGACACTTCTAACCATCATAAACAGGAACAGAAGAAGGAGAACTCGTTCTCTGGCAGAAGATGTCATTTACTATATAGGAAATCCTGAGGGTGTTACCAAAAGACCCATTAAGATTTGGTAAATGATTTCAAAGGTTACAATACAAATTGATAGTCAGGGATGAATATGTATATGTATTGGCTATATACCTGAAATTAGCAATCCAAACGTGAACCTAGAAAACAACAATTCCATAACACCAAGTTGAGCACACTGCTTAGGATAATTGCCAAAAGAGTTGTAAGCTAAAAACTATAAAATATTGTCTAAATAAAAACCTAATAAAGAGATACCCCATATTTCAAAATGAGAAGACGATACAGTTAGGATGTTATTATTGTACACATTGACCCATAGATGTCTTCCTTGGAGGAGCTGACAAGCTGATCTTATAATTTACAAAGAAATAAAAAGGATACTAAAGAATTGAAACTTTTTTTTTAAAGAAAAAAGAACAAAGCTGAAGAACTATTTCCAAATAGGCAACATAAAACTACAACCTTCCAGATGTGTAATACTGACATAAGCACAGATATACAGAACAATGAGACAAACCACAAGTCCAGATGGAAACCTTTGTAAGCATGCCCAGGCCAACAACTATTCAGAGGCTGAGTACAGCTCCTGTAAGGAATGGTGAGACAGCAGGACATCTGCATGCCAAAAGCTTATCTGTGTGGTTATCACTTCTCATACAATCATAAAACCAATAGAGCCAAAGCCTCAGTGTAAAAACTAAACTATGAACTCTTAGAAGGACAGGCATACATCTTTGGGGCCATGTATTAGACAATGGCTTTTAAAATATGACAAGATAGACAAAAGAACATGAAGATCTCATCAAAATAAGAAGTGTGTGTGGTCAAAGGGCATACCCAGGCATGGTGTTATCATCCTAGCATCTGGAAAGTGAGGCAAAGGATCAAAGGACCATAGCTGAGGCCAAAGGCTTAGTTAGGCCTTTAATCCTGGCACATGAAAGGCAGATAGATCTCTGTGAGTTCAAGGTCAACCTGATCTACAGGGCAAGTTCCAGGCCAGAAAGGGATACTTAGTAAGGCATACTAAGACCTTGTCTCAATTAAAAATAAACAAAAGACCTGCCTGGACTTTATTATGGTCCTTTATACATTATCAAGAAAATAAAAAGGCAAACACAAAATATCTATAAATGATATATATGAAAGAGACTTGTTTCCACAATAAATAACTCTTGGTTGGTAACTCAACCAAGAAATGAAAATAAACCAATTTAAAAGCTGACACAAGTTTGAATAGGTTCTTTTCTTTATGTGTGTCTGTCAGAGAGAAAAAGAGACAGAGAGACTTGAGACCACACACACACGTGTGTGTGTGTGTGTGTGTGTGTGTGTGTGTACGAGTGTGAGTGCATACGCTGTTAACCTTTGAACCCTCACTCCAGCCCCAGCCCTCACTTTTACTGTTGCTGTGACAGAGTCTCACACTGTGTAGCTATGGTTGGACTGAAACTTCACTATGTAGAACAGGTTAGCCTTAAACTAACAGGAGATTCAGCTGCCTCTGCTTCCCAAATGCTGGTAGTATAGGTATGTGCCATCATGCTCAATTTCCATCTTATTTTTGAGATACAGTCTCTCACTAAACCTGGAGCCTGCTGTTTTACCTAAAATGTCTAGCCAAGAGTTCCTGGGATCAGTATGTCACTGACTCCCAGCACTAAAATTACAGGTACATGCCACCACATCCTGCTTTTACATAGGTGCTGGAATTTGAACTTAGGTCCTCATGCTTATACAGAAAGAACTTTATCTACTGAGACACATCCACTGCCTCTCACAGGTTTTTGTTCTAAAAATGATGAAGTGAAGGACTTGAACACTCATATATTGCTGGTGCTGATTGTAAAAATGGCACAGGCACTGTACAAAGAGTTCGGCAGGTCCTCAAAACATGAAACTCATTAGTACTATGAGGTCCTCAAAATTGTACATCTAAGTATAATGTAAATTCATTATAAATTCATACAAAAACTTGTGTATGTCATAGCAACATTATCCTTGATGGCCAATAACCAAAAACACACCTTCTGATTGCAAAGCTGATGAAAGAACAAATAATTGAACTCTACTATTTGGTAATCATAAAAAGAAGTATTTTCTTAAAATGTTTTTAAAATGAGGTTGGGAATGTACAAGGACATTAGTTGGTAATGTACAAGGAAGGACAAGGACCTGAGTTCAAATACCAGAACCCACATTTTAAGAAGCCAGGTATAGTGGTTCATGTTCTTCTGATCCTAACACTACATGGTGGAGACAGGCAGATCCCTGACATCCAATGGCTATTCAGTTTCACCTTTTTGGTGAGTTCTAGGCCAGTGAGAGACTGTCCTCTGGTCTCCACAGATATGTGCATGCACAAACATACATATATACATGTACACAAAAACACACAAAAAACAGCAGACTGATAAATACTACCACACTGACAGACAAATATTATATGAAATGTTCCGAATAGAAAAATACATTCATACAGAAATTAGACTGGCGTCTAGCAGCAGCTAGAGATGTGAGAAAATGAATCACTGCAAGAGTTGGTTTTGGAGAGGGTAAGGAGTAGAAATGCTCCAAAATTAGATGACATGATAACTTATCTATGTTCTGAATATATTAAAACCCTCTGAATGGCATGTAGAAGATTTAAGGTTTAACTCTCAAGCCACTGGTTACACTTCAGAGTGTGATACTAGAAATAGAAGATCTATGTAAGGACTATTAAGTGAAAAAAGGCAGAGTGTTTTTAACAGGGAGCTCATTCATGATCACTGGAATAATTATAATACTGCTGTTTCAATTGTTTTATGAACAAGAACAACCTATACAGCTTGCTGCAAGATTCAAAGGATGGACGATAAATACTCTCACTCCCTTAGGACTATTTTTACTTAATGAGCTTGTTTTCAGGCTTCGTAAAGAAAAGCTCTAAGCTGTTATCCATTAACATATGCATAATACGGAGCTATAGTCCTTGAATCCTTAGGCTTTCACCTGTAACAGTAATGAATTATTTCAAACATATTCTCATAGGAAATAGCTCATGTTCTATAAATAAACAATAAACTGACCTAAAACAATTTTTAAGCACTACAGATTGAACCGAGGCCTGACACTTGGTGAATAAGTGCTCTACCATCTAGCTATCCACTCTGCCCCCAAAATCTCTTACGGATGATAAATTTTAACCTTCTTCACTTTATCTTTTATGTAAGGGACTTCATAGAAAGAAAAAAAAGTCTGATTCCAAATAATAACAGAAAAATGACAAAGAAAAGAATATAAAAATACTTTTAAAACATATTATTTGTGTGTGTGTGTGTGTGTGTGTGTGTGAGAGAGAGAGAGAGAGAGAGAAAATACTCATGCTACAGTGTGTATTTGGAGGTCATAAAACTCTGTGGAGTTGGTTGTCTCCTGCCTTTATTCGGGGATTAAACTCATGTCAGCAGGCTTTTTCTGTCAGTACCTTTACCTGCAGAGCCATGTCGTTGGCCCAAATAGTCTTAAAAGACAATTTTCTCTGAAAGCTCATTTCCCGAAACTATCCATATTTCTCTGGCTCTGTTTAAAAATCTCCAATAGTGAACATGTC
>BTHU01000017.1:942500-1232500 GCA_036184795.1 Tokudaia tokunoshimensis
CAGAGTGAGTTCAAGGACAGTCAGGGCTACACAGAGAAACCCTGTCTTAAAAAACCAAAAAAAAAAAAAAAAGATGTCCAACTATAAACCTAAAGAAAATAGTGAATAAATTATTTCCCTTGTGGTTCTAGACATTTTAGACACATACTAGAGTGTAACTAGTCTTTTAGATAAATAACTAAACTCATACCCACATTACGAATCATTCATGAATAAAAGTAATATAAAAGACAAGAAAGACATAGTAAGTATAATATTTGTAAATGTAATTTATGGTTGTTTTCTTTTTTCATTAGTAGTGGTTAAATTTAAGAGGCTTGCACATTAGTTTATGCCATGGCCCTTTTCAAAATATTCTGTAAGACAAAACAGTGCCATGCTGCATTATCTAATTCATTTCTCAATAAAGTAAATTCTATGAACTACTGAAGATGTAATTAGGCCTTCCATGTAATCGCTCACATCGTTCACAGGAAATATTCAAACTACCTTATATATTTTATATGTACTAAGGTTTGGCGTAATTTTTCAATTCATTTCAAATGAATTATATTCAGTTTTTCTTTGGGTGGATTACCTTCTTTAAATACTTATTTACTGTTTTCAGAATTGGTATTTAATGTGCAAAACCTGCACTGTATTATCCTCTTAACCATAGTCCAAGTTTTCTGTATGAAATTTCACTGAAGTTACCTTTTTCAGGGCATACTTTGGGTCTTCAGGAAGAACCATTATTATCCTACCATCAGGATATTCAGCAAGAATTCTTTCTTTTTTCCAGCCCTAGATATAAAAGAATGAATTTTATGTATCATATTTTGTTCATTCATGCACAAGACAAAAAAAAGTACATCCACTTGTCTAAAAGTTGCAAACATGAAAAATACAGGTTCATTAATACTTAACTAACAAGGCATGATAAATTATGTTTTGTTAAATTTATATATAACAGATTGAACAAACTAATTTCTAGCTCTCATTCACAGATATGCCATACCACAAAATTTCTAATTTATCATTTCCCATCTTAGTAAATTTTGAAAATCACACACCAAAAAAAAAGAAAAAGAAAAAAAAAATCAAGCCCCTTAAAGTCAGTGATTCCCAGAAGTGAAAGGGTAACTCTCCCAGATTCTGGATAAAAGAATTCAGCTCTTAGATTTTGTTGGAACATGATCACCTCCACAAATAAACACTTCTATTCATGTCTGGCCAAAAGACCTCCAGGAGGTTTCAGGCGACCTGATTTGCATGCAGTAGCCACTATGAAAGGAACAGGTTTTACTCTTATTGTTCACAACTATCAAAGCCACAAGAAGGAGACTATAAAAAACATAACTACCTTCTAAGAATCTAATAGGGAAGGAGGCTACGTTGTGTGTATCTGAAGTTAGACATGCTCAAAAAAAGAGAGGTAATAAACTCTTCTTCAGATCCACACTCGTGGTGATTAATGAGCAGAACCTGCATAAAAAACAAAACAAAACAAAAGCCACTTAAATCTAGGAAGATGGGACTGAGCCGAGGTTCAAACGATGACAGAAGGAGTGAGCTATAACTACTTGTTCCATTAGTCTTACCCGAGCAATGTTATGGAAAGAGGCCTTTTAAAAAGCAATTTGTAATTCCATTTAGGGAAAAATTCTTTTCTAGCATCACCTCTAAAAATACAAAAGCTCAATAAAGAAAAGAACAGCTAATTTTTTGGATATACTATGGCAAGGCTGAAAGGATAGTAACTGGTTTTCTAGGTTATCTTTTTGTTTTGTTTTTGTTTTTTGTTTTTGATGGAATAGGAGCAGGATCTTAGTTGGAGAAAAAAATGTCTAGTAACAAAGGTCAGCATACATAAGATCATAGAACTAAATACTGAAAATTCAAAATCTGCTTTAAAAAGTAAGTATTCAAGGACAAGTAAAATTGAAGTGACTAAAATGAACTAGGAATGGGAAAATTATATCAAGATTAAGAAATCAGGCTGGAGAGATGGCTCAGCACTTAAGAGTACTTGGTACTCTTGCAGAGGACCCAGGTTCAATTCCCAGAACCCACATGGCAGCTCACAACCATCTGTAACCTCAGTTCCTGGAGATCCAACAGGCAGGTACATCATACACATACACACATACAAACAAAACAGTCATACACCTAAAGTAAAATAAATAATCTTAATCTAAATTGTTTAAAGATTAAGAAATCAGAATAATAAAAAGCTCGATCAGAATCACATACATATTTGAACATAACTAAATAATTTTTAAAGGCATGAAAGATAACACTTCTTTTAAAAAGAAATTTACATTAACATTAATTCTTGGAAAACTTTTGAAGGCAATACGTTTTCTACAATGTGAAAGGAAAGTTACTGTTTTTGTTCTTTAAATCAAACCATAGAGTATGGGAGGAAGAAATCAAACTATAAGTTCAATAAAGAACTGCAGATTTAAGTAATTTCAAACTATACATACTTCCTGGACTGAATTACCTAAAGATAGTTAAATAGATTGATTATTCTTCCTATTAATTGCCTTTACAAATAGTAAAACTGGTATAATTATATTATATACCACAGACATATTATTTTGTTTTTAATAACATTTTAGTACAATCTCTTTCATGTGAATTAGTTAGAAATGTGCATGTTTGTCTATGAAAACCATCACAATTAGATAATTTTTATTTTAAATATAATTGCTTTGTCGTGTACCAATATAAGCCTTTGTATCTAACAAGGAACTGTAAAAGACAAAATTACTATTATTTAGACTTCATTGACCTTCATGAGGGTATAACTCAGTGGAAAGTTCTGTAGTAAAAGCTTACATTTTTGTTGTTTTAAATATTTATATTTATTTCATGTGCATAAGTGTTTTTTGCTCACATCAGGTACAGTGAGTACCTGCTGCCCTAAGAGGTCAGAAGAGTGTGTTAGATTCCCTGGAAAGATAGTTAATGGATGTTGTGAGCTACAACATGTGGGTTCCTCTAAAAGAACAAGTGTTCCTAACCACTGAGCCATCTCTCCAGTCCCCAATTTAGATTCTTGGAAACTAACAGATACAGTAATTTGTTAGCTTTGGGGAAACTACTCCAACTGTGGATCTGTTTCCTATTCTAAACAATCTAGAAAATGGCTGTCACCAGACAAACAGTAGCACAGAACAGTCACTAGGTAACTCAGGAGCATCCATTCTCTTTTCATTAGTATAAATAAAACAAATGTAATACTATTCAGCTAATCAATAAAATGTTCCCAATGTACAACAATAACTACAGTCATGCACAAAGATAAAACAATCACATTAACTCAAAACACTTATGTAACTCAAGTGCATGAATACTTTGCCAGTACCACTAATAACTTGACTCTTTTAGAGAATTTTTAAGAGTTGAAATTTGTCTACTGGTTGAAAATGAGACAGAGGTGAAGGATGTGCATTTAGAGAAATCCACCCATTAGCCACACCATGTTTGCAAATACATCATTCTAGTGTAGTGCATTTATACCTCTCACTCTCAGCTGTAAGCATATTGCATATAACCCTCTGCTGCCAGGAAGTATTTTCCAAAACCAACATTTTCATAGTCTAGCCATTTGGATGCTATAAAACATTTTATATTTACTTTTTGGTTTTGTTTTGAAACAATGTCTTGCTATGTAGACCAAGCTGGTCTCAAACTTAGATCTGCCTGTCTCTGGCTCCCAAGTGTTAGCATTAAAAGCTTATACTAACATATTAGCCACAATTTATATTTCTAATTTATATTTCTCATAAAAACCCTCATCTATCTATGCTGAGGTTTGAAACTAGAGCTGATAGCATGCTAAGTAAATGTTTCACTATGGAACTTCACCCCTAGCACACTAATTTGGATTTTGTTTTGTTTTCTTTTGTTTTGGGGGACAGGGTTTCATTGTGTAGCTCTGACTGTCCTAGAACTCACTCTGCTGCCACAGAGATCTACCTGCCTCTGCCTCCCAAATGGTAGGATTAAAGGTGTGTGCCACCAGCTCCCAGCTGGATTTCTAACAGATACTAACAACTAATAAGTAAATTCTCCTTGTTCTAATTGCTTAAATATCTAAAGAGCAGAAATTAGGGTTTTTTTAATCCGATACAAAAAAACAAAAAACAAAAAAAACCACTGAGTAGTTGACACACCAAAACAATTATAAAAATTCATCAATGCCAGGTATTAAATCAGCTTTAATCCTAGCACTAGGGAGGCAGAGGCAGGCAGATCTCTCAGTGAGGCCAGCCTGGTCTACACAGTTGAGTTCCAGGTCAACCAGGGCTACACAGAAACCCTATACCAAAAAACTAAAACCAAAACAAAACAAAAATCCTAAATGAACATGAGAATTAAACAGTTTAAATTGAATGCGGAGGACTTACATCAGGTTCATGTATTTTGGCCCTAAATATTCTATGGTTTGCTACCTAACAGCACCACTTTGTTTTCCAGATGTAAGAATATTAACACCCAAATTAGAAAAGCCTAAATTGCAAAGAATAAATCACCGAAGTATAACCTGTATCTACACACATTTATTTAGTGAAGCTGTAGAAAGTAGTGAATGTAGAAATATATATGAAATAAGAAATACAAAGGATAAGCCAAGTAGGGAACCAGAGAAAAAGGCCTCACCTAGCCTGGGTAGGAGTAACACTGGGTAAATGATCAACTGTTCAACCATGAAACAATGAACAGAAACCATTCAACTAAAGCCAAGTACATGAATCTAGACAAGGCTATCAAGGCCTTTAAGTGACCCAGTATCTAGTACCTGATGAAATGAATAGGTGAGTTCAGTTCAGATATCCTGGAAGTCAGTGTACAGTATAGAAGGTAATGTGAAGAATAAAAAATTCCATTTCAGTTACAGGTAAGTAGCAATTATCCTTTAATATCTAAAGGATAAGGATAAATAAGGATAAATTAAATTATCCTTTTAATATCTAAAATGGTTCAAAATTGTTAAGACATTTGCCCTTTTCAGAAGCAAATATTAAACAAACCTATTATGCATTTATGAGAAAATTTATCTTGTACCACAATACATTTTACACTAAACCATATTTACTTCAAGACATTTTAAAAAATGTGCTAGACGTTTTTGACTTCATAAAGATTAATTCTATTAACAGCAGAGTCCCCAAATCACCTATTTGATAAAATATACACTATGAATCCCCAAATATAAGCTGCACTAAGACACAAGAATACTTAATATAGATTTATTACAAAGTAATTTTGTCAAAAGAAAAATTTAAGAACTACAAACAAGCTAAATAACCTAAATTTAAAATCGCACAGTATCAACCTGGCGGAATAAATTCCTTCATTTTAATATTTGGTTTTATTTTAAAGGAAACCACTACCTATGTTTGCATTTGTATGTATTATTAATCTCAAAAAAACAAAAGAATTTCAGTGACTTAAATTTGGCAATTCAGTTCATTAAGAACATGACATAGGAGCTGAAGAAATGGGTCCAAGGTTAAGAGCGCTGGCTTCTCTTGCAGAGGACTCAGGTTCAGTTCCCAGCACCCACACAGCAGCCCATCAGTGCCCAGGGGATCTGACACCCTCTTCTGACCACTATGAACACCATGCACACACTCAGCACAAAGATACATGTGGGGAAAACACCCATACACATAATGACAACAGAAAAGAACGAAGGAACCTGACCTATTTCCATATAGCCATATATGCTTTAGTTCACAAAGTCTACTTACCACATACTTTACAGCACTTATAAACTGGTTGTGGAAAAGCAGGTGTTGGGTTTCATCTTCTGGATTTGAAGCCGTATAGAGCATTCCACAGATATTACAGGACACTGCTCCAAATCTTTTGTGTCCTGCATCCTATTTATAAAAAACAAACAAAAAGTTTTCTTTCTTGCCAAAGCTAGTGCACAGGCATAAGTCTCAAATTCCAGTCTAGTTGAATTGGTTAATTCTATGTTCAGTGACAGACCCTGTCTCAAAAAATAAGATGGAGTGTGACTAACGATACCTTTGTTGACTCTGTCCTTCATACACAGGCACTCATACATTCAATGCACAAATTTTCCATTGTAACAACCCGTTGACTTGTTCAAGAGCATAGTACTTCTTAAAGAACTGAAAAAATGTCCAACAATATAAACTTTGTCCAAAAGTTCCAAAAACAATCTATACAGGAGAGCTAATATACTTCATATTTAAAATAGTTACAAACTAGAGAAAAATAATGTATTGCAGGACTCACATGGAAGAGAAAGAGAACTAATTCCCACCAGATGTCTTCTGACCTCCACTGAGGCATCATGGCACAGGTATGTACATGCTTGCACACCACACACACACACACACACACACACACACAGAATTTTAAAGGCATAAATAAACTTTATTTTCTCTGTTCTGCAATTGTGTAATTTGAACAAAAGCAGCTACTTAAAGTTTCAGAATAGGATCTTAGCAATATCACTAGTGTGCTACATACAACTAGAGTTAAACAACAAACAGAAATCAACAACTGCAAGTACAAGACTGCATAAAACTAAAGGGAAGTTCATTCTAAAGGAGTCAAACTATCAGCAAAACATTACCTAAAACTTATTTCAGGTAGTATTTTTCTTTTTGAAACAGGTTTTCACTATATATCCCTAGCTGGCTAACCTAGAAACTCATTGCATAGCCCCTAGCTGGCCTGGAACTCAGTAAGTCGACCTGACCAGCCTTAAAGTCTCAGAAATCTGCCTACCTCTGCTTCCTGAGTACTGCAATTCAGGTGTGTGCCACCATGCCTGGCATTTTTAAATTTATTTATCTATTATCTAACAAGACTCTAAGCCGAGTATAAGTAAATATACATAAAAATAATTTTCTTAAGCATATTTAAATATAGTTTGGTAGTATCTGTTTATATTCACACTGTTTACAAGCAATCTCTTAAATTCATTTCACTGCAAAACATCTTGGCACTCTCCACCCCTGTGAATCTCCTACAGTCACCATTCTGTTTTCTTTGCCCTTCACATAAGTAAATCCATGCATGATCTTTTGTCTTTTTGTGAGTGACTTATTTCACTCAACATATTGCTCCCAAGGTTTATCCATGCTGCACCAAGAGTAAGGATTTTTCTTTGTAAGGCTGTGAACCATTGTGATTATATACTCATCTATCTATCAATGGATAGCCGGCTTGCTTCTATCCTTTTGTAGTGTAATAGACATGATACATAAACATCATTTGTATTAACTTCCATGTCATTTTAATATTTAAATAAACTACTGGGAAAAGGCAGTGATGAAGCAACTCATCTAAGAAAAAAAACAGATGTAAAAAATAATAATTTAGCTGGAGAGATGGCTCAGTGGTTAAGAGCACTGACTGCTCTTCCGGAGGTCCTGAGTTCAAATCCCAGCAACCACATGGTGGCTCACAACCACCCGTAACAAGATCTGATGCCCTCTTCTGGAGTGTCTGAAGACAGCTACAGTGTACTTATATATAATAAATAAAAAAACTTTAAAAAAATATATATATAAATAAATAAATCTTTCAAAAAAACAATTCTGCTAAAAAAAAATAATAATTTGTAATGACTAAAACTAGAGAAACAAGGAAGTGAAAATATTATTTAAAGAAGACAAGACTATAATAATACCAGGAATGTTTTCTATAATGAAGACTTATGATGACCAAAAACCAATTTGTTATGTTTGTTTGTTTTATATACATTGGTGTTTTGTCTGCATGTGTATCTGTGTGGGGTGTTGGATCTTGGAGTTGCAGTTGTAAGCTGCCATGTGGGTGCTGGCAACTGAAACTGGATCCTCTGGAAGAGCAGTCAGAGCTCTTCTCTCACTGAGCCATCTTTCCAGTTCCCTTAATTTGTATCTTAAGATTACAACAATACTTTAACAACAGGTAAATTGTGTCCTTACTATGACCAGCTGCTTTTCATCCACTTTCTCTGAGTCTTTCAGTTTCAAGGACTTTGGAATTGTTATCTCTAAATGAGAATTACACTTCAGCTGAGAATGATTTGGTGGTATATCCCTTTAAAAAGAAAGAGAGGGAGGGAGGGGGAAGAGGGAAAGGAAGAATTAGATATTATACGTCCTTATAATGTCAAATCATTGAAGACAAGAACATATTTTCTATACAACAAATTTCGATTTCATGGAGGAAAAAAACAACCTCTTAAAAATCAAGGTGAGATTTTTGTATACTTAGTCAGTGACAGAGTACATACACAAGGCCCTAGGCTACATTCAATGCCCAGTATCAAATTTTTAAAAGAAATTAGAGCCAGGTGGTGGTGACATATGCCTTTAATCCCAACACTTGGAAGTCAGAGGCAGAGAGATCTCTTTGAGTCTGAGACCAACCAAGTCTACAGAGCAAGTCTAGAACAGTCAATGCTACACAGAGAGAAACATCTTGAAAAATAAAACAAAACAGTAACAGCAAAAGGAAATTATAAAAATTAAACAAACTAGACCAAGCATAGAATCAACTTAGATATCTTATCAATGGGTCGTAAACAAAACATGGTATATATACACAACTGACTATGATGTAAAGGTATACGCTTTTGTGGCTTTTCAATGCATGGGCAGGCCCCAGAGGTCTGCACCATAGTTCATCAACCCTGATTCTGAAGCAGCAATGATCCCCAAAGTGAGGTGGGGAATACCTGTGCAAGCAGCAAACACATTAAACCTGCCCCAGGTACCCAAAAACCAACTGAAGACTATGAGGAAGATATATCATGGGCTGCTTGAGGTGGATGTGCTGGAGGACATGCTGCAGTGCCCAGAGTCTGTTTTTCCCCTTTCAGGCACACGATCCTAAAATGCTGCTGGGTGACAGAGGGAACCCAGAAATAACCTTACTAGCAGCCATTCTGGCATTCTGTGACTGACTGTATCTGTGGTGATACAATCTGTTAAACAGTTATGCCATGTGTGACTCAGACCTCCTCCAATGATACACAGAGCAGTGTTCTTTTTCATCAAAGGCGCGTGAGAGAGTGAAAGCCCCAGAGAGAGAGAGAGAGAGAGAGAGAGAGAGAGAGAGAGAGAAAGAAAGAGAATGAATGAGAGAATAACCCCTGGAGATAATATAACCCCTGGAGATTATTATGTTTCATGAAACTTATCAGGGGTAGAAAAGCAAAACATTTTATGGTCTCAAATATGGAAGCTTAAAAAGTTAACCTCGTAGAAATAGTAGCTGCCAAAGCTAGGAAGTGAAAGGGAAGACTGGTGAAGACAGAATGATTGATAGGTGGGCAGATTGTAGCTGAAAAGGAGAAATAACTTCTAATATGCATAGAACATAGGGCAACTGTGTATTTCAAAATAGCTATGAAAGGATTGTCAGTGTTTCTGACACAAAGAAATGACATGTGTTTGAGGTGATTACTATGCCAGTCACTCTTATTCAATCATTACATATTAGATACCTATACTGAAAAAACCACAGTGTATCTCACCAGTTTCTAATATGTCAATGGAAACTTTTTAAGCCAAGAAGAAAAAAAAAGCTGCTAATTATCAATAAACAAAACTGCTTCAGTTTGTCCTAAAGACTATTTGATGATCAGGCAAATAGGTCAGGATTTATTTACCTAAATGGCATAAAGAGAGAACATCTTATTTAAAACACTCTAACATATCTAATACCTAGTATTTCAAGGACTACAGAAAAAAATTAGTTTTTCTTAAACACTACTGCCAGCAGCATGAATCAGAAAAATTGTGAAAAGAAATGAGGAAATGAAGACTAAGTCTGATAGGAATTTATCCTAAGTGGACAAAGACACTGAATAATCTGTCACTGCTGTTTAATAGAATAAAGTTACGCTGAGCAGTGGTGGCACACGCCTTTAATCCCAGCACTTGGGAGGCAGAGGCAGGCGGATTTCTGAGTTCGAGGGCGGCCTGTTCTACAAAGTGAGTCCCAGGACAGCCAGGGCTACACAGAGAAACCCTGTCTCAATAAAAACCAAAAAAAAAAAAAAAAGAAGAGGAGGAGGAGGAGGAGGAGGAAGAAGAAGAAGAAGAAAGTTACAAATGAGTACAGTGTCCATTAAGTAGACAGCTGCTGAAGAGATCAAGAAAACTGAGGAAATCTTGAAGTTGAAACTTCTATTTCTTTGGAAAGTTAATTTATGTCAAATTAATTTTCTTGAGGCACACAGCTGAAAAGGATGTTTTGATATAGCAAACACATGAAAGGACGCTTGATGAAAGAGTATAAATATGACCCCACAGACAGCAGGAGATGAGCACTGGGCACTATTCTTCACTAAAGACACATGTATTGGTTCTCCTTACATAGTGTCATTGAACTCAACTTATGTTAACACCGCCATTAAGAGAAACTCGCCCCATAACTGCTCATGAGGTTCCTGCGGCAGCTTGTGGCCTCTGCAGCCTTGCCTTAGGCTGGTTGGTGAGCCTGGCGGTTTTCTTCAGGATTGAACTACAACTGCCTGGTGTCTGTGTGGTCAAAGGACTGAACCGTAGCTGCCGGTTTGTGCCTGGTGCCTGCTTAATCAAAGGACTAAACTGTAGCTGCTAGTTCTTGCCTGGTGTCTGCCTGCCTAGAAGACTGGTCTGCAGATTCGTATTTGGTGTTTCTCCAGGACTGAAATTACTGCCAAAGAAGATCAAGTTCACCACCAAAGAACTAATGCTGAACAGTTCCACTTCCCCATATCCTAATAACTTATCTCTTCCACTACCCTCTGCTGGGTGGTAGGCTAAAGGAGAGGTTGAATCCTTATTAAAAGTAGGTTGCAAAACATTTATGCCTACAAAATCCAAATGTAGAATTTAGATGAGGTAGGAAGCGAGAAATATACTCAGAGCACATTACCTTTAGAGAAAAAAAAAAGGAAAGCTATTACATGAATAGGTATAGAAAAAGTTCAAGGGTAATGGCAGCCCCCATCTTTTAATCCCAGCACTAGGGAGGCAGAGGAAGGTAGAACCCTAAATTGAGGCCAGCCTGGTCTACAGAACAAGTTCCAAGTCAGTCAGGGCTACAAAGAGAAACCTTGTATCAAAAACAAAACAAAAAGAAAAAGAAACCATTCAAAAACAACAACAAAAAAGTGAGTATATGGTGGTTACCAGCATTAATACTTTATAGTAAGTCTAAGAACTCTCAAGTCCCTAAATTAAAGTGACACCTTACCTGTTCTTTCTGTTGATAGATGCTTCATTACTGAGTACACTGTGCTGCTGATTAGGAGCTGAACCTGTCATTTAATAAAGCACATAAATTGTATAGTAAAAAAGTTTTAAAATATTTTTTACATGAATGAGTGTGCATCTCATGCCTACATGTATGCCTATGCCTTCAAGGCCAGAAGAGGACATCAGATCCCATGGGACTGTAGTTACAGATCGTTGCAAGCCATTAGGCAGGTGCTGGGAATCAGGAAGAGCAGCCAGTGCTCTTAACTGCTGAGCCATCTCTCCGGTACCATATCTTAAACATTTTAATAGCCCTCATTCTACTGGAAGAAGTCACACACAACACACTCTCTCTTCCACCCCTCCCTGACTGGAACCCAAGAGATCCACCCACCTCTGCCTCTCGAGCGCTGGGACTAAAGGCATGCATCATGATACCTGGTCAGAAATCATTTTTAATTAAGCATTTAGTACACTGAAGTTATTTTAAAATTTATTTTTTATTTTGTGTTTATGAGTGCATGGATGTATGTAAGTGCACCATATACATGCATGTAATGGAATTCTCCCCTAATTGATTGGATAATAAAGACAACAAGAAGCCAATCGCTAGACAAAAAGGAGGAAGCAGGTTGTCCGGGCTGAGAGAGGAAGAGGGGACACAGGAGGGAGGAATAGCCTTTTAAGTAGGCTAGGCAGGAGAGAGAGGAGCAGGTTGTAGACTAGGAACAGTTAGATCTGGTGGTGGATTGCATCACTGGAAGATTTCCAACATAGAATAGTTGATGAGTTTAGGGGGATAGATTCCACGCCCAGCGGTTGTGTTATCTGTTGATTCTAAACTAAGATTGTCTGGTGTTTTTCATTCGTGGCAACTCAGGTGGGCCAGAGGGAAAGAATTTAGCTGGGGCAGAATTCAGCCAGGCTTTAGAATGAAAAGACTGGACAAGGACTGAGCTCCAGGGGAGAGGCAACCACAGCAGAGTGCAGGCTGGCAAGGGCCATCTCGGAGCTCTGGAGAGGCAGGGGAGAGTTGGTAGGAGAGGTGTTGGCTAGGAGAAACACCCAGTCTCAGTCTATGGACTGGGCTGGGAACAGACAGAGACTGCTGGTGCCTAGCTGGTCAGAGCGTGAATTGTTTATTTCTTATAATTACACGCTACACATGCAGTGACCAAGGAGGACAGGAGAAAGGGCTATTAATTAGACCTCTTGAGCTAAAGTTACAGAAAGTTTTAAGCCACCATGTGGTTGCTGGGAACCAAACCTAGGTTCTCTGCAAGCGTTCTTAAACAATGAGCCATCGCTCCAGCCCCGGGAAGAAGTTACTTTATTTTAATAAAGGAGGCCATGAATGTGAAAGGGAGTATGGAGGGTTGGAGAGAGGAAAGGAAAAAGGGGAAATGATATAATTATAATCCCAAAATTAACTGAAATTTTAAAATAAAACATCTAATAAAATTAGAACCTCCCTTTTAGAAATTACCTTTCAAAAAGATGCAGGAAGTTCTGTATGATACAAACTCAGACTAAGGAGCAGCAAAGAGATCTAGTAGATTCAGTTTATCTTGTAATTTCAGAAATCATTAATGGATTACTATAAAAAAGAAATTGGCTCAATGTCTACATGACTAAACTCTCTATGGAAATAAATGAAAACATTTTGTTTAAAATGTTATGCTTTTTAGAATCTTAACTACATAAGTAATTAAATTCAATAAAGATACTTTTATGTAAATTTATTTCCCATGATTGTATTACACTCATCCCTCCCCTACTTGAATAAAGTGCAGGCTCTCAGTAACAGCTTCGAGTCCCTGACCACAGCATTCTACTTCAAGGGTATCTTTCCTTTAGAGGAAATAATACAATTAGAGAGTTTTAGATCCTCTGATGCTTCATGTGAGCACAGGTGAGCATAGGTGAGCACAGGTGAGCAATCCATCCAACAGTTCATCTAATATTGAAAATCATGAGGTATATAAAGTTTTTGAACAGTATTAAGTAGAAAACTTGAAGCATAGTTAAACCTTTAAAGACAGACTCACTGAATACTGAGGAAAACCCACAATGGTAAAGCACAAATAACAGATAAATTCTGAGGAATATCCCCAGCTTAAGCAATTCATTAAAGGGCACTTCTCTAGAGAATATCAAAATAGGAGCTATAGAAACCAAAGAATTTTTGGTAGGCAGGCTAAGGATAGTATTTAGGTACTGTCACAAAGCAGTCAATAGAAGCAATTCTCTTGAAAGAATTAATGATAGCCACAAATTTAAAAACCATACCAAGGGCTAGAGATGACTCACTGGCTAAGAACACTTATTGTTCTTGCAGAGGATACAAGTTCAGTTCCCAGCACTCACTGCAAGGTCTAGTGCAGGGGCATCTGCTGCCCTCTCCCAGGACATATACACACAAGTGATGCAAAGTGATACATAAATAAAAGTAAAATAAGCCTATTTTTAAAAATATAGCAATGGTCAACAAGCCTGTTTACCACGAAAATGTTCTCTAACAATAACAAATATGGCACTGACCACTGTAAAGTCAAATAGAAATTTCAAAGTATTACCTGGAAATTTTCTGTCCCCATCAATCTTAGCTTGACTGAGAAGAGTTGAGACAGCAGCAGTGTTTTCTAATGGATTAGTCTCCACCTCAGACGCTGAACATATGCTGAAATTCTGAACACATAGAATTTCAACAATCTTAAGTCAACCTCTAGAGCTTACCCTTATCATTTTCAGCAAATTGTGCCTGCTAAACATGTTCTGAAGCTAAGTCATTGGAGTAATCCTCACAGATACACTGTTAAGTCTACATCCATGATCCTGCCAAGGGTTATCCTTTTAGCATCAGTTATCATTAATCCCATGCTAAATTTAAAACATCTCACTGGATCTTTAATCCCAGCACTCAGGAGGCAGAGAGATCAGCAGCTCTCTGTTAGTTCAAGGCCATTCAGGTCTACATAGGGAATTCTAAGATAGCAAAGGCTACATAGTGAGAGTCTACCTCAAAGCACCAAAACAAAATTTTAAAAATTTAAATATCTTCCAGTCATCTAGCTCTATGCTTTTCTTCAAAGTTCATATCTGAACTGTACATACCCACAGTTAAAATGACAGTATTTTATGTAACAAACTAAGTAAAATATATTTAAATAAATTTACCTGTTAATTTACCAGTTATCTTTTCCCTTATAAAATTTCAATGTATCACTTAAAAATTAAACTCTTTCATGAGACCTTCCCCAGCTTTTCCCAATTATTACCATCATCTACTTTTTCACAAACTTCTCACTTTCTATTCTAATCAGTTAACCTATCAATAACTCTTTTTTAAAAAACATATAATTATCTTTTTATTACCGAGAACCTTTAATTCATAACTTTATCAAAGCATTAATCCATTAGAAACAAGAATATAGAATTAACTTTGTATGTCTGTAATCGTTACAATGAACATGTACCACTACTGCATGCGTGCGTGCATGTGCGTATGTGCGTGGGCGTGTGTTTGTTTTAGGAGAGTTCACATTGAGTGTTAGAGCCAATGGAGTGCAGAAAAAGGTGTCAGGTTCCCCTCAAGCCACCTGTTGTGAGCATCTGGATGTGGATGCTGGGAACCAAGTTCAGTTCTCCAAGAGCAGTATGCATTCTTAGCTGCTTGGCTCTCCAGCCCATAACACTACTTTAAAACATGTTTTCGTTGTTTGTTTGTTTTTTAAATAAAAGTAAAAGCAAGAAAGAAGTGTGATGGTACTTGGCTACAATCCTAACATACACCCAGAAGGCTAAAGCAGGAGGATTCTGAGTCCAAGGCTGGTGTGGGCTACATGGCAGGACCCTGAGTCTCAAGTCAACTTCATGCTTCTCTCTCCCAAAAGCCAATTATACTGAAAAAATTTTAATGAGAACAATCACATTATTAGTGATTCTTCTCTCTACTAATGTTAGTAAGTTGATTTAAGACAATTGAGCTTTAAAATTCTTAACTGAAACTGAGGAAATGGCTCTGTAGTTTTAAAGTCTTTGTTGAGGAAATATGAAGACCATGTTTAGATTACCATAGTTTCTTAAATGCCATAGGGATACAGCAGTGTCCCTGTAATTCTAACCTCCCAGAAGGCAGAAGACAGGAAGATTCTCCAGAGCAATCTGGTTAGTGAAACCAACTGTATAGGCACACTCTGGAATTAATTGAGACCTCACTTCATTGAATAAAGTAGAAAAGTGACTCAGGGTGATTTTCAACATCAACCATGGACCTTCACATCCCCATACATATGCAAACATGCATACACACACATTAAAAATGGGGGGGGGGGAAGAAGTTAGAGAGATACTCAGCAGTTTTAGAGTACTTGTTGCTCTCTCAGAGAATCTGAGTATAGTTCGTACACCCCATGTCCTGTGTCTCACAACTAGCTCATGGGCCTCTCATTCCCTCTTCATACCTCACAGGCACCTGCACACATATACTCACTACAAAGACACACACATACATAAATAAAAATAAATATTTTAGAAATGGAAGAAGGGCTGGAGAGATGGCTCCGTGATTATGAACACTGGTTGCTCTTCCAGAGAACCTGAGTTCAATTTCTAGCACCCACGTGGCAGCTCATGGGAGCCTGTAACTCCCCATTACAGAAGATTCAACACCCTCACCCAGACACATGCAGGCAAAACACCAATGCATACAAAATAGAATAAAATAATTAAAAAATGGAAAACTGGGTATACATACCTTTAATCCGAGCACTCAAGGCAGAGGCAAATAGATCTCCATGAGTTCAAGGCCAGCCTGATCTACAAAGTAAGTTCCAGGCCAGCTGAGGCTACACAGTGAGACTCTTGCTTTTTGTTTTCTTTTTAAGGAAGAAAATTTCAGATCTGAATAATTAAAAGTTTGTTTACATTCCCTTACTCCATAAATATATATCTGTCTGAATTTTCATTCAGTACTAAAGGCTGAACCTATGTCCTTGGGCATGCTAGCATACACTTTACCACTGAGTTGTACCCCAACCCTAAATCTGGAGGAACTCTGAAGCCAGCCATCTTTATTTTAGGTTGTCACTCAATCATTTAAGTTAAGTCACTTAAGTCAAACCTCACTTTCCTTATCTGAATAACAATTTATAATATAGACTGGGACTGGGACTTAAGATTATTTACTTAGCATACTACAGAGGCAATATTCATTAAACAAAAACTATTAGAGGGCCGGGTTGTAGTGGTGCATGCCTTTAATCCCAGCACTTGGGAGGCAGAGTCAGGCAGATCTCTGAATTCACAAGATCAGGCTGGTCTACAGAGTGAGTTCCAGGACAGCCAGGGCTACACAAAGAAAGCCTGTTTCAAAAAAAAAAAAAAACAAAAACAAAAAACCCAAGACAAAACAAAAAACTATAAGGGAAGTTAAGCCATTCTACCCTCCTCCTTAGACAGGTATGAAAAATCTCTAAGTGAATGCTACAATATAAATTCTATAAAGCAGGAAACATATCCTCTTCCATACAGTACCCTGGATGCAGCAGGTACTGAAGCATGCTCTGAAATGAAATGGTGACTATCACTTTTCTTAATCACATTGTGATAATGAGCACACTGCTCATGTTAAAAAATACAATCTAAAAATTACTACTGAAGAAAAAACCAAATTGATAACAACTTCTTTTGCAGCTATTAATACTCATGAATCAAATGCTGACTGCACAAAACAAAATTCAAGAAGTTTTACATAAATGCTAAATACTGTTATTTATATAAAATTTAAAATATACACAAAGCTAAGTATTCTTCATACATGCACACATAAAATCATAAAAATGAAATCATAAGAAGTGAGGAAGCACATTTAACTAAAGAGAGGCCTGGAACAAATCCATCCACCTGCCTTGCTTTCTAAGATGCTGGGATTTCAGGGCTCTGCCCCCAGATCCAGTTTGCTTTACTTTTAAAAATCTGAAGTAGTTTTTTTTTTTTAAATTCTAATTTTCTCAAATCTTAGTAGCTGTTAAATTTTATTAATTTACTGCTATTAAATTCTGAATAAATATTCAATAATTTCCAAACATACAAGAATGTTAACACATCAACAACTGTCTAAGACTGTTCTTACAGTGAAGATCTGCACACACTCAATACTGTCACTAAGATTGGTATTAGACAGGGCAAGCAACGTATAAACATTACTTGTAGCACAGCTTAGTCCAAAGGAATACATTTGGTTTTTTGCCTTTCTCATCAATCACCTCTTGAGCTCTGAAAAGCATCTATGCAGCAGGAGTTAGAAGATACACTCAACCATTACACTTGGAGACACAACCCTAAATAAAAAGCCACGCCTCTCCTAAAAGTCCCATGTTCCACGTTGGATCTGGAACTAGACCCAGAGTATTATATGCTAGGCAAGCTGCCCACCATTAAACTACATTCCTAGCTGAACAACTTGCTCATAATACTATTCACTACTTACTTCTAATTGCTGCCATTATCTATTACACATTTTGAATGATCTTGAACTCAGGTTTTCATTCTCATTCATACAGAAAATTCAATCTAAAAGCACCAACTGGTATCTGTTCTCTTTAAGTTCACTTTGGTTTTCAATTCACGAACAATGGACACTGATTTTCACAGCTTTTGCATAAATCCAATCTCATTCCATACTGCTGCTCATAGCTCCTATGTCTCTAAAATGAATTTTAACCATTCTGAAAACCTTAAAGTGACTTATGTCTATTAACAACAACCTTTTTGCTCATGATTTTTCTGATGTTCAGGATATTAGGGTATGGTTTATGAGGAACTCTGTGCTAAGAATTAGAATATTTATGTACTAGCACTGAAATATATCACCAAACATGGCTTATTTCACATAACCGGCATTCCACAGCTAACTTATTTTAGAAAGGAAAAGCTTCACCCTTTTTATAATATTGAAAATAATTTCTCAAGATAAGCATTAGATAGTGCAGACATAGAGTTCTGGTTTTCAAGTATTTTTTCATTAATTCCTAATTTTGTAGATATAGTTTAGTGGTAGTAAGGATTGCCAACTCACATAAGACCCATCTGGGTTTGATCCTTAGCACCACTTAAAAAAAAAAAAAGTAACACTAATAGTTCTTGTAAAATAATGGTTTATACCTTTAGAATTTTCCCTTGCCAACTGTTCAAAATTGCCATACAAATCAACAAAAAAAGGCATACTTTTAAAATAAATGTCAGGGTTTTTCTTTTTTTTGGTAGGGGTGGGGAGAGGACTCATGTACGCATGCCCTCTGCTAAGCTACATCACTCCCCAGCCCACCCAAATTCTAAGTTCTAGATGTATTTATTGTTTATTTGTTTTTCTATGCGGCCACCCGCCTCTGCAGCCTGAGTGCTAGGTGCATGCTCCACCACCACACTGGCATTAAGTTCTAGGTTTTAAATCACTAAGAAATACACATCTGTTGCTATAATTCATTTTTTTAAAAAAAGAAAAAAGACTACATCTGTGTGTTAAATTTAAAGACTAGCATTTCAGTTATACTCGCCACAAAACACAAATGGTAAAAACAAGGAAACAGGAGAAGCATACGCATAAAGGTGAAACATTCTCAGCTGCTCAGTATCATCACTATAAGGCTACGTTAACAATTTTATCAATTATTGTGAAGGTGTTTCAAATACTTAGTAAATAAGTGTGTAGAAAGCACTTGGCCCCTCTACAACATGTGATAAAGATGATTACCTGATCTGGTGCTGACTCACAAGAATGTTTCATCTGATTATCCAATAATGAGTCAGGAGAGGGTTTAGTATGATTATCCAAATTACAATTTCCAGGAGCCCTTTTTGTGGCTTCATTAATTTCAATGGCAATATTATTAATTTTAACTTCTTCAGATTTAATTCCTTTCATTTTATCCTGTTGGCAAGTTACATTACCATGCGGTTTCTTCTCTAAAAACGTACTCTGAGACACTGGACGAGGCATTTCTAAAACTGGTGTTGACAAACCAGTTTGTAATAAGTTCAACTTAGGAGACACTTGAGAGTCCAATTTATGTTGCTGCACAGAGTTAAATTTTGAGAGTTTAATTTTAGTCCAGTTGGAGTTCTTCTTAGTTGAGCTATTTATTCCATTTAGTATGCATTTCACGGGCTTTGTTTTCCTACTGGGAAAGAAACGATTGCACTGCACATCCTGGTTTGTTTCTTTATGAGGGAGTGTTTGTCTTTCGGCATCAGTTCCTTCCAGTTTGACTTCTGCAGGCTTCTCCTCCTCCACACTTTCCACACATGACAATTCCTTTTTCACCTCTACAGTATCTGATTCGATTTCACCAGCAATTTCTTCACACAGTTGGAGAATGCTCCCTCTTTTGTTCTTTCCAGCTTGCTCCAATTCATGGTCAGCACTGTGTTCAGGCACTAATGGCAGTGGAATTGGGGGGAATTTTGTGCTAGGACTCACTTGTGTATGAGCTGATTTCCTCAGTTCATTCTTTTTAGAGACCACTGAAGCAGCTGCTTTTAATTTTTTAATCTCAGCAGTTACAGGCACAGGTTTTATTTCTTCTTTTCTAATAGTCTTCTGGAGACATTTTTCAGATCCTTGGTTACACTGAGAACTACAAGTAGAAGTTGTTTGATGCTGTACTTTGCGCTTCTTTCCTTTGGGAGAATTTATTACTTCATTTGTAACTGAATGTCTGTCCTCCTTACAATCAGACTTTATTTCAAGCACTTTCCTTTTCACATGCTTTTGATTTACTTTAACTTTATTACATTTACTTTGAGTACTGCTACACTGTTCTCTTCTTGATGGTTGCAAATTCTGTTTAACTGTGTGAATTTGACCCTGAATCTCTCTACTGCGCAAAGACCTTGTTGTACACTCTGTTAACTGTTGCAGTCTTTGTGATCTGCGGTTAAGTTGTTCATTCCCTTTGAAAGTTCCAAGTGATAATTTTTCCTGACATAATTTCTTCTTTTTTGAAGATTCTTGTGATTGTCCCTTCACAGTTACTATATTTTTATTAATGGAGTTAGTAGCATGTTTATCAGCTGAACATGATGCTGACCTTGTACTCATTCGCATTCCAAATTCAGACTGATTTATTTTACTTTTGTTGGAAAATCTAACCGGTGCCTTTACAGCTTCCTTGGAGCCTGATTTCTTTGCTGGACTGTTTTGAGAATCTTCAATTTCTTGTTCTAAATTCTCATCTTCACTTTCTTTAGTAACTTTGGAAGAATTTTCTTTTGATTTCTCCTGAATGGACATTATTCCTGAGTAATGTCTTTCTTTCTGAGGAGTTTTTGAAGACTGTGTCCAGGTAGATGCAGATGCTAAGTACGTAGTATTATCACTAAGGAGTAGATCTTAAAAAAATCAACTTTAACTTATACTGATGTGCATTTCCAACAATAATACCAGGTTGTTTCAAGTAAGGTTGCTCTTGGCAATTTCTAAGACATAAGAAAAGCTGGCATAAATGTTGAAAGATATTTGCTTTCTGCTGACTAGGGAAATGAAAATCTGAAGAAAATTCTAATTTAATATTTTCAGAAGTTTTTATTTTTTTTATGAAAATAAACTTCATTCAGATCCAATTTGTTTCAATTACAATTTGTTTCCAGCCTAACCCTATTACTAGGAGTTATTTATCACTGACCTGTCTGCTTTGACAAAATTTCTGAAAAGTTTTTTCTTCTGAAGTCTACAGCTACTGGACGTTGATGAATTTGTAACATGTCTTATGGCTAACAGGTTTCTTTCCTTGTTTGCCAAGTTTGCTGGTTTGTGGCTTCTATTTAATCTCCTTCGCTTAGTAAAGTACTCTATTAATATAGATTTCCTTTTGTGCTGCCATTTCTGAAAAATTAAAAGATAGGCATTAAGTTGTATATAATCCAAGAAACATATCAATAATACTATACAGAAAAACACCATAATTTAAATAAACTTTAATTCCTTCTTTTAGACTATATTCTTTAGAATAATAAAGTCTCCCAAATGTATTTTTCTATCATCTTAGACTTATTTTAAGTGAATGAATATTTTGCTTGAATATATGTGCACCACATGAATGCTTGGTACCCACAGAGGTCAGAAAGGGATGTTGGATTTTGGAACTGGAGGTACTTATGATTTGGATACTTGAGTCAATGTGTAGGTCTAGACATTGAACCCAGGTCCTCTGCAAGACCAACAAGTATTCTAAACCACTGAGCCATCTCTCCCACCTCTCCCAAATATAATCTCCAGTAACAATTTATCTTATTAAAAATATATTATACTTAAAAAAAATTATCCCTTGAGATTTACTTACAGTTCTTTTCCCACAAGATAGAACTGATGTTTCAGCCACCATAACTCAAGAAAACCTGATAAAACCATTCCTTATAACCTCTTCTTAACACATTATACAGCACCTAAAAAATAATAATTAAAATGTTTTAAAAGATAACAATGCACTTATCCACTAACCTCTGATCCAAATAAGATCCTATAATCCTAATTCTACCCTGACCATAACACTAGTACTTACCACAGCTCGTTTTATATATATATATAACATTTAATTTCACTATTTCTATCTTGAAGTACACTCTGGTACATGCATCTATTAGAATAGTATACATCCATTATATACTGTGAAAAAAAGTTTTAAAATACAAAAATGACAATTCGCAATGTAAACATGAAATGGTATAGGGGTGGTTCTGATGCTAAGGTCCTGTTCCCCCCAACTGGTTCTTGATCTGTCAGTAAAGAAATCCATGGGCCAATTGCTGGGTAAAAGGTACAGGCGGGACTTCTGGGTCCCTGAAGGAAAAGGGAGGCATAAGGAGAGACAGTTTCGCCATGCTTCTGATGGAGAAGGGTTGAAGAGCCACATGAGATTTCAAAACAGAGTGGCCACATGGCTGCTCCTACAGGCAGGTGATCAGGGGCTTTAGCAAGGGGCTAGAGTGGATTAGCCACTAAAGTTTATTTAGGACTGGTGGGAGGTGGGGAGCTAAGAGTAATAATAAGGGCACTTTTTTCCAGGCAGGAGATAGTAGCACCCAGCGTCTGTGCCAAGAAAGCAAGTTGAAACTGAACAACTATGTATCTGTGTATTTTATCCATGGACTCAAGGGAAGCTGGGTGGGGGCTGGTAGTGCAGCCTGTTCACGGAGTTAAGGCAGGGTAGTGAAAAGCTACATGCAACAAAAAGGATTAAACTAACAATGCAAAATTATATGAAGAAAACCTACACATATATATGTAGAAAAAAATGAGTCACATAACTAAAGCTAACTTAATTAAAACACTGAGTAGGTAAATAAAGGGTAAGAAAATCTATGAACTAGATGAAAAATGCTGATAAATAAAAAATAGAAGTAAAAAAAAATATTAAGAGCTGAAAATGCTGCTAACTTGGTAGAGTGATTGCCTAGAATGTACAAAACCCTGCAGAACTTTGACCTCCATTGCCTCATAAAATCAAGTCTGTACTGGTCCCAGCACTTGGGAAATAAAGGCAGGATGATCAAAAGTTCAAGGCTATCCTCTGGCTATAGGAAACTCTGTCTCAAATAATAAATTAACAAACAGAAATAGGATATTGCCGTGCGGTGGTGGTGCACGCCTTTAATCCCAGCGCTTGGGAGGCAGAGGCAGGCAGATTTCTGAGTTCGAGGCTAGCCTGTTCTACAGAGTGAGTTCCAGGATAGCCAGGGCTACACAGAGAAACCCTGTCCCGAAAAAAAAAAAACAAAACAAACAAAAAAAAAAACCAAAACAGAAATAGAAATAGAAAAAATAGGATATTAAAATGAAAGGACTAAAGGCAATGGTTAATATGGCCCAATGACTAAGAGTATTTATTGCTCTTGCAAAGGAGCCAGGTTTCGTTTCCAGCATCTACATCAGATAGCTCACAACCATCTATAAGTCCAGTTCAAGAGGATCCAATGTTCTCTGGCCTCTATGTGCACCTGCAAGAATATGTGCACACAAGTAAATGAATAAATAAATCTTAAAAAATAAAGTAATTATATAAACAAACTGAAGAACCACCCAAGGAAGTCAGGCATGGTAGTGCACCCTTTAATTTCAGCACTTAGAAGGCAGAGGCAGGCGGATCTCTGAGTTCAAGGCTGCCTGGTGTACAAAGTTAATTCCAGGACAGCCAGAACTATATAGTAAGACCCCATCTTGAAAAAATAAACAACAAAAATAATCAGAATTACAATTAACTGTTTTGATGTCAACATTACAAGCAAAAAAAATGCAAAATCCTTCAAAACACTGAAAGAAAACTATGCTCTAAGTACAGTATTTTACCGAAAGAGTTAAGTGCAAGTCTAAAACGTAATTTCAGATGTCATCAAAAGGTATGGTTAGACATGGCTGCATATACCTTTAACCCTACCACTTGGAAGGAAGCAGACCGATCTCTGAGAATTCTGAGAATTCAAGACCAGCCTGATCTACATGTAGCTTGTGTCTAAAGCAGACACAAGTGAAAGAATGTTTTGCTAAAGCAGACAGTTTGCTTTGCTGAAGAGGACACAGGTGAAAGAATGTTTTGCTAAAGTAAACACATGAAAGAAAACATGATAAAGAATTCTTCACTAAAGACATGCATGTTATTGGTTTGCCTTACACTGTGTTGCTGAGCTCCATTTTTTGTGGTTCCATAGAAACGTACCCAAAAAACTTCAAGTAGTATTCTGGCAGTGTCTTGCCACTTCCACAGACTCTGGCTATAGATTCACATGGAGTTCTGCTAAGAAAGACTCACGTGGTGAGGCAAGACCTGTGGGAGGACACGTGATATTTGGAGGGAGTGTAAATAGGACTCCAGGGACAGTGAGGAGACATGCATATCTAGCTTTGCAACGCTTCACTTCTTGGTCTTGCATCTTCGTCTTCATTAAAAAACACAGCAGAGAACTTCTACTGGCATCCCTATTCGTCCTGGTTCCCCTGATGACTCGGGCCAATTCAGCAGAGGTCTGGCTATTTTGGTTAGGTCGTGCCACCAATGCTGACTTTTGCTATTGACACTGCTGAACTAGACTACTGGTATAATCGTGAAGTGTTTGCAAGTGGATCAAGCCACCACTGATGATTCCTGTGAACTGAACTACTGATTTACTGGTAACGAAGATTGGTCTGCCCCAAAGAACAATTTCAAACAGGTCCACTTCCCCCCTATTCTAATAACCTTTCTTTTCTACTACCTCTAGTGGACTAGAAAGGAAGTTAAGACATTTAAGAACCTATATCAAAAGTAGGATTTGAAAAATCAAAGCCTACAACACAGACTAACTACCCCAATAAATATCACTGTAACACTGCCTGTATCATTGATGACAATTATACAATAAACAAAGTGACAACCTGACTTTAAGCTTTATTTTCAATTCACTATTTTATTACAAATTTATATTATATTATTTTAGACAGAGTCTCACCATGTGTTATAATCATTGTTCTATTGCTGTGAAGAGAGACACATGAACAAGACAACTCTTATAAAAGGAAGTATTTATGTTGGGAGCTTATTTTCAGAGACTTAGTCCATTATTCTCATGACAGGGAGTATGGCTGCATACAGGCAGGTGCTAGAGCAGTAGCTGAGAGTTATACATCCTCATTCTCAGGCAAAGATAGACTCTGCCTTAGAATCAATGGGCTCTTGAAACCTCAAAGTTCACCCCAGTGACACACCTCCTCTAACAAAGACATACCACATAATCCTTATGATCCTATCAAAGAGTTCTGCTCCCTGGTGAGTATCCATTATAAACCTCTGGGGACCATTCTTATTCAAATCGCTATATAATTCTGGCTAACTAGGAACCTCAGGAGTGCTGGGATTAAAGCTGTACATCAATATGCCAGCTTAAAAAATTGTTTTTAAAGTGAATCTCAGTGATAGATGAATTACAATTGAGAAGTGGAAACAGGAGGCTCAAAAGTCCAAGGCCAGCCACCAACACCAGGTGCTAACTGAACAGCAGAAGGAGCACCAGAGACAACCTTCAAAGCAAATCCAAACTCAGACACAAGCCTCTACCCAAGCTAAGTAGCTTTGAAATTATGTTAAATGCTAAAGAAAGAGAGAAACTGAATATAGAAAGTCATAGGGAGAAAGTCTCTGAAGGATATTATAGAGATTAAAAAGAAAAGCATTTTCTATGTTAAAAATGAAGAGAAAAATAATGATAATGAATCCCATTATAATAATAATTATAATAATGACAATATGGATCCCATATTTTATTTCACCTATTCAACACATAAATAACTTTTTTCAGTAATGATTACAATTTTATATATCTTTGTTAGGGGTTGGTTCTAATGCTTTGAATTAATCGGGCCCCCAAAATTGGGAATCTGAGTGTCCAAACACTGTAGGTCCTTGTCCCCAATTGGTTTTTGATAGTCAATAAAGAGCCAACAGTCAATGGCTGGGCAGACAGACTGAGGTGGGACCTTTAGATTTGTGCAGGCTAGAAACTGGGAGAAAAGGAGGGAGACTCACCATGATTAGGAGGGAGATGGATCAGATTTAGAGCTGCAGAAGGGAAATCATCTGAAATGTAAGTGAGAAGAAATGCAGTCTCCGTGCCCCCCCCCCCCCAAAGGCTACCCAGAAGCATCCTGGGCAGTAAAGACTCTAGGGAGTCACCCAGAAGGAGCCAGGTCAACAAAGATGAAATATAGCATTAGAGGGTGTTAAACCAGGATTACAGGAGGGAAATGTGTGCTAGCCACAAGGAGGATTAGAACTGCACAGTCTTTGAGCCCAAGGCATTTAAAATTAACTGTGTGCCCTAGCCCTATTTGTTCAGCAGTAAGGAACATTTGCTACTCTTGCAGAAGACCTGGATTCAGTTCCCAGCACCCACTAGACAGCTTAAAACTACCTGTGACTCCAGTGTCAGGGGCTCTTAGGCCCTCTTCTGGTCTCCATGGACACAAGACACATACGTAGTACATATACATATATACAAGTAAACGCCCATACACATAAAAATAAGTAAATATTTTTAAAAATAAAAAAGCAAAGTTATAGCCGGGCAGTAGTGGCGCACACCTTTAATCCGAGCACTTGGAGGCAGAGGCAGGCGGATTTCTGAGTTCCAGGACAGCCAGGGCTATACAGAGAAATCTTATCTCGAAAAATACCAAAAAAAAAAAAAAAAAGCAAAGTTGTACCTTTCTAAGTTCAATCTCCAGTAGTGCCTTCTACACACACACACACACACACACACACACACACACACACACACACACACAAATTTTAAATGGAAAACAATTATAGCTCAGCAGTTAGGAGCATTGGCTACCCTTCCAGAGATCTAGTCTAGATTCTCAAAACAGACAGGCATGCTCACAACCATCTATAATTCCAGGTGTCTCTCCACACTGACTATCCTGAATGATTCCAGAGGCCAGTGACATGACTCAAGCAGCCAAAGGTGCTACTGCCAAACCTGGTCACCTTAATTCAATCCCAGAACCCAAATGGTGTAAGAAGAGCATTGACTCGCATAAATTGTCCTTTATCTTCCATCACACAGTATCTCTCCCTCCAACCACCCCCCTCTCTCATACACACACACAAATAAATGAATGAATGAATGGATGAAAATATAAGAGTGGGTTTCTGATCCCAGAGCCGCCCCCAATAGTCAATAATAAACCGGGTTAATCAATTTGGTCACTATTAACATTTTTAGAATAGATAAAGGCCCTGTTGTGAAGAGGTGTCTGTGAGAATAAAGGGTGTTTAGAAGCAGTATCCATGACCTATACTCAGTAGATGCCAACAGCATCCTTTTTCCCAATATTGTCAAAATGTCCAGATACTGCCAAATGTCCAGAAAATCAAATTCAACTAGTGGAGACATAAAAGATTAGCAATTACAAAACATCTACTATTTGAGGAACTCAAACAAGGTAAGCCAATTCCCAGAACTGTACCACAGTACTCACAATCCTGTGAGTTCTGAACTACATTCAGGTTTATAGGGGCTATTGTGTTTTCTGATAAAGCCAAATGTTCAGTGGTTTCTTTCTCTCTTACAAGCTCTAGCTCTGCAGTTATCTCTTCCTTATTTGAATCTGTAACTTTCCAATGAACTCTTATAATTTAAGGTAATTTAAGATTCTCTCATGTTCAACATGCCAGCAAGGGCTGGCAAGATGGTTCAGCAGGTAAAAATATTTGCCAAAAAAGTCTGGCTACTTGAAACCCACATAAAGGTGGAAATCAAGAAAATTCACTCCATACCTACATACTCATCATGCATGCACACACACACACACACACACACACACACACACACACAACCTCTAATACCAAAAAATGTGAGGCTCATGCATACTAGGCAAACACTACCACTGAGCTGCATTGATAAAACTTTATCTGGTATCATAAAACTTAAACAACTGTCAATCAACTCATGATACTATGCCCTTTTTCCACCCACTCACTAGGCTTAAGAATTTAGTAACTAGAAGGGAGGGTGATGGCACAGCCTTTAATCCCAGCAGTTGGGAGGCAACAGCAAGCAGATCTCTGAGTATGAAGCCAGTCTGGCCTACAGAGTGAGTGCCAGAATAGCTAGGACTACACAGAGAAATTCTGTTTCAAAAAAGAAAAAAAAATTTACTAATTCATAAAAAATAAAGAGAAGGCTGGGCAGTGGTTAGGAGGCACTTGCGAGGCAGAGGCAGGTGGATTTCTAAGTTCGAGGCCATCCTGGTCTACAGAGTAAGTTCCAGAACAGCCAGGGCTATATAGAGAAACCCTGTCTCGAAAAAACTGAAAAGAGAGAGAGAGAGAGAGAGAAAGAGAGAGAGAAAGAGAGAGAACGAGAACCTAATCACAGTAATGGCAAACAAATGTAGTATTAATATAAGCAAACATATCCAAAACAGTTCCAAAATACTCAAGAAAAGCAATAACAATGCCAAGTCAGACTTTTGAGATAAGGCTGCTGTGTAACTAGACTGCCTTCATGCTTCCTTGCCTCTGCCTCCCAAGTGTTAAGATTACAGGTGTGTATACCTAGTTTCCAAAATAAAATTTTGACAGCCTTTAGAAATAGCAAGTACATAAACTACTAAGTATAATTTTCTAAAGATGATTATAAATCACACTATACACACAACAGAGAGAAAACACACTAGTCTAGAAATGGAACTCAGTAGAAAACCACTTGACAGACATGTTCAAGGTTTTGGGTTCCAAACAAGCACAACAAAAGATTAAAAAGATCAATAAAGAAATTTAAAAACACCGAAAGGTTTTCTAGTCAAGGAAACTGAGGCAAAAGGATCCCTTGGAATCCAAGAGTTCAAGGCTAGGCCAGCCTGGTCAACAATAGAGTGACACCTCACTGAAAAGAGATTAAAAATAGGGCTGGTGAGATGGCTCAGTGGTTAAGAGCACCGACTGCTCTTCCAAAGGACCTGAGTTCAAATACCAGCAACCACATGGTGGCTCACCACCATCTGTAATGAGATCTGACACCCTCTTCTGGAGTGTCTGAAAACAGTTACAGTGTACTTACATATAATAAATAAATCTTAAAAAAAAAGATAAAAAGATAAAAATAATAAAGTTAAAAAACCAAGTATAAAAGAGACCAATGATTATACAATTGAGTACAAGGAATTTAGAAAGTTTGGGACTCCAAATTGTAACTAATCCTTAAGATATCCTTACTTATTGGGGTTTTTTTTGGGGGGGGTTGTACAACTACAATTATCTAAAAGTTATTAAAAGTTTTCAACATATTGCTTGGAAACTGGATTTTCTTCCTAGACTTCGGCCAGAAATTGCTAACTGAACTAGATACAGAAGCTCACAGGACCATTCAGCTGTATTCTATTAAACCAAACATTAAGGTCATTACAAAATGCAATACAACTGCCATTCTTTTGCTAAAGATGCTATTTATATTAATAGCTTTTAGATTTACTTGTTGAATGTGTATGAGTGTTTTGTATGTATGTATGTATATATGTATGTATGTATTTCTTTCATACACAGTACTCCAGAGGGAGAAGCCAGTCAGGACCAGGTAGTGAGGCCCTATCACTCCAAAAGAGAAGAGGGGCGTAGGGGTGAACACACAGATGCTATGACATTATAACACCTACAATTTCTCACCACCTGAGAGGTGGAAGCAGTTGTACTTTAAGACCAATCTGAGCTACAGGAGACCCTATCTTTAAAGCACTAAGAGAGAGAATATGACTACATCATCTTATTTTCATTTACTCCTTGAGGTTTTCCCTACAGGATCAGAATGAATCTGGCTATCTTCAAACATTCATACCACCAAGCATTCCACCCTCCCTGAAGCAGAAAAGACCCAGAGCCTTATAAGTTGTCTTTGCTCCACTGAATAAATCCCCAACTCCTCTAAGTCAAAGAACTTTAATGAAATTCATAGAGGCCACACACAAATAGGGGCATAAAAGTAGAGTAGTAAGCCTAGAGAGATGGCTCAGCGTTTAAGAACACTGACTGCTCTTCTGAAGGTCCTGAGTTCAAATTCCAGCAACCACATGGTGGCTCACAACCATTCAAAATGAGATCTGATCTTCTGGTGTGTCTGAAGACAGCTACAAAATAATAAATAAGTCTTTAGGCTAGAGGGGGTAGGGGGAGGTGAGCAGAGGTCCTGAATTCAAACCCCAGCAACCACATAATGGCTTACAACCATCAGTATAGCCACAATTATATAAAATAAATAAACAAATCTTAAAAAAGTAGGAAGGGGACTCTGAAAAGAGTATCAATGAAAGAAGGAGAGAATGAGAGATGAATATGACTAAAATCCATTATATAAATAAAACCAAACAGTAAAAAAAGCAAAACATGAGTGAGAACAATCCTTCATTACTAACTAGAATTATAGTAATTACAAAATTTCAGTAAATATACAGCCAAAGAATTTTCACTGATTCATGTATATATGTAAGAAAAGCCTAAACTTCAAAAGGGTCAATACAATTCTTTAATGAATTAACCTACGGTATTAGCAATTTTACCGGTATTAGTTTCCATTATCTAAATTTATTATTATCAGTAAAGGTTATTCAATGATCTCTTGAAAGCATAAATCTCCTAGAAGTCATAGAAAAAAATACTCAACTATTATACGAAAACATTATTTTGGATTATGCAACCCTAGTCACTTTCATTTTTTAGGACAAATATAATCAACTCTTGTGTTTTGATGAATTACAAAGTCAAAAAAAAAAAAGACCATCCTGCTAAGGGAGTTGTGTTCATCTTTAGTATTCCTTCTGTGAAGCATAATTTATCAATTTAAATGGAGGCACAAAACCCTCACATGGAATAAATATTAATAAAATAAAATAAACTTGAGGACAATAGGGGAATAGTCAAGAGGTCTCATTCTTCCCTGAAGATCTAGAGGCAGTTAGTTAATGGCTGGTGGAGGGAGAGACATTTTCTTCTGAGTGTAAGCACTTTAAGATGTGATCCCATAAAAATCCCTAAATTCACTGGTATTCACACACACACACAGGTCATGACAATAAAAAGGGGACTAGTTGAGAAGGAGTAGCAGGAGAATAAGAAAGGTTAAGGAGTAAATATGATGGAAATATATTAAATGCTTGAAAATGTAATAATGAAATAACTACATATAAAAACATGCTAATCAGCAACTTGCAAAATTTTGTTCACACCAAAATCATATTGTTGCCTAGTGTGGTGGCACATGCTACTGGTCCTGGTGCTCATGAAGGAGGCAGAGGCACGAGGATCTCACAGTTCAAGGCCAGCCTGGCTTACACAGAAAAACTGTCTCAAAAAAAAAAAAAAAACCAACCAAACAACAATAAGCCAGGACAAATTTTGTTAAAAGAATTATGATTCTAATGCCCTGGCCTAAGAGAAATAT
This sequence comes from Tokudaia tokunoshimensis, assembly GCA_036184795.1. NCBI lineage: Eukaryota > Metazoa > Chordata > Mammalia > Rodentia > Muridae > Tokudaia > Tokudaia tokunoshimensis. The sequence goes on from BTHU01000017.1 coordinate 973,676, forward strand.
TGTGCCTTTAAAAAGGAGGGACAGTATGTCTACTACAATTTTTTGTTTCTTCAGATGCTAAAAATCTGAATTAGGAGCTTCCAAATTAAGCACTTTCATTTTGTTTTGTTCATGAAAGTCTCAGTGAAAATTTTAATTTTTTTCAAATTAAGAAAAAAAATTCATGTGTTAGTATCCTATGTAAAACACAATCAGGGAAACTAAATACAGCTTTGTTCACTTATGTCTTGACCAACACAACTGAAATCATATTTCACAAAGTTTCTTATTTTTGGTCCTAGAGACTGAACCTAGGGCTTTGTTTATGTTGAGCAATATACACAGATTCCTACCATGCAGTTCATTCCTATATTTACTTACTCATGTGTATGCATATAGTGGACACCTGAGCCTTCAAGTCAGTTCTCTCCTTCCACATGATCAGAGATCAAACCCAGTTTGTTGGTCTTGGCCCCTCATTCTTACTTTTCAAAAATTATTTAGATTGGGGGAGAAGGGACAGTGGTCACATATTATTTTACTAAATAAGATACCGTTTTGTGCCAAGCATTAGCGGCACGAGCCTTTAATCCCAACTCTGGGGAAGCAGAGGCAGGTGGATCTGTGTTCCAGGCCAGCCTGGATTACAAGGTGAATCTCTGAAAAGGGAAAAAAGCTGTTTTGTAATTTGTAATACCACGTAGGTACTATATGCTGCCATTGCTTCCTGGTACAAGAAACTCATTTCAGCTGACTTCTTCCATCTTCCTGTTCTTCCTACTCCCCGCCTACCACGATCCATGACAAAATTCTGTGCCCGTCTAATTTTCACAAGGCTCCAGTTAAAGAGGCTGTGTGCGGAGATCCGATTTTTGGACTTTGGGTGACACAGACAGACAGGCTACTCTACCTCTGCAAAATAAAACCCTCGCTATAATCTAAGACCCAATTCACTTCCGTTCGCATCTCCCTACCCAAACGAAACTTCCCTGAAGCCCTCAAAGGACCTATTTCTACCTGTCCTGCTCCCAGCTCGAGCATGCATTACTTCCTGAAATGGGAAACCCGGACATCGCTCCCCTCCCAAGATGAAGACCGGGAGCCGGGATCTCCCACACCCCGCTCGGCACGTTGCCGGGCCTTAGGGCTCAGGCCGGGTCAGCAGAAGGCTCAGGGGCCGCAGCCAGGCTACTGCGGGAGGCAGGGGAACGACGGCGGAAGGAAGACGGACGGAAGGACGGAGGCGGGGGCGGGGAGCAGGCCCGGGCTACCTGCGGGTCGGAGTGCAGGCTGTCCGCAGTCGCCATGGCTGCGCGCCACCTCCAGCCGTCCGAGGAGACCGGCTCCTCACTAGCTATGGCAGCCGGCCGGCAGCGGCAGGTGACGAGCAGCCGCCCACCTCGGGCGCCGGCGTCTGCGAGCCGCCCAGCTGGTTCCTGGGGGTGCGAGCAGCCGGGACACACGAGGAAGAGGCGTGCGGTAGCGCGACCCAGAGGGCGGGACGGAGGGACAGCCGTCCGCTCTCCACGGGGACTGGGAGAGGGTGGCGGCGACGCGGGACCGTGGGGGATGCCCACGTACCTTCCTGCTGCGCGGCCGGGGCTTCTCCTGTAGCTCGCAGGTCGCCTCACATCCGGGTACCCGGAGACACTCAGCTGCTTCTGCGGCGGCCGTCGCCGCCCCGCGGCACAAACACCAAACTTCCGGCGGGCGCGACGCCTCTCCCGTCAGATGGGAGTTACCTGAGGCCTCCGTGGGTGCGCTTGCGCGGCGCTCGTCTTCGGGGGCCCCGAGCCGCTCAGCTGATGCGCCCTGAAGACGAAAATGGCCGCCACGCGCTCTGCGTGTCACGCAATTTTCACTCCGGCCGCGACAGCTGGGCGTCGGGCAAAGGCAAGCTGGCGTCCACACACACACACACACACACACACACACACTCAGCGCAGGCGCGGTGGGAGGCCTCGCGTGCGCGCCTCCGCGGGTGGGCGCCTCACGGGGAGGGGGCAGCGCCCCCTATTGATGGCGGCTTGTCCTCACGGTCATCTCCGGCCACACACCCACTTTGGGGCCTGTTAGATGGCTCAGAAGGTGAACGTGGCTGCGGCCAAATAATTCAACCTGAGTTCGACCCCTGTGAGCCCCATGGTGGAAGAAGAAAGATAACGAACTCCTGCACATTGTCTTCTGACTTACATATGCCAGCCATTGCATATACACCCGCACACACATAAGTGAACATTGTAATAAATGTGTAAAACCCCTTTAAAAGAAACTCACTCAGGCCCCAAATGTTAATGATTCGCTACAGGTTCCAGCACTTTCTGTGGGATCATCCTTTTTAACCAGTGTTTTGTACCTGAGACCTAAGAGCTTGAACAAAACTGTGCGTTTCCACTAAGTTTAGTGAAGGTGATATTCAGACTGGCATTTAGAAACATCCATTGAGCCAAAAGTAGTTTTTCTGAGTGAGTGTAATGTAATCTAGGCTGCCTTATCAATTTCTATGTAGCTTAGAACGACCTTGACTGTCAGTTCCTCCTGTCTCCACTTCCCAAGTTCCGAACCTCTATACCCAGGCTCCAGAATTATGCTTTATTGGCGAATAGGAAATGGCCCAACTAAAGTTTCTCTTCACTTTATGATTAGCAGACAACTAGTAAAGTTTTCTTAGTTGGGTGACTCAGTTTATCTTCACTAATTTTGCGCACACACACATACACATTCTTACAAAGTAGGCCTTCTAAGTAAGGCCAGTATTCTGCTGTTAGCTTTACATACAAGCCTAAAAATCCCTGTCAGACCATTTGAAGTCTTATGTACTTATTTTTGATAAAGAAGTCATTTGAAGCCGGGCGGTGGTGGCGCACGCCTTTAATCCCAGCACTTGGGAGGCAGAGGCAGGAGGATTTCTGAGTTCGAGGCCAGCCTGGTCTACAAAGTGAGTTCCAGGACAGCCAGGACTACACAGAGAAACCCTGTCTCAAAAAACCAAAAAAAAAAAAATTAAAAAAAAATTTTAAAAAAAAATAAATAAATAAAGTCATTTGAAACCAGGAATTACGTTGGTGAATCAGCTGGCTTCCATGTTAGACTTGAAAGAGCCGAAGAGTCGGGCGGTGGTGGCGCACGCCTTTAATCCCAGCACTTGGGAGGCAGAGGCAGGTGGATTTCTGAGTTCGAGGCCAGCCTGGTCTACAGAGTGAGTTCCAGGACAGCCAGGGCTACACAGAGAAACCCTGTCTCGAAAAAAAACCAAAAAAAAAAAAAAAAAAGAGAAGTAGAGTCTGGCTAGGAGCATGTGGAGAGAGAAGTGGAGGGGAATGGGGAGAGAGGGGGAGCAGCCCCTTTTATAGTGACTCAGGCACCCAGGTTAAGTGTGGGGCAGAGCCTAGACAAAATGCTACCATACATACATATATATGTGTGTGTGTGTGTGTATACATATATATACATATATGTGTGTGTATGTATATACATATGTATATATGTCATATATATGTGTGTCATTTATATATAAATGTCATATATATATGACTTTTTTTTTTTTTGGTTTTTCAAGACAGGGTTTCTCTGTATAGCCTTGGCTGTCCTGGAATTCACTCTGTAGAGCAGGCTGGCCTCAAACTCAGAAATCCACCTGCATCTGCCTCCCAAGTGCTGGGATTAAAGGCGTGTACCACCACTGCCCAGCAACATATGACAAATTCTGTTTTGCTTTTGGCCAATAGTTTTCTTCCAGAGTCATCTGTCAAGGAGCTTTGGAACAAAACTCATGATGATCCTTGACTTGAGTTTTTAATCTCTTCCAATCCAGAATAAAGAGTTTGGGTTTTGCAAATACTAGTCAACGAGAAGATTAATATTGAACTGATGCAAGATTAAAAAGCCACAAATGAATGAAAAACAAGTCTTAGGTCAGGGATCTGATATTAAAAAGGAAAATGTTTTCTTAAATATCTGTGGTACAGAAAGACATTCACCTTAATGGAAGAGGAAAAACAGGAGATCAGGGGCTGCAGCTCAATGATACAGCATCTGCCTAGTAAAAGACATCAGGTCGCCTCAGTACCCCCAGGACCAAGTTCTCAGCACACAGTAGATTTGCCCCAGTGGGACAGAGGACAAGGAATAAGACACAAATACAGAGGATAGGAGAGAAGGGAGAAGGTCAAGGCACAAGGGAGGCTAAGGGTAATTGTCCCAGAGTGGGACAAAGGACTGTCTCTGCATCGTAAAAAGACAAACTTGGCCCACAGACAAATGGTAGTTTATAAAGGTAAAAAGGGAAAACCCAGTATTAGGATGCAGTTTTAATTGGGCATGTTAATTAGGTGAGAGAAAGGGGGCTTTTGTTTGCTGGACTTCAGTACTTTGGTAGCTGGACCTTAGTAGCCTCAGAGGAAGGAAGTGACTAAATAAAGGGAGTAGTCCTTGGTAACTAGCTTTAGGAATGTAATCACATTAGCCATGCTCCAGCTGGCCAGAGAGTCCCTTCACCTAGCCTCCTTGAGGCTTATATTTGGTTCCCCAATCTCTAGGTGAGGGACCCTAAGGGTTTATCCAGTCCCACACCCTCCTTACAGCTTCCCCCTCCTGTCTGGAGTCAAGGTAAGCCAAGTTCCATTTCTCCACCCACAGGAACATTCTTGATTAAAAAAATTCTCAGATAGTTACCTGACTCTCTGGAAAGTCCCAGGTAGAGTTCAACTGTCATGCTAGGTAGCCAATAGATTTAAAGGCCAATATGCTTAGCCAATAACTTTCAACTGTAACCTTGCTGATATAACCTGTGCCCCTAAAAAGTATAAAACTGCTTGAAATAGCCATTTGGAGTCGCCTTATTAGTGATGCCTTGAGGGACTAATTGAAGGTTGACCCAACACACCAGAAAATAAACTTCTTGCTTTTGCATCGATCTGCATTTCGGCGTCTCACTCGGGGGCCTCTGGAAGTAAGTACCACTGACCAAGAGTCAGGGTCTTACAAGGGTTGTGGGGGATGCCTCATCTCAGCCTTCAGGAGGCAAGAATAAGGCAAAGGCAAGTGGATCAAGGCAAGGTCAACCAGCCTGTGCTACATAGCAAGACCTGCTCTCAAAACAAAGGGGATGGGCAGGATTGCTCCACTGATAAAACATGCTGCATAATGACATGCTGCATAAGCCTGTCCGCCTGAATTTGATCCCCAGAACTCACATTAAGTGAAAATAGAGAACTGACTCCACAAAATTGTTTTCTAACTTCTATATGTACTCTAGGGCACATGTGCCCACACAATACATATACACACAAATCCACAGTAACAATAAAAATGTTAATGGTTTGAAACAAAACAACAAACAGGCCAGGAAGATGACTCAGCAGATAAATGCAGGAGCTTGCTACTAAGTATGACACCTGAATTGATTCCTGTAATCCACAAGGTAGAAACAATTTGTTCTGTATTCCATACATGTGCTCTAGCATTCCCAATGGTGTAACAGTTTCCTTCAAGATTAAAACATTCCATCCTGCAGGAAACTCCTTAAGCAAGAAGGTAAACAACTCAAAATAACTTCAGGAAGTTCCTGAAACTGAATTCGCTAGGCCCCTCTCTGCCAGAATAAGCAATGAAAGCTGAGTGTCTGTCTCAGAAGGGCAGAGCCAAGCTGCAAAAAGGACTCTCAGATAAGCTAAGCTGCAAAAGAGGACTCTTAAAACTGATGAACCAGCTACTTGGAAGATACAGAAACCAGATGAGCTTCCTGGAAGAGGTTTTTATCTTAGAGTTCTATTGCTGTGAAGAGACACCATGACCACATCATCTCTTATAAAGGAAAACACTTAAGCGGGTTGACTTACAGTTTGAGAGGCTTAGTCCATTATTGTCATGGCAAGAAGCATGATGCTGGAGAAAAAGCTGAGAGTTCTATATCTTGATCCACAAGCATCAGGAGACACAAGCTGAGTGTAGTTTGAGCATAAGAGACCTCAAAGCCTGCCTCCAAAGTGACACACTTCCTCCTACAAGGCCACACCTCTAATAATGCCACTCCCTATTGACTTATGAGGGCCATTTTCTTTCAAACAACAGGTTTAGTCCAGCTGCGGCACCTGGAAATGACACTCTCCAAGCTGTTGAGCTGCCTACATGCTGTGCCGTGTATTCCAGGTTCCTAGATTTGTGAGTTTTCACCCATGCTGGAGTGGGTTTTGTTTTTGTGTGTCATTCTTGGCTCATGTAAGTAACACTTCACCCACATTCCTGTAAGTAACCCCAGTAAAACTCACTGGTTCATTAAATTGGGTTTGGGAGATATCTATACTTTAGTCTTCAAGGGTTCCCAGTCTGAGATGAGTAGATAAATGTTTGGTGTCTCCCTAGAAAAAGTTTTATAATATAACTTTCCCCATCACATACCCAAATAAAATTGTAGTGTTTTTTTTTCTTAAAAGAGAGAAAGGGGCTGGGCAGTGGTGGCGCACACCTTTAATCCCAGCACTTGGGAGGCAGAGGCAGGCTGATTTCTGAGTTTGAGGCCAGCCTGGTCTACAGAGTGAATTCCAGGACAGCCAGGGCTACACAGAGAAACCCTGTCTCGAAAAAAACCAAGAGAGAGAGAGAGAGAGAGAGAGAGAGAGAGAGAGAGAGAGAATGCAGAGATAGCTCAGAGGTTAAGAACACTGTCTACTCTTTCCAGAGGTCCTGAGTTCAATTCCCAGCAACCACATAGTGGCTTACAACCAAACCATCTGTAATGGGATCGCGTGCGTGCGTGCGTGCGTGTGAGAGAGAGAGAGAGAGAGAGAAAGAGAGAGAGAGAGAGGTTTGATAATCCAAATAAAAAATTAGCCAGCTCTCATGAGTTTGAAATGATTAAAATCCACCTGAAACTAATATAAAAAAAAATTATTTTCAGGGTTTTTTTTTTTTTCCGGTTTTTCAAAACAGTAGCCCCGGCTGTCCTGGAACTCACTCAGTAAAACAGTCTGGCTTCAAACTTAGAAATCCGCCTGCCTCTGCCTCCCAAATGCTGAGATTAAAGGTGTGTGCCACCACTACTCCTATAAACAACATTTTAAAAGTCTTTTTTTTTCTTTGCTATTATAACTGGAAACTGTTGGAGAGCAGATGGCCTCAGGCCATGCTGAAACCCAAGACTCAAATTATGTCAACAGGACACTATGTAAGTGTTATAGCTCTGAGGGGAAAGTATTCTGGCAGTTGGGAGCCAAGAAATACCACAAAGTCACACTGTTAGCATTTTGTCTAAGCTCCGCCCCACAGTTACCTGGCAACAGCCAGGTGTGCCTGACTCACTATAAAAGGGGCTGCTTGCCCCCTCCTCTCTCTCTTGCTCCTCTCTTGCTCTTCCTTTCCTGCTCCAATTCCCTTATCCCTCTCTCTCCACGTGCTAATGATCAGTCTCTACTTTTCTCTCCTCTCTCTCTCTCTCTCTCTCTCACCTTCCCTCCCTCCTTCTCTCTCTCTCACTCTCTCACCCTCCCTCCCTCCTCCTCCTCCTCCTCCTTCTTCTTCTTCTTCTTCCTCTCTCTCTCTCTCTCTCTCCCTCCCTCTCTCTCTCTCTCTCCCTTTTTCTGCCTCTATTACCTCCCCCATGCCCTGAATAAACTCTATTCTATACTACTCCGTCGTTTCCCTCAGGGAAGGGATGCCTCAGCATGGGCCTGCCTAGGCACCCCCTTCCCCCAAACCTGATTACAGCTCCATAGAACATATCCCCTCTCTCTTTATCTTTTTATAAACACATCACACAGTATACAAGAAGCCTCATAAAAGAGACTTTATTGAGAAGAACACAGGAGGGTAGTTGCCTCTGCTTGGGAGAGAAGCAGCAGACACCTGAGCGGCAAACAGGCTTATATAAGGTGTCTCTGGGGTGCAGATTTCCAGAGTGGAGAGTTCCAAGTTTGGAATTGATGGAATTTCAAGGTCTGATCTTAGAGCAAGCTCAGAGATTGGTGGGATTGATGGGACTCCAAGGCCTGGAAGTGTGCTCGAACCTTTTACTCTACACCCTCTTATTTTATTTGCATTCATTCTCAAGTAGGCTCTTCGGACAACTGGACAGAGGTCATTTAATCTCAGTGCAAACTAATGTAAGTAGAATGAAAGTCCTGGGAGAAAGTTCTGATTGGTTCCACTTTGCTATCTGTCTTTGTTATCATTCTTGAAACAAAGGCTGTGGCCCACACTTATGTTCTCTGGCTAAACTGAGAACTGTGACTCTATCTTCTGGATTTTTTACCCATTTTGTTTTTCTTGATGACCCCAAACTTGTTTGTTTTTGATTATTGAGATGGGGTTTCAAGGAGTTTAGGGTGCACTGGGGCTCACTATGTGGCTGAAGATGACCTTCAATTTCTGATCTTCCTGCTCCTATCTCCTGAGTGCTGAGATTACAGATATTACCGCCACATCTAGTTTATGCTGTGCTGGAGACTGAACACATAGCCTTTGCATGCTAGGCAAACACTACCAACTGAGCTTTATCTCTGGCTCAGGATGTAGTTTTCTGTACTTGCTTATCACGACAAGTTCTTTAAATGGGTACATTAACCCCTACTCGTCACATTCTTGTTTCCTTATTCTTTTTTGGTGACTAATATAATTGTCACAGCATACAAATCTCTGCCAGCTCACAGAGGACAGAACAATCCCACTTCCAGACTTGGCCCCATGGGTAGCAGCAAATAGAACATTCACTTTGTTACACCCTTGTTGCTGTATTCACTTCAGAGCACACACTGGTACTGCAATGCAGTAAGAAATTGTTTTTCACAAGTTCAAGGCTGCAGCAGTATTCTTGCCCATCCTTACCCTTGCAACATACAAAAAAAAAAAAAATCAAGCTACGAAATAAAGACAAAAGAAAAATGTATTAATCTACAGACAATGGCTTTTCTCTTCCTTTTTCGTTTTTTTGGGACAGGGTTTCTCTATTTGACAACCCTGGCTGACCTGGAACTTGCTTTGTAAACCAGAGATCCTCCTGCTTCTACTCTCTAAATATTGGGATTGAAGGCATGCACCAGTTCACCCAACTAACAGTGGCTTTTCTTTCTTTTTTGTTTTGTCTGTCTTTTCTTCCTTCCTTCCTTCCTTCTTTCCTTCCCTCTTTTTTTATTTTTGTTTCTTTGGTTTTTGAGACATGGTTTCTCTGTGTAGCTGTCTTACAACTCACTCTGTAGACCAGGCTGGCCTTGAACTCAGAGATCCTCCTGCCTCTGTCTCCAGAATACTGGGATTGAAGAACCATGTCATCACTGCTTGGCCCACATACCTGAGAGAGAATGAGTAGGTTTTAGCTAGATTATAACATTACATGTCAGAGCATCTAAAAGAAGAGTGAGCTTGATGTACTACAAGATGTTAGACATATATTACTGAGGGGAGAGGAGATGGACCAGAAGGAAGATGACCCGAAGTGGAAAAGGGGTTTATGGGTAAGGAATACCATGTGCTCAGTACTGGCATTATTGCAGTGAATGATATGCACAATGTATCCTTATAAAGCATACATTTTAATGGATGGTATTTAATTGTTCATGAATATCGATCAAGGACTGTAGATTTATCTTGCCACTACTAAAATTATTTTGACTGGAAACTATCAAAATTACCCCTGAGTCACCCTGGTCGGCTTCCCGGCATAAAATAGATAAAATCATCAAGAGTTGTGTGAAGCTTTATGACAGACCTTGACCTAAGGATGTACCTGGCTCTCATTAACTTGACATAGACAAGGTATAATCTTACTTGGGTGAAATCTCTTTTCAGGGGGAAGGGAAGGGTTGAGATACAGTCTGTGGTACAAGCTGGCTCCAAACTTGGACCACCATGCCTCGTTCTGAAATAACTTTTCCCCCTTTTTTTAATGACTCACATGGCTTCTAACCCAAATTGCAAGGGCCTCTGTGCTTTTCTTGATGCCCAGGCCCATTCTTCTGTTGTAAGTCACCCATAAACTGCACACCGCAATTCTGGACTTGCCTGACTCCTTTTTGTTCTTATTGACCCTTAGGACCAGTTCCCATACAAGGGGACAGGGGTGTTTTGTGACAAAAATCACATTCCATGAAAGCGGTATTCTAGATATTGGAGAGCGCAGTAAGCAGTTGTATTTCCTTGCTTTCAGACATGATACCCTCCTGATAGCCATAAATAATAAATTCTAGGATCAAATGGTAATAAACTAATATTATCCAAACTTCGTGATAGTGGAAATTATTTGCCCTATATTTGTAATTAGATACAAATGTAGATGTTGAGTAACTACATTTAACAGTGTGGTTATTGCAAATTAGGTGTTGAATTTTTTGTTTTAACTTTAAATGAAATATCCACATACTTTTTTTTAAGTCGAAGGACTTACTATTAAAACTCTGTCCTGAGACTGGTTTTCCTAGTTTTAAGAAGGTGTCCTGTAGCTCTTGGGTTAGGACAATTCACATCCCCAAAGGAAAACCGTTTTTTGTCCAAAGATCTGATTGGTTTAGCTTAGTCGTCAAGCCAAAGTTAAGGACACCTTGCAAGACTGTGTTTCCTGCTTCCAACATGTGAATCCCAAGGATTAAACTCGAATCTTAGAGGGCTTCTCTCAGAACTGCTCTTCCTTTGACGCGTGAAAGTTTCAGGCCTTCACAACTGGTTTTAATAACTCTATAACCGGTCTCGGAATCCTGCAAGAGATGTCCACCAGCCCTCCCGCCCTCCGAAGGCGCAAAGCACTCCTCCCGTCGCTAGGGGCCTCTGTCGCCCTCCCGGTGGCCGGAAGGCAGCGCGGCTTCCGCGTTCTCATCGCGCGTCTGCAGGCCTCCGCGCGTTCTTCCGGCCATTCATAACCCTAGTCCGTGGGTCTTTGGAGCCTGAATTCCGTGAACAGTCGGACCAGAGGGGAGATTGTGTCGCTAGGATGAAGCTCGTGAGGTGAGGAGGGTCCCCCGCCTGGCGAGGGCGACGGGTAGAGGGTTTGGGTCGGCTTGGGAGGTCGGGCGGCTGTGCGCCCAGGGAGGCGGGAAAGCCGCGTGCGCGCGGCCTGCTAACGGCCCCAGGCGCCCGGGCCCCGCCGCGCCCTGCTGGCCGCCCAGAGCCCGGGTTCAGACCCCGCCGATCCTCCTGGAATGGAGGGGCCGAGCCGCCTCTGCCCACCTACCATCCCGCAGCTTAAACGGAGCAGTGGCCGGTTTTTGTGGCGAATCGGACCATTTGCACGGAGGAGGACTTAGTAGAACTAGCATGGTTTTATCTGCAAATAACGACGCCGGTTTGCAAGACGTTTTAGATTAAGTTCTTAATTTTGTTCAGTTATACGAAGTATGTAACTAGTTAACGCAGGCTTCTAACTCAGGAAAGACGAAGTGTCCCAGGATGGGGCACAAGGTAAAAAATTAGCCTGCCTAGATTATGTCGGAAGTGGAGCCTAACAAGAGGCTTGTTTGCTGGTTTGATTAGTTCCAAACGAACAGGCTTGAAGTCAAGCCTGCGGCAGGGGTTATAATATCTAAGCCAATTATTGGAAATATTTAGTTTCTTATTGAGTCAAGAACTGTTGTAGTTGGCCAGAATGCCATTGAACACCTTTAAAAGTAGTTTTACACAATTCACAAGATTTCTTTTAAAACATTTTTTGAGGTTTTTTTTCTGTTTAATCAGTTCAGGAGGAGTTTGTAGAGAAGGCATTTAAGGTTAAAAAAAAAATTTTTTTTCCCCCACCCGTTCTGGAGATAGCGCCCAGAGAACTTCCAGTAATCACTCGACCTTGAGCTACAGCCCCAGTTCATTTGTATTTGGATTATAACTGAGGTAGAACGCCTCTACTTGCTGTTTTTTTACTCCCTGATGTGAACTATAACGTATTTGCAGTAACTTGTATGTTTATCTCATTTAAAGGTTCTATTACGATAACTTTGCCAGCATCCTAGGATCTGTTTGTCCTGGATCCCATTTTGTGAAGTGCAAAATATAGAAATTTCTTCTTACAGGAGAATGTTTTTTGCCCTGTGAAAATTACTTGACTGGTTTGCACTTTTGGTGTGGGCTTTCTTATCTGTGCATTAGTTAATGGGACTGCACTGTCCTTTATCCCGTTGTCACTTTGCCCAAACTTAGGAAGTGTGCATGCTTGTCTCTTAATCCTCCTGTCATCTGATAAATTGCCAGTTTTCCTAATTTTTCTAAATGAAGATACTTCTCACTGTCCAGTTCTCTTTGTTTTTTTTGTTCAAATAGGAAAAATTTGGGTACTAAAAGGACCCCATATACCTTACTGTTTGATGTGCCAGTCTCATTAAGAAGATAATTCACAGATAGGTGATGGCTTGAATCCCTGTACTTCAAGCATGTGTTCAAGGCTAGCGTGCTGTACAGAGGCAGTTCTAGGACAGCCAGGACTACACAGAAAACAAAAGAAAGAAGAGAATTCACAAAATGAAGGACTCGCACGAAAATAATTTGAATATGTGTTCCTTGGCCTCATTCTGCTTTTATATTGAGACAGGGTCTCATCAAGTTGTGCTACCTGACTTGAAATCACTCTATACCCCCATCTGACATTAGATTTAGAATCATCCTGCTCCTTCTTCCTGAGTCCCGGGATTAAAAATATGCACTGTCACCAACCAGCATCTCTCTAGATATTGTAAGGAGATTCTTTAGTAGAATATCATCTTCACAAAAGGACCCTGTTCTCTCTGCCTCCTCCTTTCTGAGTGCTGGGATTAAGTCTTTGCTACCAAGCCCAGCAAAATAATGTTTTTAATGTGGTAGTTTAAGGTTGGCTTTCATCAGTTGCTGAAACATTCAGCCTGTACTTGGTGTGTGTTACTATAGAATAGTTCTGCTACTCACTTTCATGGGAGAATAGAATAGGTAATATCACTTGTGCAGTTTACTGTAGTGGATGTATACTACTATAGTATACAAAGGATATTGTAGAAAAATAAGACAAACTGGAAAATCTGAATATGAAGTATTATTAGATGATATTGTAGAATATCATCCCATGGCCATTTGGCTAAAATAAAGCATGAGTGATACTGTAGAATTTCCGATGGATTACATTCTTTAATAAATATTAATAAAGTAAGAGAAGAGAATGTTTTTTACAGTCTTGATCTGGGGAACATCAGCTTGAAGCCTATGCTCCAAAAGTGTTGTAATAGAATAAAATGGAGAGATGCTCAGGTTGAGAGCACTGGCTGCTGTTCCAGAGGATCTGAGTTCAATTCCCAGGACCCACATAGCAATTTTCAGCTCTCCAGGGAATCCAATGTCCTCTTCTGACATCTGTCAGTGCCAGGGACTCATACATGCAAACAGGCAAAACACTCAAACACAGAAAATAAAAAAAAAAATACAAAAAAAAAAAATTTAAAAAAGCCAGGTGTGTGGTGGTATGCACTTGGAGTTTGTAGTCGAATGAGTGATAGACTGATAGAAAAGAAACGAGTATATGAATAATGTATAAGCAATTCAAGAAATACAGATTTTCTACATTCATGAACCATACCAAGTTTCAGGCAAATAGCTGCTGCTTGCTTTTTCTCCTCCTTTTTCCGTGTTGAGGGATATTCACCAGAGAAGACTACTTAAGACATGGGTTTAAGTCAATAGAAAGCCTATTAGCCATCCAGTGATTATATTGGTGTTCAGGGTCCTAGTGTAGCACTGAGTCTTTCTCGGGAAAAGCTTTTTAAGCACAAAAACCACGCATGTCCTGAGTTGACATACGTCAATTAGCAAGAAGAGTTAACCAGAAGCATAAATACAGACACCAAAAAGCAAGTTAATACATTTAGAGACTTTCCCATAACTGAGCTTTGGTGGACAAGACCCTTTTTTTTTTTTACTTTTGGTAGGTGTTACTATCTATGTATACATGCAGCCTAAATGGTACATCCATCATGAAATTGGTAAGGTCTTGAGGCCTACTAAGGTCTGAGACCCTGTTATACTCCTTTCTGTTTTTATTTTTATAAAGATATATATATGAGGGTTTTGTCTATACACAACATGTTTGTCTGAGTCTATGGAGACCAGAAGAAAGTGTTGGATCCCTTGGATTGATAGCTACAGAGTTGTGAGCTGCCGTATGGGTCCTTTGGAATAAGCAGTCCGCGCGCTCTCAACCATCTCTAGCCTCCCCTCTTTTTTCTTTTTCTTTCATTTGTTCTTCTCTTCTCCTTTCTTTCTTTCTTTCTTTCTTTCTTTCTTCCCTTCTTTTCTTTTTTCTTTGAAATAGTTCATTCAGCCAAACTGGTTTCAAACTCACAAGAACTTCCCAAATGCTAAGATTACAAGCATACATTTTTCTTAGCTTTACTCGTTAGAAAATAAATTACTATTTGTGTGTGCTCATACACACAACAGGTGCACAGGTATGTTATAAATCAATTTTTGGGAATTTGTTTTTGCCTTCTACCAGGGTCTCAGGGATTAAAACTCAGGTCCTCAGCCTGTATATTACTTTTAGCTGCTGAGTCATCTTGATGGTGCTGCTCAGTATTTTAATTAATTAACTGATTTTGTTGGTGGTGATAATTGGTTTTGAAGTAAGAGAGAGTGAGAGCGCGTGTGGGCCTTGGTTGGCTTGGTGCTCATTGTGTAGACCAGGCTGGCCTTGAATTCACATAGATCCTCCTGCCTCTGCCTCCCTAGAACTGTATTAAAGGGTGCACTACCATGGTTTTGTTTTGTTTTGGAGATTATACTTATTAACAGGGTGGAGGGTGCCACACCCCATTAGGAGGCAGAGGCAGGGTAATCTCTGTAAATTCAAGCCCATCCTGGTCTATAGAGTGAGTTCCAGGGCATCCACAGCTACACACAGAAATCCTTTCTCAAAGAAAATGTTGTATTTATTTATTGGGGGAGGGTTGACATCACTGTGTGTACACAAAGATCAAAGGACCCTAGAAGGAGTCAGTTCTCTCATCATTTGGGAGCCTCAGGCTTTTTGTGGATACCATCTTGCTATGTCTCTTTCCAACACCCTCCCCCATCTCCTTTTACTTTTTTTTTTTTTTTGCATAGAAAGAAAATTGGGAGATTGTTAATTTGTTACTGGTGAGGGTTTGTAAAAATGGGTTGATATGGCAGAAAGTTGAAAACATCACAGTAGAGTAACTGTCATTTCCATAGAGTGGACTACTATCTAGCTCTTGGGATATTTATTTTTAGGGAATTATCTCCAGTGTAAACTGCTAAATAAGCTCCAAGTATTATAGATGTCATTGAAGAATAGTTTACTTTGTGTAAAGTAGAATCTTACATGTATGCTTATGAGTTAGAATAATATCCCTATTCACCAAGAATGCAGGAAGAGAAAAGAGGGGTTCTTTATTTCTACCATGTAAGCTTATGCTATCAGTTAGAATTATTTCCTTTTTATGGCTGAAAATCAGTCTAGGGACTTTTGTTTGTTGAGACAGTGCCATTACTATGTAGAGCACGTGACTTCCAGTTCACAGAGACCCATGCCTGTTTTGCAAGTACTGGAATTAAAAGATGCACCACCACACCTAATGCTACTCTAGGATCTTCAAATATCTTCATTTCAGGTTGTTTTGTAATAGTTTTTCTAGTACTTTTTAGTCAGAAGCTCAGAACAGCTATGATTATGGCTCAATATAAATTTACAGACTCAGGTGCGAGCTTTGCAGGTGACATTATCTTGACAAGTAAACAACTGAGTGCTCTGCAGACCTTGGGCCGCAGGTTGGACAATTTTTCATCCAGTGTGGTCCAGTGAAGCCAAAAAGGTAGATGCCTGTGGTAGACAGTCAGATGCCAAATGTCAGTTTATTACTTCATTCCTTTATAAGTTTATGAGTTTAGTTCAGAAAAAGTTAAGTACTGTGTATATTATTATCATTATTATTATTAAAAATTGTTTTAAAGATATGTTTATTTTATGTGTGAATGTTTTATCTACATGTATGTATGTGCCTCACAAATTTGCCTGGTGCCTATGAAGGTCAGAATCGGTCTCCAGATCCTCTGGAGCAAAGATAACAGATGGTTGTGAGCTTTCATGTGAGTTCTCGGACTCAGACTGGGTCCTCTACAAGAGAAGAGTGCTTTTAACTGCTGAGTTAGCCATCCAGACCCCGTATGAACTGTTGTAGTAGCATTTTAAAGATTTTGATCTCTAGCAATTTTACTCTACTGACTTCGCAAAAAGTCTTCTAAATATTAAGGTAAAAAAAAATCAGGACTTTATTTCTGTTTTTATAGATTTTTGATGAAATTGAGTCATGAAACTGTAACCATTGAATTGAAGAATGGAACACAAGTCCATGGAACAATCACAGGTAAGAAGGTTGGATTGTTTCTATAATGGTTTTAAGGTTTTTCTCTCCCATGTTCCACCTGCTGGAGAGGTTTTGTTGTTTTTTTCCTTTTGGTTGTTTAATGAGCATTATTGTAGTACAGGTCTCTTTGTCTGAATTAATGAATGGACCTTACTTAATTAAGCCTCATCTTATTAAAAAATGTTATTTTATGTACATTAATGTTTCGCCTGCATGTGTGCGGGTATCCTATGTCTGTGTGAGGTGAACTGGAGTTACACTGGAGTTGTGCGCTGCCAAGTGGGTGCTGGGAATTGAACCCAGATCCTTTGGAAGAGCAACCAGAGTTTTTACCTGCTGAGCCATCTCTCCAGACCCATTCATCTTACATTACAACCAAACCAAATTGCCAGGTGCTGCTTCTGTTTTTTACCTTGTATATCATATACCTCTGTGTGTTCTTCTGCATAGAATGTTGCTATGTTGCTTCTTCCAAAACACGTCTAAGACTTGCACTTTTATTACTTTTGTGTTTCACATTTGACTAAGTTGTTATTGGCCTATGTTAATTATATATGATTTTTTTTTACTATGTATTTTTGTGCACATCATTGTTCATTCTTCATTATCCTTTCCTGCTTGTCTCCTAAGATTTTTTTTTAAATGGTTATCTAAGGGGGAAAAATAGTATCTTAACATGTGTTCCTAGTCTCTAAAATACTGAACTTGTAGATGTGTAAGTTTTTAATAGGTAGGTCCAATGTTTTAGTAAGCCAGGAGAAAATGGGATGGCATTTTGTGGCTTTTCTAGAAGTTTTCTGTACTAATTGTGAATGGAACTTGCCTATTTACATTTTTTAGATATACCCAATCTCCATATCTAAGGATGTACAGTTGCTGCCCTTGTTAAAGTTCCTTGAGTGGATTTGGTCTGTTCCCTGCAGAACAGCATTGGGAAAGATCTCCTCCTCCTCCTCCTCTTCTTTCTTCCTTTTCTTCCTCCTCTTCATCCTTTTTTAGATGCAGGATTTATGTATCCTAGAACTGGCCTCAAATTCACTGTGTATATTTAAAGATGGCCTTCTTTTGGTTTTGTGCCTCTAGCTTCTGGCTGCTGGTATTACAGATGTACACCACCACACCTCTTTATTTAGCAATGGGGGTTGAAGCCAGCACTACTTCTCCTGATGTGGGTACTGGGAACCAAACTTGGTTCTCTGTAAGAGCCCTGCACACTTACCATTGAGCCATGTCTCTAGCCCCTAAAAATCATTTTAAGTAAATAAATAGACATGTTAAACTGGGTATGGTGGTGAGTACTTGTAGAGCAAGAACTTGAGAGATTTGGGCTGGAGAATCACAGGCCTGAGGTCAGCTTGGGGTACATAGGAAAGTGAGGGAGGAGTTCCTAATGCTAGAGAAAAATACTATAGGTCTTGAAGAAGAAAGGCCTATGCTGTGATAGAATGCTGGGTAAGAAGTTATGGGGACAATGAGAGAATTTTACCACAAACACTATCTAATCCTGGGACAAGAATTCAGTTCTGAAGGTAGTGGACTCATGGTTCCTTCATAGTTTGCTATGTTCATTTCCTTTGTCTAGCAGATAGGTTCTTTCTCTGTTGTCCAGGCTTTCCTTGAATGTTGTCCATGCATTCCTCGTGCCTCAGCCTCTTGAATGCTGAGATTATAGTAGTCACTTAACCACACCACAGTGCATTAGATTCTGTAAGTGTACTCAGCTTTGTACAGAGGTATTGTGACTAGGAGGTCTTTATGAAGGAAAATTGCTAATTTATTTTGACATTTTCCCCATTGTGTATGTATTAAGTTGTCACAGAAACTTGACCTGTAACATAGCAGAAAAAAATTGTTTACAGTATGATTTCAACTCTTGTCAAGATAGATTGCCTTCTTTATCATGCTGGTAATTGTTCTGCTTCCCCTCCCCCCCTTTTAGGTGTAGATGTCAGCATGAATACACACCTTAAAGCTGTGAAAATGACCCTGAAGAACAGAGAGCCCGTACAGTTGGAAACATTGAGTATTCGAGGCAATAACATTCGGTATTTTATTCTACCAGACAGCTTACCTCTAGATACACTACTTGTGGATGTTGAACCTAAGGTGAAATCTAAGAAAAGAGAAGCTGGTAAGTGTGAAGGTGTTTTATGTATAATGTATTTAAATTTTAACTCACTGTTCAAAATACCTTTGTGAACAAGGCTGTTTTTGTTGCTCAGAACATTGTCGTAGCACATGCGCTACTTAGAGCTGCTGGTGCTTCTGTGGAGAAGAGCCCTCCAGTCCTCTCTACTGTGCTTTCCATGGTCTTCCATGGAGTCTAGATTTGGAGGCTGGCTACATCGCCTCCCTTTCTTCTCCCTCTACCACTTTGTTTAAATACTTGATAAATTCTTTCATTGTGAATTTTCTTGCCCATACAGCTAAGATAACTTTAAATTAGGTAATTTCCTCCCTTTTGTTCTTCCTGGCCTTTTAATTCTTCTCTTTTTCTCTCTTCTCCACCCCCCCCCCCCCCGGACTCTCTCTGCCTTTTTACCCTGTCTTCTGGGAAAGTAGTCTTGATCTTGTTCTCTGTGTCAGCATACACTTTAGTTTCAGTCCTCCTTTGAATTTTTTTCGGATAGAATTCTATTGTTAATAGAATATTGATTGTAGGTTTCCCGTTTTGGGGCAGTATGTCACACACACACACACACACACACACAGTGCACAGTGTGCCCCGTCCCATAATATACCCTTTTGTCCACACTTCTTTGCTTACAAATTGCAATGAGTCGTTGGTCTGGTACAAGACCTTTAGCTTCTGTTACACTCTTCATTACTGGAACCTCACTGGTACTCCTATCAGATATTCTATTGTTGTCCTCTGTCATAGAGATCCTATAGTGTTGGATCTGTAGGACTGGCCCTTCAGCACTCCCAACAGTTTGTGGATGAGGTAGATATTGGGGTGAACCAGTTCAAAGTCCTGGTCTGTGCCTGAGAGGTATTTGAGCTGGTCAGAGTGCAACAGCAGGTGAGGGGCTCAGCCGCTCTCCTGCTTTCATGACCCCAGGGCTAGGTCTCCTAGATGTTGCAGGTGGTGAGAGGTGAATGGTGAGGAGCGGTAGGGCCAGTTCTCCCACATTTGTATCCTCAGCTCACTGAAACTCCCACAGTGTGAGGGGCCTGCTCTCCCAGAGTTCTGCAGCTTGGAGACAGAAGGGTAGAGTCAGCTTTCCTGCTCTCATGCCCTAGGGCCAGCTCTCCCAAGATAGGGCCACTTCTACACAGTCCTCAGAGAACAGTAGTCCCCCTGGTGGCAGCCCAAACAAGGATGTTCACCTGACCTTTGATGGTAATAGACCCTGCTCCTGCAGGGCCACAGACCCTAGTGACAGCACAGGTCAGGACCCTGTGACATCACCAGCTACTCACATCAGGCAGTTCCTTTGAGTCTCCGGTTGTGCCCACATCCTTCTGTTCCTTCTCTTCTATTTTTCCACCACTTATTTGCTCCTTAGTGACCTCCCCCACAGGGTTTCTGAGTGTCTGGGGTCATCTCAGAAGTGATCTCTGGAGTGCCATGTCTCGATCACACATTATGTCTCGATTATACAAATGGGCAAGGGTCATCTTCAGCATGCATGGTCTACTCCCCAAGGCCTGCCTGACACCAGACTGGTGGTGATCTCAAGTTAGCTGCCTGTCTGGACTCCATGATGTCCGTCTTGTCCAGGGTTCACTCATTACCTGGCCAGCCCAAGTGGCCCAGTGTGAGGGCCATCTGTCTTGGGCTCACTCCCACACAGGGACCATGGTGTGAAGCAGGGTTCTTCAGGCCTCTGGCTTATTCCTTGTCCTGGGAGCCTGTTCCCACTTTTTTTTCAGGGAATGTTAGGCTACTTATCATTCAGATGTTCACAGGTCAGAACAGAGTGTAGACATAGCCTCTCCTTTCTGCCACCTACTGACACACATGTGACATAGCAGCCACACCTGCAACACCTCTAGGGACTTTGGTCTTCTTGAGCTTCATGTGGTCTGTGGATTGTATCCTGGGTATTCCAAGCTTTTGGGCTAATATCCACTTATCAGTAAGTGCATACCATGTGTGTTGTTTTGTGATTGGGTTACCTCACTCAGGATGATATTTTCAAGTTCCATCCATTTGCCTAAGAATTTCATGAATTCATTGTTTTTAATAGCTGAGTAGTATTCCCTTGTGTAAATATACCACATTTTCTGCATCCATTTTTCTGTTGAAGGACTTCCGGGTTGTTTCCAGCTTCTGGCTATTATAAATAAGACTGCTATGAATATAGTGGAGCATGTGTCCTTGTTATATGTTGGAGCATCTTTTGGGTATATGCCTAGGAGTGGTATAGCTGGGTCCTCAGGTAGTAAGTATGTCCAGTTTTCTGAGGAACTGCCAGACCAACTTGCAATCCTACCAACATTGGAAGAATTACTTTTTTTTTTTTTAAAGTTTATTCTTTGAAAATTTCAGGCACATATACAGAATATTTTGATTAGATCCTTCTGAACCTCTCTCTTCTTCCCATCTATCCTAACTTCATGTCTGATTGGTGTAGGGCTGTAGTACCAGGGCCAAATCCCTGAAGAAAACAGACTCTCCCAATTTTTCTGAGTTTTTAATATGTTGACAGTATTAGCTTTCTCTCCATCCATCCTTCCTTCCTTTCTATCCTGAGTTCTCATGTAGCCCAAGCTAGTCTCAAACTGTGTAGCCGAGAGTAACTTTGAACTTACTCCACTACTTTTCCCTCTACTTCCAAGTGCTAGAATTATAGTTGTTTGCTTTCCTGATTTATGTGGTGCTAGTGATGAAAGCTGTCTTCTGACACACCAGAAGAGGGCATCGGATCTCATTACAGATGGTTGTGAGCCACCATGTGGTTGTTGGGAGTTGAACTCAGGACTCTAGAAGAGCAGTTAGATCTCTTAACCGCTGAGCCATTTCTCTAGCCCCAACTATTTATTTTTATAAAGACAATTAAAGAGGACATTCTGGGGAAAGAGACTAGACTTCTTACCTATTGGGTCTTTGCCAAGAAATGGCTCAGAGAGTAAAATTACTTTCTGTGCAAGCCTTATGACCTGAGTTTGATCCCCAAACCAGCAGTGGAAAGAGAAGACAACTCCCAAAAGTTGTACTCTGGCTTCCACATGTGAAGTGTGCATCCTTTCAAGTGTACACACACATATACACATCATATCACATACATATGTGATAATAAAACATTGGAGGATTGAACAGAGGATTTTACACATACAAGACAAACTATCTACTACTTAGCTACATTCCCATCATTTTGCTTTATTTTTACATTTAGTTGTGTGTGTGTTAGAGGGGGTGGGAGGGAGGGAAGGAGAGAGGGAGGAAGTCAGTCTAGGGATTTTTCGCATTGGAACCACAGTCTACAGTGTCTACTTTGGGAGACATAGCTATGAGCCAGCAATGTAAGAGTAGGGCAGGAGAAAAGGGCCATTGTTTTCATAGATGTTTAGCATGTTGACTTTTAGTCTTGTCTTCCAGCCAGAAATGCACTTTGTCTTGTATGTAGCCCACTGGAATTAGTTAAAGCAATACAAATGCCTTGCCCCTCCACCCCCCCACCCCCCCACCCCCCCCCGTTTAAAAAGAAAGGCAATTGTAATTCATAGCTCGAAAAACACTGATTTAACCCTTTAAGTCCCACCTTATGTTGCTGTTTTTCTAAATCTCAAGCCTTTCTATGTTAGTGTCTTTGATTCCTTCTACCTTATCTTTCCTACCTACTTTGTAAAGGGAATAATGACAAGCTTTACACGATGAGGCCGATTGTCAGTCTGATCTCCACAAATAATGTCAGCCATTTTTTGTTTTTTGCCTTCTGTTTTGTATTATCTTACTCTCTGTATCTAAGATCCTAGATTCTTTAGAAAGCTATTCTTTACTAAATGCACACCTTTAATCCCAGCACTTGAGAGGCACAGACAGGTGAATCTCGTTAAGTTTGAAGCCAGTCTGGTCTACAAAGCAAGGAAGCCAGGGATAAAAACAAGCCTTTAAATAAATGTATGGCTTTACCAGGGTGTGGGATGTGGGGATATCACTCAATGGCAAACTACTGCATGGTGCCCTGGGATTGACTCTGACCATGGGTTGGGGGTGTTACACATACCTCGGTCTGACTGCATCAAGCAGGTGCACTGCTTTCTTGCCTTTCCTTTTTTGTCCTCATGAAGACCAGCTAGAGATATGGCTGTGTGTTCAAGGCTAAGTCATGATTAAGCCAAACAAATTTTTAAGCTCCAGTTCGGGTTAACATGCTTGGCTCCTATTCAACAAGCAGAAACCTGACACACGGTGTACATTTGTCTCCCTGCTTTTTACATGATGGTGGTGGTGGTCATATTTGAGAGAAGCTAAGTTTAAGATTTCTTTACTATAGTTAGTTGCTAATTTAAGAGGTGTAGGTGGGAAAGGGCTCAAGATAAGCCTGTGTGGTGGCAGGTACTATGCTATTGAAAAGAATGTCACGTGCTTTGTTTTACCTTTCCCCAGTTGCAGGAAGAGGCCGAGGCCGGGGTAGAGGAAGAGGACGTGGTCGCGGCAGAGGAAGAGGGGGTCCTAGGCGATAATGTCTCTCAAGATTATTGTTTCAAATTGATAAGGGATTTGGGGATATTTTTTGTACAGGTTTTGTGTGTTTGTCAGTTTTTAATAAACATAAGCGTAGGGACAGAGTTGTCTGTTGATTATCAAATTGAAGTTGTATTGAGTGTCTACTGTATTCACATGTTCAGTTCGGGGAGTTGGTTGCATGAAATACATATGTTCTGAACATGGGTTTGATTTCTTTGAGTCCATTATTTGGGCCCCTTTTGAGATGAAATAAAGTTCTTATGGGATGAGATCTAAAACTCATCCTCTTTAGTTTTATTCCATGAAGCTTTAGTGGTAAAAGCAAAAAATAAATAAAGAACTTTGCCTGGCAGTGGTGGTGCATGTCATTACTCCCAAGCACTCAGGAGGCAGAGAGGAACTTGGTGTCTTGAGTTTGAGGTCAGCCTGATCTACAGAGTCAGTTCTAGGACAAGCCAGGGCTACACAGAGAAACCCTGTATTAGAAAAAAAAACCAAAACTTTGATTTTGTTAATGTGTTTTTTGAAGAAGTTATCAACAGACTATAACCTTGGCTGTCCTGAAACTCGTAGACTGGGCTGGTCTCTTAAGTCACGGGGATCTGCCTGTTTCTGCCTCCCAAGTGATGGAGTTAAAGGTATGCACCCCATGCCAGGCCTCATAAGGAGATGTAATAAAAGAGAAAAACCTGTTTTGGTAGTAAAATAATTCTTATAGGTAATAAAGATTTTTAGGGTTTTGTAGACTCCTTTTTAAAAAGAGATTATTATTTTGACTTGTGTGCATGTGTCTGGGTGTGTACATGTGAGTACAGGTGCCCAGAGAGCTATTTATGTATGAGTGCTCTGCCTACACACCAGAAGAGAGGGTATCAGATCCCACTACAGATGGTTGTGAGATGCCATGTGATTGCTGGGATTGAACGTCAGGACCTGTGCTGCTGAGTGTTCCTGTCTGCTGAGCCGTCTGTCCAGCCCCAGCCTTGACTTTTCCGTGTAATCAAAACTCATCTTGAACTCTAGCTACTCCGGCATCCATCTCTCAGGAATTGGGATTACAAGTTTGAGTTGCCACACTCATTTTAGACGTTATTTTAGGTGATTGAATTTAGAGGAAGATACACCTCTGTATATACATTTTATAGTGCTTATTATGTTAGGGGAAGCCATTTTGAAGTATACTTTTTATTATTTTTGATAGGTGTATGGGTATTTTTATTAAATTTTCTGGGAGCTAGAGAGATGGTTATATTTGTAAAAAGTACTTGGTTAAGTATAAACAAGGATCTGAATTCAGTCCCAAGAATTCAAAAAAGCCAAGCGTGAGTCAGGTGTGGTGGTGTACACCTTTAGTACCAGCACTGGAGGAGGCAGGCTTGGGGTTTAGAAACAGTGGATCCCTGAGGCTCTCCAACTGGCCTAACCTAATCTGAATTTTAGAAAACAAGGTGGATAATGTAGTGCCTAAGTAACACCCAAGATTGTGTCTTCACATATTATGCACACATAGAAAAGTTCTGTAAGGATCATTAGTTTTTAGAGGGGGCGCTGGGACTGGAGAGATGGCTCAGTACAGGTTCTTCCAGAGGATGGAGTTCATTCCTAACACCCACATGGCTTTTCACAACCATCTGTAACTTCAGTTCCAGGGGAATCCAACATCCTCACCTGGCCTCTCAGAATTGGACACACAATGGTATACAGACATAACTGCATTTAAAACATCCATGCACATTTTTAAGTAGGGTCTGGGCTAGTAAGATATCTCAGTGTGTAATGGGTGCTTGCCACTGAGCCTGACAACCTGAGCTTGATCCTTGAATCCCCTTGGTAGAAGGTGAGAACGATTTCTACAAGTTGTGCTCTGAACTCTAGGAGAACATTTGTGTAGCATGTGCATGCTTGTGCACATATACATACAAACACATGCACACAATTTTTACAGTGTTTAATGAAGGACCAGTGAGATGGTTAGCCCAGCCCAGGGATTGGCACTATTTGGAAGGTGTGGTCTTGTTGGAATAGGTGTGTCACTGTGGGTGTGGGCTTCAAACTCTCATCCTAGCTGCCTGGAAGCCAGTCTTCTCCCAGCAGCATTCACATGAAGATGTAGAAATCTCAGCTCCTCCTGCACCATGCCTGCCTGGATGCTGCCATGCTCCCACCTTGATAATGGACTGAACCTCTGAACCAGTAAGCCAGCCCCAATTAAATGTCCTTATAAGTGTTGCCGTGATCATGGGTTTGTTCACAGCAGTAAAACTATTACAGTGGGCAAGCCTGGTGACCTAAATTTAATCCCCAGATGCCACGAAAAAAGGTGGAAGTGACTAACTCCTGGGAAGCTCTCTGACCTTCACAGGCATGACATGAATATGCACATGAGGTTTTGCCTCTTTCTCCTCTCTGAAACATAAAGTAGACACTGAAGATGTCATACAAATCTCAAGATTGAAGAGATCATGTGAAAGACAAGTTTGTTGGGTAATCCCGCTCTTACCATCAGTTTCAGCCCTGTCAAAATGGTCTTAACAGTATGTTAGATAATTAGGTAAATCTAAGTACTTATTAACATAATTAACATGCTTATTTTACTGTTTATAGGGGATTAAAATTATACTTCTGACTATGGTCAGATGGCTTTATCAAAACTGATCCAACAAAATATGAGATAATGATTTAATACATTATATAGATATTCTTGTTTTAGATTTATGTGTTACGTTGAAATGTATATATACCACATTTGTGCCTGGTATTGGAAGTCAGAAGAGTGTCAAATCTAAAATGAGTGAGTTGTGCATATGGGTACTGGGAACCAAGCCCCAGTCTTCAAGAACAAGTGTTCTTAACTAGTAAACCTCTCTGCAGCTTGTTTTTTGAGCTAAGATCTTGTCCAGATTGATGGAAGAACTAATCTTTCACAACTTTCTGAAGTACATTTTAGGTTATGTACCATTGAGATGTGAATTTTTTTAAAAATAGCAAATTGTTTGCTATTATGTTCCACTACCCCATATCCCATAGATTCTACATTGGGAAATTCAAGTGAAGGTCAAAAAAGTTGTTCTAGAGAGATTGCTGAGCAGTTAGGGGTATTTTTGGTACTCTTGTAGAGGACCCACATTTGGGACCCAACACTGTTCATTAGGTGACTCAAACTGTCTATAAATTTAGATTGAAGGGATCTGATGCTCTCTTTTGCTTTCAAGCACCCACACACACAGTTTTTAAAAATGCCATGTGGTGGCACAGGTCTGTGTTCCCAGCACTCAAGAGGCAGAGATGGGAGTCCAAAGCCATCTACTACATGGAAAGTTCAAAGCCAGGCTAGTTTACATGAGACCTTGTCTCATATTGAAATGTGCATTGTATTATGCATGATGAGCAGATGATGTAGCTCAGTGGTAAATGAAGCTCTTTTTTTTTTTGGTTTTTCGAGACAGGGTTTCTCTGTGTAGCCCTGGCTGTCCTGGAACTCACTTTGTAGACCAGGCTGGCCTCGAACTCAGAAATCCACCTGCCTCTGCCTCCCAAGTGCTGGGATTAAAGGCGTGCGCCACCACCGCCCGGCTAGTAAATGAAGGTCTTAATTCAAAGATTGAGTACTCAGCACCAAAAGTACTTGAGAGAATGTGGATAGGTTGTATGTAAATATCCACAGGTTTTGGTATTTGCAACTGGTTCTAGGAGCCAGTACAAAGGTCAACTTAAAATTCAACCAACAATATGAAAAATCCATGTACATTTCCCCCCATCTTTTTGTTTTCTTTTTGGCACTGACCATTACTGTATAGCTCAGGCTGTCTCTGAACTGCCTACTTTACCTGCATGCTGAGTTACAGAAATATGCAACCATGCCCAGCTTTCCTATCGGGAAGCTGAAGATGGTAAAGCACTTGCCCGGAGTGAGCAAACTGCTGGCTTCAGTATCTCACAAAGTAGAAACTAACGGATTCTAAAGATTTATTTTATGTATGGCTATAGTTTTGCTGTCTTCAGACAAGCCAGAAGAGGGCATCAGATCCCATTAAAGATGGTTGGAGCCACCATGTGGTTGCTGGGAATTGAACTCAGGATCTCTGGAAGAACAGTCAATGCTCTTAACCACTGAGCCATCTCTCTAGCTCTGTTAAGATATTTTTTTAATGCATTTTCTCTTGAAAATTTTAGTGTCGTGGTGGTCCATGCCTTTAATCCCAGTACTCAGGAGACAGAGGCAGGTGGATCTCTTGAGTTTGAGGCCAGCCTGTTCAACAGAGCAAGTTTCAGGACAACCAGGGCTTCACAGAGAAACAAAACCAAAAAGTTTTAGTGTCTGGGAAGTTTGCATGCTTTAAAGACAGTTTAACAGGAACACACTACAGTGGGTACTTGGTAAGCTTATCCCACTAGAGGTTATTTTATTGATTTTGTTTTGTTGGTGGTGGTGTTTTTGTTTGAGACAGGATTTCTCTGTGTAGCCCTAGCTGTCCTGGAACTCACTTTGTAGACCAGGCTGGAGCTCAGGGATCCTCCTGCCTTGTGTCCCAAGTGCTGGGCTTTAAGGTGTGCACTACCACACCCAGCTGTAAAAACATTTAAAATGTGTGAAAAGAAATTTTTAATTGGCATAGGCTCTGCAGCATAACAGAAAATGGATTGGATTTTTAATTTGAATCTCTTACCCTACCCCTCAAAGAAGCATGTGGTTTTGCTTCATTTAGTACACATCTACCTAAATCTTAAGATTTTTTTTTTACTGTAAACTTTGTGCATTTGTGTATGTTCATGTGGAGGGGGCACATGTGTGGAGAGCATGTATGTGAGAGTGCTGCTGGAGTTTGCTTCAGTCTCCACCGTATCACTGAGACAGAGTCTTCCAGTGGAGCCCAGAGCTCACAATTCCTCCAGTCAAGCTAGCCAGCTTGCTTCAGAGTGCTGGAGTGCAAGCAGGCAGGTAGGTCATCACACCTACCCAAGCTTCACCTGAATTATGGGGATCCAAACTCCTGGCCTCACACAGGTAAATATTTTGTCCACTGAGCCATTTCCCCAGGCCTGAAATCACCTTTTAAAAGATGTATTACAAGTATGGATTCAAGGCCCGAAGAAAAATATCAGAAATCAGAACTCACAGAACCTTTTAAGTACTTCAATATGGCTTAATATTTAGAGATGTAACATTGTGGGTCAGTAAAACCATGCCAGGAAGCTTGGTAAGGTAGAGCAGGTCTGAGACCTGGAGACTCAGTGGGCACACAGCTGAGACTCCCCACTCCCCTGCCAGACTCCTGGCCTGGAACATGTGCCACACTCTCCACATAAAGAAACGTGATCCAACTTGGGAGGCAGAGGCAGGAGGATTTCTGAGTTCGAGGCCAGCCTGGTCTACAAAGTGAGTTCCAGGACAGCCAGGGCTACACAGAGAAACCCTGTCTCGAAAAACAAAAAAAAAAAAAAAACAAAAAAGAAAAAAAAAATTAAAAAAAAAAAGAAACGTGATCCATAGGCCCAGAACAGAGTTCTCCATGCTAATGAGGTACGGTACCTGGAGGTCCCAAGGGCTTAGTCAATAAGCTTCCCTTCTCAGACATTCCTCCCTGCAAAAGGTATTTCATCTCGGATCCACCCTGAGAAGTGGGTACAGTACGGTATGCATCCATTTTCTACCATGAACAACCATGGACTCTCATCTACCACCACCATGGGAAACATGCAGAAGGTCTTCGCCTACAGAACCACAGCTAAATATCCCATAGGCCTCTCTGAGCTTCCAGCCTACCTCCACCACCAACCTAAGTACAACAACCACTAGGAAAAGCAGGAGCTCCCCTTTTCCCTGGCCCCTGGCCAGGGGCAGGACATGGGGCAGAACATGGAACCACATAACATGACCAGCAAACAAGACACTTTTATAATGTCAATTCACTAACACTGCATCATGGCCAATAGCATTTTACTCCTGCCAACACAAAGTGTCTACCATCTTATCTAAAAGGCACATAGTGGCTTTGAACTAAAGAACACAGGGCAGAACTATCCATACTTAGTGGCCACTGGATTACAAACCAAAGTGCAAAAGAAGTGTCTCTAAGTAGACCATGTAAAGGACATTACACAAAGTGGCACTTTGTAGGCCTCAGCTAGGAAGGTGCAAGTCAGGTGACAAGATTTCACTGTTCTGTCTGTGCACACCCCTGTGACTGAACGTATTTATTTCAGGGTTACAAATTTTAGCAAGCAGCTTACTTACAGAGACTGTGAATAATTAACATTCACCTTAGTTAACATTTTGATAGGATTATAGCTAAATAACTGGGTATGACTGCCACCTGCCTATATTTCTAGCACCTAGGGAAGCTGAAGTATTGAAAGGCTACTCTGAGCAAAGCATAGCAAGACCCTGTCTCTGAAGCAAAAAATGTTCAATTGAACTTTCTAAGTGATGGATGTGTAGCTTAGTAGTAAAGCATTTGCCAGGCATATACAAGTCCAACCCAAACAGTACCAAGAAAAAAAAATAACAAATTGTTATACTGACTGGTTTTGTGTGTTAAATTGACACAAGCTAGATTCATCAGAGGAAGGACTCTCAGTTGAGGAAATGCCTCTGTGAGTTCCAACTGTAAGGCATTTTCTCAATGATCAATGGGGAAGGGCTCAGCCCATTGTTGATGGTGCCATCCTAGTCAGTTGTCCTGGGTTCCATTAAAAAGCAGGCTGAGTAAGCCCAGGGAGGCAAGGCAGTAAGTATCACTCTTCCATGGCTTCTCCATCAGCTCTTGCCTCCAGGATCCTTCCCTGTTTGAGTTCCTGTCCTGACTTTCTTCAATAATGAACAGCAATATGGAAGTGTAAGATAAATAAACTCTTTCCTCTCCAACTTATATTTTGATCATGGTGTTTTGCTGAAGCAATAGAAACCCAAACTAAGACTTTACCTGCATGCAATAAGGACACATGCTCCACTATATTCATAGCAGCCTTATTTATAATAGCCAGAAGCTGGAAAGAACCCAGATGTCCCTCAACGGAGGAATGGATTCAGAAGATGTGGTATATTTACACAATGGAATACTACTCTGCAATTAAAAACAATGAATTCACGAAATTCCTAGGCAAATGGTCAGAACTTGAAAATATCATCCTTAGTGAGGTAACCCAATCACAAAAGATCACACATGGTATGAAGTCACTGATAAGGGGATATTGACCCAGAATCTCAGAATACCCTAGACACAATCAGCATATCAATAGATTTCTAAAAAGATGGAAGGAGAGACCCCTGGTCCTGGAAAGACTGGATGTAGGGGAACGCCAGGACAGAGTAATGAGAGGGGGTTGAACGGAGAAAAGAGGGAGGGAAGGGGGCTTATGGGACTTTCGGGGAGGGAGGAAACGGGAAAGGGGAAGTGATTTGGAATGTAAATTAAAAAAATAAAATAAAATTAAATTAAAAAAAAAAAAAAATAAAAAAAAAAAAAAAACTAAAAAAAAAAAAAAAAAAAAAAAGAAACCCAAACTAAGACAACTGTATAGAAAATTGTCAATTTATCCCAAAATTCAAGTGGCAACACACAGTTGCAATTACAACAGAAGAAGTTGAGGAAGAATGCTGCAAGCAGGAAGCTAGCCTGGCTTACATATTTGACCCGTAGAAACATCTGATATGAAGTCAGCTTAAGACTCTGTGAAAGATTTTTAAAGCTGTGCTTGAAAATTTCATTACAGAAAATGTAAGTATTCTTGCTCCAGCAACATCATCTCTAACAATTTTGTTCGTGTTGATAAAATTCCTTCGCAGGAGGAGACATAAGTCACATGTCTTTTCCTTTTTCCTTTTCATGAGTTGAAAGTTTTGTTGAGTGTGTCTCGCCATAAAGGCATCCTTCTCTTCATTGTATTTTGGATCAGGTCCTTGCTGTTTGTATTTCAAGACAGGGTTTCTCCATAGCCCTGACTGTCCTGAAATTCACTGTGTAGACCAGGTTTGCCTCTAACGAAAAGATGCCTCTACCTCTCAAGTGCTGGGATTAAAGGTGTGTGCCACCATTGCCCAATGGATCAGGTCTTTCTTTAATCTTTCATCACTTTCAGCACAAGCCTTGACTCCAATATTAAATTGCCTGATTGATGCTCCTTTTCTCTTCAAACTGTAAAGATTGTATTGATTTTTTACCCTCTTGCTTTCACTGTATACCTGAATAAAAGTGAATTTTGGTAACTATGTGATAGAATCAATATTAGGCCATCTTGAATCATTTCAGCCAAAGAAATTAGCTCATTACTTTAAATTTAGCCTCAGGCTGATTCTTAGAGCAAAGGAAGAAAGCAGCCACATTCTTTGCCAATTTATTGCAAGAACTGTCTCTAGCCTGTTGTTCCCTTCTGAAACCTCCTGAGCCGGGCCTCCATAGTCCACATTTCTCTCAGCACTGTTTTCTTCCAAGCTCCTGCACTTTCCTAGTCCAAAGTCCCACAGTCCTCCACATTCATCTGAAAAGCAGAATAGTTAGGCCGCTCACAGCAATACCCAATGCCCAGTACCATCTTCGTTGTAGCTACTGTTCTGTTGCTGTAAGAAAACCATGACCAAGACTACTTATAGAAGTAAGAGTTTATTTAGGGCTCCCAATTTCAGAGGGTAAGTCCATGACTTGATATAGTGACCTTGGCCTGATGCTGCTTATATTATCTTAATTTGGGTCCCCAAAATTGTGTGAGAGAATCTGCAGGTTCACACGTAAGACATTGTGGGACCCTGCCCCCTGTTGGTTATGACTGGTAAATAAAGTTGCTGACAGCCAGTGACTGAGCAGGACAGAGGAGGAACTTTTAGGATTCCCAGGCTGGGAGAGAGGGAAAAGGAGGGAAGAAAGAGATCTACCATGCCAGGAGAAGGAGAGGAGAGATGCCAAGCCTGAGAAAGTATGGGACAGAGAGCAGAGCCACCAGGTAGGAGCAAGGAGAGACCCCAAAAAGGCTGCGCATCTGGGTCCAGGGCAGTAAAGATGAAATATAGATTTTAGTAAGTAATAGCTTGGGAATATTGGAGGGAGGTTGATTAGCCACGTGGAGGTTGGGAAGTGGCCCAGCCATTGAGTCATTTAAAGCATATTAAATATAAAGGCTGTGTGTGTGTGTGTGTGTGTGTGTGTGTGTGTGTGTGTGTGTGTCTTTCATTTGGGAACCCAGAACACTGGGGCGGGTAACGAAGATTGCTGCCACCTCCAGGATCAGTTTGAGTATTTAACTGGGTACTGCTAAAACTTGAAGGTGAGCAGGGCATCAGGAGGCAGGCACGGGACTAGAACAGTAGCTGAGAACTCACATCTTGAGACACAACCATGAGGCAGAGAGTGAACAACACTGGAAATGGCTGCCCTTTTGGAAAGCCTGCATCCTGTGACATGACAGCACCAACAAGGCCACGCCTCTTAATCCTTCCCAAACAGTTCCATCAACTAGGGACCAACTATTCAAACCACCACAATGAGATATTTAACATTTATAGATACCAATAGCAGTCTTTAGCTCATGGAAGGGGCTAACCTCTATATTCAGAGTTAGGTGTAGTATTCATGACTGTAATCTTAGCCTTTTGGAGATAACGGTTGAAGCATGAGGAGTTCAACTTCATGCCATTCTCAGCTACATATCAAGTTGAACCCCGGATGCATGAGACTGTTTCAAAAATCAAACCAAAACATTAACAACAATATATGTGTGTGCACGCGCGTGCGCGCACACACACACACACACACATACACACAGATATACTTTACAGAGAAGTAAATAATTTAAAATAATTTTATATATATTTCTTAGTCCAAAGTTTTCTTTCAAAGTTGCCTACATTCCTCTGAAAATCAGCATAGTCATCAGGTATTTCACAGCAATATTCTATTCCTGGTACTGAGGTTTTTTTGGGACACACACACACACACACACACACACACACACTTTGCAAAGAGGTAAATAATTCTTTTTGGAACACAGTTTCTCTACATAGCTCTAGCTGTCTGGAATTTACTATAAGGACCAGGATGACCTAGAATTCACAGAGATCCACCTGCCTCTGCTTCCCGAGTGCTGGGATTAAAGGCATGTGTCATTATGTCTGACTAGAAAAGTAAATAATTTTAATTATTTTCATTATTACATAATTATTTCCTATCTGTATTTTGCAAGGCATAAAAGTATTTAAAGTATCCCTATGTTTGGGTGGTTTAAAAACAGTCAGAAAAAAAAATGTCTCTAAGGTTTGGTACTGGGAATAGATCAAATGGCAGTTGATTAATTCCCAACTTTATAACACATTTAAGAAAAACAGATGGCACACATCTTTAATTCCTGCACTTGGGGGTCAGAGGCAGGAGGAGTATTTCTGAGTTTGAGGCCAGCCTTCCAGGTCACCCAAGGCTACACAGAAAAACCTTGTCCCAAAAAAATTAAAAAATAAAATAAAGAAAAAGAAAAATAACATTTTAAAAATCAGAATACCACCCAGAAATAGAACTATTTATTTATTTAGAAATCAAAGCATTAAAATAAATTACATATGGTAACTTTTACTGTATTAGTCAAGGAGGCTATTATAATGTAGGAAAATGAGTAATAGTGTTTATTCTATATTTTGCCCTGCTCTTAGAAAAAGTGGGGGGGGTGTCAAATGCCATCTTTTAGAGAAACCATCTCTCTCTAAAATGTCTAAAGACATTTCCTAGGAATCCTTTATCATCTGATCTCACATATTTTCCCCCTCTATTCCAAATTAAGCTCTAGGAAGTTGAGAGCTTACCTTGTGACAAGCGCTATATTAGGCTCAGAGTAACTGTGATTTTTCTTTTTTTAATTATCACTTTGAGTCTGAAGTCTGTAGGGGAAACAGACTGCTTCAAAAGATGCTCTGAATCATGGAGAGGCTGAAGAAATCTGTGCTCTCCTCATTCTGGTTTATATTCAAATTCTGCCCTTCAGTTCTACCTAAGCATCTGAGATTCAGTCAGGCATTAAGCATCAAACACAGTATTTATAAGTAACAAAAGCCTATGAAGAGGCTACAGCCAGACTGTGTGTGGGTTTAGAGGATAAAATGAAGCACAAAATCACATTTCTTGACTTTACTGTACTTTCAATCTCCCAGTAAAAGCAGGTAAAAAAAAGAAACTTTTATGGGACTGGAGAGATGGCTCAGCAGTCAAGAGCCCAGGCTGGTCTTGCAGAAGTCATGAATTCAAATTTCAGCAACCACATGGTTGCTCATAACCATGATGGAATCCAATGCCCTTTTCTGGTGTGCATGAAGTCAGGGTACTCATATACATAAAATAAAAAAAAAATCTCTATTAAAAGAAAGAAACAAACAAACAAACTTCTAGCAGGACTGTGATAGGCACACACCTTAAATCACTGCACTCTGGGGGCAGAAGCAGAGGCAGGAGGCTCTCAGAGTTCAAGGCCAGCCTGCTCTATAGAGCTAGTTCCAGGACAGTCAGGGCTACACAGAGAAACCCTGTCTTGGGGGGTGGGGGAAGGGGGGTGAGAGAGAGGGGGGGGAAGGGAGAGGGAGAGAGAGGGAGAGAGAGGGAGAGAGATTGATTGATTTCTAGGCAGGTTTAGTGGTTCATGTTTATAATCCTAACACTTAGAAGGCTGAATTTGGATAGCTGCCAGTTTAGGGCCAGCCTGGGTTACAGGATGAGAAAGGAAGGAAGGAGAAAGGGAGGAAGTGGAAAGAAAGAAGGAATTATTACTTTTTGTGACAACTGCCACAGGCAATAATCATTTTCTTGTAAAGTTTCTGGAACTCCAGTATTTAAAAGAAATCTGTACAGGTGTGTTCATGAATGTAATGTGTCAGAGCTTCCATGTATCCACCAGAGGCTTGAGGAGTTGTTCTCTCTTTCCACCTTGTGGGTCTGAGAGATTAAAATAACTATGGTTGGGGCTGGAGAGATGGCTCAGCGGTTAAGAGCACTGACTGCTCTTCCAGAGGTCCTTAGTTCAATTCCCAGCAGCCACACGGTGGCTCACGACCGTAAGGGGATCCAATGCCCTCTTCTGGTGTATCTGAAGATAGCAACAACGTACTCATATACATAAAAATAAATAAAGCTTAAAAATGTTAAATCCCTAAAAAATAACTATGGTCATCAGGCCTGACGGCAAGTGCCTTTATCTGCTGAACCATCTCAGTATTTTAAACACTTGAAAATTAATCTTATGTGTATAAATGCTTTGTCCGCATGTTTGTGTATGTACCACACGTGTTCCTTTGCACTCAAAGAGGTCAGAAGAGAGAATTGGATCCCCTGGAACTAGGGTTACAGATGGATGAGCTGCTGTGGGTTCTGGGAAGAGAACCTAGGTTCTCTGCAACAACAAGTGCTCTTAACAGCTGAGCTCTCTCCCCAGCTAATTTTTACTAAATTTCTACACTGTTCAGGAAATGTGTTAATTGCTTGAGATGCAGAAACCAGGACAAAACAGCTGTCTTATTTGTTACTTTTGCTTCACACTAATGGAATCCTACCTACATGAATCAACTTGTTTTTATTAAATAGCATTTCAGAAATATCTTTGGAAAGTATGGGGCTGCATAATGTGAATGTATTGTAATTTACCCACTGTCATACTAATAGGGTGTAATACTGTATATCCCAAAGATACATACCATCAGCTGTCTTTTCTTGTGTGTGTGTTGTTAGTGTTTGTTGTGTGGGTTTTAAATTTTTATTATTGATTCTTTGTGAATTTTACATCATACAGCCCAATCCAACTCATCTCCCTGTCCCCTTGTATCTGCCCTTTCACCCTTGCAACCTCCCCCACAAAAGAAAAAGAAATCCTGTGGAAGCTGTAGTGTGTCACAGCGTGTACACCCTTTTGTCCACACATCTTTACTTGCAAATGTTCATTGCAAGAGTCATTGGTCTGGTTCGAAGTCTCTGGCTTCTGCTACCCTGTCAATACTGGATCCTCACCGGGACTCCTCTCGGGTACCCTGTCTCTGCCCTGTATCATGCATCTGTAGGACCCGCCCCTTCAGTAGCTCCAGCAGTTCACTGATTGGGTGAACCTGGGCCTGGGTGGCAGCGGAGCTGGTCAGTCTACCAGCTCTCCTGCACCTACCCATACCACCATGATGAGCTCTTCAGTACTGCCGCAGTTAGCTCGCCCAGTGCTGCAGCCAGCAAAGGGAAGGGTCAGGGCCAGCTCACCCTCGCACACATCACCAGGGCCAGTGTTACTGTGCCATCTAGGCAAGGTGCAGGGCCTACTCGCCTGAGTACTGCAGCTGAAAGGGGCAGGGACGGCTCTCCCACCTGCCACATGTGGCAATGGGGTGTGTGTGTGGGGGGGGTGGGTGGGGATCAAGGCTCCAGGCTAGGGATTATCTCAGGTGTGGACTCGGGTTTTAATTATTTTTTAAAGATTTATACACAGGCACATGGGCTTTCTGTCTTTTGGAGGTGAGATCTCACTATGTGCCCCAGGCTGGTCTCAAATTCAAGTTCCTCCTTCTCAAACCTCCCAGTTCTGGGGTTACCAGTATATACCGCTATATTCTGGTGGATTCTGATTCTTAAGAATGGGTAGATTATTTGCATAGAATTCCACCTACGGAAGTTCATAATACTAATTTAGGGTAGAATTATAACATATTTTGATTTTCTACCTTAGTAAGTACTGCTAAAATTTGCCAGGCACCATGTTATTTATTGGCTTTAAATCTTTTGGATTGAATTTAGGTTGTTAAGACTTGGTGGCCTTTAACCTGCTGAGTCATTTTGCTGGTTCAGCTCTGCTATTTATCTCATCCGATACCCAGAGTTCTTCTGTCTGTTCTAATGAGATGTTATGGGGCCGTGATAGAGCTGAAACTGAAATGTAAGAGCCTGCTTATTTGGGATTACAGGTATATACCCCATTGCACCCAAAGGTACTGGGGTGTGTGTGTGTGTGTGTGTGTGTGTGCGCGTGTGCGTGTACGCATGCGAGCCTGTAACTCATGGCTGTCCTCCTGCTGTAGCCTCCCAAATGCTGGCATTATAGCCATAAATCACCACATCCGACAAGATACTGTGAGTTTGATATGTAGAACAATTTGAACATTGCTTGGCAATACTACAAAGCATTCACGTTCATTTGAATTTGTTGAATTTTCCCCATGGGTGATTAACTAGCATTTGGATTTCATCATATTGGGTTTCTCACTGTTTTCTACCCCTGGCTTTTCTGCTTGTCATGTTTCTTACAGTTTTTTTGAATTTATCTTTGTATTTTAAAAATAAACAATTAGTATAATAATATTTTAAAATTATGTATTTACTTTTGTGTGCATGTGTGTGAGCATGTATGTGCCATGGATCCTGTGTGGAGGTCAGAGGACATCTTTTTCAGCAGTCTATTCTTTTCTTCTGTTGGGTGGGTTCTTGGAATTTCACTCAGGTCATCAGGCTTGGTGGCAAGCCCCTGTACCTGTGAAGCCATATATACAATAGTAGAGAATTTTAAAGACATATTCTCCATCTGTCTCCTAATCCTAAATTTACCTCCCTAGACCAAATTACTGTACCTAGTTTTTCTGTATCCCCTGTGAAGTTTCCTTGTGTGCGTTTTTATTTCTTTACACCCAGTCTTGTATCCTGCTTTTCTTTTTATCCTAATATCCCTTAGGTGTCTTTTTATATCACCATAAAGGTTAAACATCCAGAATTCTCAAAATCCAACATCTGAACCTTTATTTTCTGAGCCAAGTTTCCTGTGGCCCACACAGAAGAACTGACTCAGCGCTCCTAAACTTAAAACACGTGCATGTGCGCACACGCCAAAGATTAAGTAAAATACAATGAAAATAGTAAACTGACTGGGACTTCACGAGTCTCTCCTGTATCCACAGTGGAATTGTGATTGTTGTGACCTTTGGCAGGTCTTGTGCAATGCAGTCACAGCTGCTGTGACTTGATGTGAGCATGGTCTGGAAACCACTCTAGTGGGGAGCAGAGGAAGTCCTGAGTATGTCAGATCCTGAGTGAATGTGTGCTGTGGACTTGGACACTGCTGTGTCAAAGATGCTAGCTTCATACCTAGAGGGAAGTGGCAAACCCCTACTCCTGCCCTGCCCTGAGCCCAGGATTAGGATCAGAGGGAAATGACAACGTTGATATCATGTCCAGACAGCTGATCACCATAGCTCCCCCTGCCCCATATTTACGCTGGAGACTGCTCCCCCACAGAGCTGCTCCTGTCTAGAGGAGCTGAAGCTGTTTCTTGGTCCAGCTGATATATAAACCCTGCCTCTTATTCATCTGTAATAACTGCAGATCCTTGTTCATCTGTGTACCAGATGTGCTGAGCTTCCAGCAGTCCTGAAACCAGTCTTGGTGGTGGACATCATTAATCCCAGCATTGGGAGGAAGAAGCTGGTGCATCTCTGTAAACTGGAGGCCATCCCGACCTGCATTGCAATTTCAGGCTGACCAGGGCTAAACAGACAAACTCTGGCTCAAAAAACAAAATAAGAACAGTTTGGGTATGGATGGTGGTCACAGGCACTGCGGCTGGGACCACAGAAATGGTACAACTTCTATAAAAGGTACTTTGCCAATAATACCAGATTACTATTTTTTTCCTTAAAACAAATAAAAGGGTTATTGGGGAGTTGAATTCAGGGCCTTGGACATAGGTTTTTTTTTTGGGGGGGGGGGTTTGTCAAGACAGGGTTTCTCTGTGTAGCCCTGGCTGTCCTGGAACTCACTCTGTAGACCAGGCTAGCCTCGAACTCAGAAATCCGCCTGCCTCTGCCTCCCAAGTGCTGGGATGAAAGGCGTGCGCCACCACCGCCCGGCGGCCTTGGACATAGGTATACACTCTGTGGCTGAGCTAACCCTGCTGACTTAAATTACACGAGTCTCTCCGTAGACATTCTTGTAGCTCAAGCTGACCATGAACAACCTCCACAGTATTGGGATTATAGGCTATATACTTAGCCATATGATCAATGCTTTGTAGTTTCGAGATTTAAACTAAGGCTCTCGGCAGACTAGGCAAGAAACCTACCAACTGATCTATATCCCTAAGTCTCGAAAGTATGCTTAAGTAGGGTATAAAGTCAGTCTTTATTTTGAAAATAGTGAAGCAAAAAGTTTTCTTGATAATACATCCATGAAATTATTATTAGCATACTTTTTAGATATTATGTTCTGGGTCTTTTTTTTGGGGGGGGGGCTGTTTTGAGACAAGGTCTTACTGTATAGCCCTGCCTGGCTGGAGCTCATTATAATCTAGACTGGCTTCAAACTCACTGCAGACTTCCTGCCTGTGGCTCCCGAGTGCTGAGATTAAAGTTATACAACCATACCCAACAGGACTCTACTTCTGTAGATTAAAAACTCACAAAGAAAAAAAAACTTAAAATGATAGAATTTATTTTAATATGATATATGTATTCACAAATACTATTTTAAAAATAAGCATGTAAATGATAATTATAAAACATAAATCAGCACTAATTTAATATTATCAGAGAAGAGAGCAAATATAGAAGTTAGTCTAATATTGTTATATTTGTTTTTTAAACTCAGAAGAAACACTTTAGCACATTATAATTTATCCTTTTTCAGTTTCTTGTTACCAGGAATGCCCCTCTTGTAACTTATATTCAAATCATCAAAATCTCTTAACAGTTATTAAAGTACTATTAAGTCACCTAAACTGAGTAATCTGAAAAATACTAGCCTAAATTAAAACCCTGAGGAATTAAAATCTTTTTACACAATAGTTTTGGTTAAGTGCAATTTTGTTCCATAAGGACTACTTAATTTTAAGGTCATATTTGGTAAGGCATAGGAAAAATAAGATCTACTACAGTAACAATCTAAACTATCTTTAGTTTCTTGCTACAATGTTGTTTTATTTCCCTAAGGAGTAGTTTTATATGCCGCGTGCTGGA
This sequence comes from Tokudaia tokunoshimensis, assembly GCA_036184795.1. Taxonomy (NCBI): domain Eukaryota; kingdom Metazoa; phylum Chordata; class Mammalia; order Rodentia; family Muridae; genus Tokudaia; species Tokudaia tokunoshimensis. The sequence continues at coordinate 1,013,544 of BTHU01000017.1, forward strand.
CCTCCTCACCCATCTGCTGCCTTATCAGCCTCATCCTCAGGAGTTACCATTCCTGCACCAAGCGGAACGGCTGGAACAGCAGCGCTTCAGGCTTAATGCAGCCAAGAAACTACATGTTGGAGAGTTCATGTCCATGCTCAACCATGGCCTGTACAAATTGCTTGAAGACTCGATCCATGTAAGTGCATTGCCTAGGCCAGATTCCCTCCAGAAAACCAATATGGCCTCCATAGGATGTAAGGACCAAAGCCACGTTAGGGTTTTGCTTAGCAGTTTCTATTGGGATAGCTTGAGGAATTGAAGGAGTAGAGGCAAGAGAAAGTAAAAAGATAGGAGAGGAGGGTGAGAGAATGGGAAACACAAGGAAATGAAGTGGGGGGAAGGGGTGGAGAGGGAGAGACAGGGAAATGGGATTGGGGGAAGGGGAGAGAGGGAGAGAGATCATTAACTTTTTTGTTAAGAAAGGTATACTTTATCACTTCAAATCAATACAAACTTTAAACTGGTAGTAAGTATGGCTAAATGCAATGAGTTTGACTAATTTATACGAACCATCTATATTATAATAATTCATATTTATAGTATTGTTCTAGATTATTATTTTTAAAAGAATCAATTCAAGATTTTATAAAACCTAAAAATACAGGTTGTTTCTTGGGCTGTTGAGTTGGCTCGGCTGTCAAGGTGCTTCTGCAGAGCCTGATAACCTGAGTTTTATCTTTGGGATAAACACGGTATAGAGACACAAGTACCTCTGACTTGCACACATGTGCCGTAGCGCCCATGCGCATGTGTGGACTCATATGCACAAACACACAGAAGATAAGATACAATAAAACAAAAATACAGGCTAACCTTTGTGAGAGTTGTAAATCGATTCTGTATCATTTTGATGAACTTTACATAAATTTAAATTTCTAAAGACGATTGATACCTTTACAAAGGACTTAAAATTCCAAACGTGATATATATATACATATATATATGTATATATATATGAATGAAGCAGAAATATAAAGATAGCAAAAATAAAAAGAAATAAAACTCAGACCAATGGTGACGCATGTTTACCATCTGTTGCAGAGACATCTTAGTCTGGGTGATAAATCTTTTTCTATCTTTCTGATTTTCTGTTTACACTCAACAGAAAGTGAGACATTATTGGCAAACAGCTGAAATGAAATATAAACCCACTCTAAACAGCAGTGTCTGCATGTCCTCCAGTAAGTCTACTTCTAGCAGAAGTTTTGTCTTTTTTTTTTAAAGATTTATTTATTATATGTAAGTACACTGTAACTGTCCTCAGACACCCCAGAAGAGGGCATCAGATCCCACCATGGATGGTTGTGAGCCACCATGTGGCTGCTGGGTCCTGAACTCAGGACCTTCGGAAGAGCAGTCAGCGTTCTCAACCGCTGAGCCACCCCTCCAGCCCCTAGCAGAAGTTTTAAGGGCAGGAGTTAAAGTTATTTTCCTTTTCTCCCAAGTTTTAAAGTTCAGACAGTGAGAGAAAGTGTGTGTGTGTGCATGTGTACATGTTGTGTTGCGCATGTTTATATGTGTGATTGTGTGCATGCGCGTGTGTGTGCATGCACACGTGTTTGTGTGTGCATGTGTTTGTGTGCATGTGAATGTGTGTGTGCATGTGTGTGTGCATGTGTGCGTGTTCATGCATGTTTGTGCATATACGGTGTGTATGTGTGTTTGTGTGCATGTGTGCATGCTGTCACTCCACAAAACTGAGGGCCTCATGAATGCTCAGCCCTCCCATTGGGTTTCACCCCAGCACTCTCAGTTTCTAACCCTGATTGCTACAGTCTCATCAGAATAAAAGGCTTTGCTGCAGTCATGTGAGTAATGTAGGTGACCTGTTTCCTCAGGCTGCAGACAATTGTCCACTATGTGGTAACACTATCTTAAGGGCCTGGTCAAAAATAGGAAATAATGAATTTAAATTTTACCTTAATGAATCAGGTTAAATGTTGGGAAACTCTTGTTTGTAGCAGGGGCAGCCAAGTATAAAAACGGATTGAGAAATATCAGATCTTATCCAGTGAAGTTATGTGAGGCAACCACCTCATAGACACTAAAGCCAGTTTCATTTTCTCCTCTATAACCAGAGGCCCAAAGTGCCAGCTATTGAAAATCACCTCTGGCTAAACTTTTACAATGCATATGTTACGCTTGGGATCTGGGTAGCTTTGCTTTTTCGAGGTGACTGAACTCGGGGCCTCTCCCATGCTGGGCAAGAACCCTACTACCTAGCTCCAGCCAAGCACCAAATAAATGCTTTTAATTAAGTAGCTGGAGGAAATGTTTCAAGGATTTTTTGAGGGACTAGAGAGAGGAGTTGGTGGTTGCAAGCACGAGTTGATCTTCCAGAGGGCCTGCGTTTGGTTCCCAGCTCCCAAATGGTAGCACACAACCATTTGTGACTCCAGTTCCAAGAAATCTCTCTTGTGGCCTCTGTGGCACTAGGCACAGACACACACATGCAAACAAAATGCCTCATACACATAACAGTTTAAAAACTGATTTAAACTTGCTGGGCAGTGGTGGCACACGCCTTTAATCCCAGCACTTGGGAGGCAGAGGCAGGAGGATTTCTGAGTTTGAGGCCAGCCCCGTCTACAAAGTGAGTTCCAGGATAGCCAGGGCTACACAGAGAAACCCTGTCTCAAAAAACCAAAAAAAACCCAAACAAACAAAAAACAACAACAACAACAACAAAACCCAACCTGATTTTAAAAAAAGATGTTTTTGAGCTAGACATGGTGGCTCACACTTGAAATACCAGAACATGAGAGGTTAAGGCGAGAGGATTAGAATTCCAGGCAAGCCTGAGCTACACAATGACATCCTGTGTTGACAACAACAAAAGCAATAACTGCCCTTAAAACGTCATCCAGGACACCAAGAGGCCAAGCCTACAGGACTCTTACTGTCAATAAGAGAACGTGTGCTTACAGTTGTTTTTCTTGATTTTTTTTTAAAAGTCAGGAGGCTTCTTTTTAAGATTTTTATTGCTCTAAATTATTTATGTGTGGGACTGGATATGTATGCATGAGTGAAGCCTTAGATCTGGAGCTAGGGGTGATTTCAAGTTGCCTGTGTGCTGGGAACTGAACTTCAGTCCTCTGCAAGAACAACACATGCTCTTAACCACTGAGCCATCTCTCCTGCCCAACCGCTATTCTTGAATTAAGATAGTATGAGTTAATTTTGGAATAATTTTCTTTCCTATAGCATCCAAGGGAAAAGACTGGACTGTTTTTCTTTAGAGATGGACATTTAGTTCAAATTTGCTTCCACCATTGAAGTACTCAAGGACACTGTGTTTCTAGACTCTTTTCCAGGTTAAATGGAAGAAAACTTCAAACTCATTTACTCTGAGACTCTGGGAAGAAGAGGAAAACAATGACAGATTCTCCCCAGGCAAAGACTCTGGAGCATAATCTGTTGGAAGGACCGGTATTTGAGAGGAATGAATGGTTATATACACACATGAACATACACAATAGCAGAGTTCTAACTAGGCTGAATCTGTGATAACAGACAGGATCCTGAGACACTTGGATACTATTGGGAAAGCAGAACTTCTATTTGCTTATTCTATGTTTTGAGATAATGTCTTGCTAGCCAAGGCTAGCCCAGGTTGCTTTCATCTTATTAAGTTAAGGATGGCCCCAAACTCTTTTCGCTTCTTGCCTCAGTGTCCCAAGTGCTGGGATTACATTCATGTAGCATCATTCCAGGCAGCTTAAAAAATCATAATGGAAGACATTATACGACCAGTCTTAAAAAAAAAAACCCAATATTTTAAAAGTTAAACCAGGAGCCAGGGAGATGGCTTGGCAGTTAAGAGCACTTGCTGCTCTCCCAGAGGATCCTGGTTCCGTTCCCAGCACCTATGCCTTGTGGCTCACAACGATCTGCAACTCTAGCTCCAGAGCATCTGTCACCTTCTTCTGGCCTCTGTGGGCACCACACACACTGGCATATACTCACACAGACAAACACGGAAATAGAACTAACAAATGAGTCTTTGAAAAAGAGTTATTTCATGCCAAAGTGTGAAGCTGGACGACACTCACCGTGGCTGGGCGAGAACACATCATCGGCAGCGTTCAGGCACAGCACCGGGATCCCCACTGACTTCAGCCTGCGGTTTGGACTGGCATCGCTGTAGTAGTCATCGAGTGTGCGGTATCCAAACATGACCGCGGTGAACCGCTTATCAAATTCTCTGATCGACTTGGCCTGGAAAGCAAAACCAGACGGAATGGGCTCTTGGAGTCACAAGAGGAGAAGAACGGATCAGGAAAAGCTCCGTCTCACCTTCATGACCTGGTCCATGTCAATCTGTTCCACAAACATATGCCGGTGCCTGGAACAAGACAGATGTCAAAACAAAAACTTAACATCATCTCTACCTTGGTCATACCTGAAATATATAAAAGCAGATAATTATAAAGTCTGGCACGGGGCACAAAGCTAAAATAATATTTCCTGGGCCAGTGAGGTGGATCAGTGGTGAGGGAGGACACCTAATGAAGCCTGATGACCTGAGCTCTGGATCCACATGGTAAAAAGAAAATTTACTCACACAGATCATTCTTCAACCGCCACAGCATACGGCCTACACAAAGGAAGTTAATGAAATACAATGAAAATATTTTGAGTTTACATAATCAGATATAGGAGTAGTAAGTACATTAACATTCATTTTCAAAGTAATATTTTAAGTGCCTTTTGTTGGGGGGAAGGTGTTCAAGACAAGGTCTCTCTGTGTAGCCCTGGCTCTCCTGGAATTTACTCTGTAGACCAGGCTGGTCTTGAACTCACATCTACCTCTGCATCCTGAGTGCTGAGATTAAAGGTGTGCCTCACCACACCCAGTCACTTAAGTACTATTTTTAAACTAAGAAAGAATAAACTAGTTTCATACTAATAGGAATAACTTATAGGTTGTCTTATAACAAAGTATATCTATCTATACACTGTTGCTAAAAAGTCAACATGCTCAAAAAAACTAAGTTATCTGAAGAAACTGCTTCTCTGTGTGTGTGTGTGTGTGTGTGTGTGTGTGTGTGTGTGTGTTACATACTGTGGTGCACATGTTCAGGTTAGAGGACAACTTTGGTGTAGGTTCCCATTTTCTACCTTATTTGAGACAAGATCTCTTGCTGTCACTGTGTACACCAGGCTATCCATGGATTGTCTACCACTGCATACACCAGGCTAGACCTGTTTCTATCTCCCATCTTCCCAGGGTGCTGGGACACTACCACGTCTGGCTCCGTGTGGGTGCTAGGGATGCAAACCGACATGCACACACTTTCATGGCAAGTGATTTACCTACTGAGCCACCTCTCATCCCAGAAATTGCCTCTCCATGCACCAGTAATAAATTGGAACCAATATTTTTGTAAACTTGTATTTTAAACATTGGTCACTTTTTCTTTCCTTCCGTTTAGTTTTTTGCGATGGCCCTAGCTGTCCTGAAACTCATTCTGTAAACTAGGCTGGCCTTGAAAGGCATGCACCCCTCTACTTGGCCTTGGTTACTTTTCTTTCATGATCAATATATATCCATCTAATAGCAGAGATAGGGAGTGCACCTAGGACATGGAACACAGTGTCCACATGTCCTACCACTGAGCAACATCCTTAGGCCCTCAACTAATACTTTAATCCAAATGATTCTTCACTTTTTCTTGTACCTATTTCAATGACCATGTCCGTGATAATTAATAACCACTATTGTAATAAATAATGACACAGTGATTTAGTATTTTAGCAATATTTATACTCAATATTTGTAATTAAACAAGTAAGTAAATCCAGATCCAGTGTTAAATAGCAACATTCAGGATAATAGTTTTCATTAAATCACACATATATATATATCATTAAATCACACACATAAAATATATATAAACACTTTTATATATATTTATAATATATTTTATATATATTTATCTTAATTTATTTTAGAAGGCATGGTAGGGCTGGGGTGGGGCTCAGTGATTGAGCTTATGCCTAGCATGTATGAGATCCTAGATTCAATCCCCAGCTCTGAACAAACAAACAAATAGTATTAGTCATTAAGAAAATAAGATGGGCTGGAGAAATGGCTCAGTGGTTAAGAGCATTGACTGCTCTTCCAGAGGTTCTGAGTTCAATTCCTAGCAACCACATGGTGGCTCACAACCATCTGTAATAAGATCTGATGCCTTCTTCTGGTGTGTCCGAAGACAGCTACAGTGTATTCATATACATAAAATAATAAATAATTCTTAAAGGAAAAGAAAGAAAGAAAAAGAAAGGAAGGAAGGAAGACAGACAGACAGACAGACAGACTGACTGACTAGAACCACCTGTATGCTCTGTGTCTTACATGCTGAGTTCACTTTAGGAGGTGCACAGTTCCAGAAAAATGGATGCAAAGACATTATTGTGGAAATATAAGAACCATGAGCTATGATTATACAAATGAACTACATTCTATTTCTTTCTTGTTTTGGGTAAATTTTCTTAAAATGGAAAAAAAATCATTTATTTGGTGTCTACATGTGTACACCAGTGTGTGTGTGTCAAAGGTCTCTCCTTCCACCTGTGGGTCACAGGGATTGAAAGGTCATTAGGCTTGGTGACAGGTACCTTCTTCACCTGCTGAGTCATCTCACTGGCTTCTAGTCTCTCATTTCTAAAACACACCATGCTTTTAAGAACACGCTTAAGGAACTGTAGTATTCAACATGGGGCACTCATTTCTATGTTTGCTTTTTGAGTCAGGTGTGGTGGTTTGAATAGGAAATGGCCTCCACAGACTCATGTGTTTGAAAACTTGGCCCAGAGGGAGTGACACTATTAGGAACTGTGGCCTTGGAGGAAGTGTGTCACTGTGGGGCAGGGCTTTGAGGTCTCAGAAGCTCAGGCTATGCCCAGTGTGGCACACAGTCTCTCTTTCTGCTGTATGATGATTCGGATGTAGATCTCTCAACTCCTCTTCCAGCACCACGTCTGTGTGTGGGCCACCATGCTTTCCACCATGATGATAATGGACTAAACCTCTAAATTGTAAGCCAGTTCCAATGAAATGTTTGTAAGAGTTGCTATGGTCATGGTGTCTTTTCACAACAATAAAAATCCCACAATGCAGGGTCTATCTATGTAGCCTAAGCTGTTCTGGAGTTCACCTTTTAGACCAGGCTAGCTTTGAATTCAGAGATCTGGCTGACTCTATCTCCTGAGTGCTAGGATCAAAGGGGTATGCCACCAGCCCAGCTGCACAGGACAATCTTAACATATTACCCGAGAAAGAATTAGGTTTGGGAAAGACTGACAACCAGGAAATCTAAGGAAACGGCCCAAACATATCACCAAACCCACTCCAAGCTAATGTAGTTTGCAGAATAATTTAGAATAGCAACCTTCAAAGTGGTGTGGAGGGGTGGGGGGGTAAGGGGATGGGATGGGGCATAGACATAAACAGAATGCAGCATTATTACTTTTATCTATATATTTAACTTACAATTTTTGGTATGCATTCATAATTTGGGGAATATTTTGGTGCCGAGTTTGGTCTTGCTGTCTATTGTAATGCTAAGTGTCTGCACAGAGACCTGAGTGATATATGTGACCCTGCTCCCAAGTTACTTCTGATAAGTAAATAAAGATGCAAACAGCCAATAGCTGGGCAGAAGAGACATAGGTGGGGTTTAGTTTTCTTGGGCTTGCGGCCAGAGGAAAACCATTAGGGGGAGTAGGTGGAAGAGGAAGAGAAGCCATCATGAGTTAGGAGAACCATAAAGACATAGCCCTGAGGGCTGGCCAGTTGGAGTTAAGAGAAACCTAGATGAAACATAGTGATAACTCAGGGTTACGGATACGTAAGTAGATTCTGATAGCATAGAGGTTAGGTATCTGCCCAGCTCTTGTGCAGGTTAAAGCTTATCGTAAATATAAAGGTTGCATATATCTTTTATCCAGAAACAATATCAAAGGTGGGGTAGAAATTAAAAAAAAATTATTACAACATTTTGGTACAGAAATAAATTATATAAACAAATATACACAGATAGGTAGTGCTATACTCTGATATTTTCATAGTGCTGGGTTATGTAATCAAAAGTATTTGATAAAAGAAGGTGTTAACCATGACTTACTTCTTAACTGAAGACTGGAGGCAAGTTGTCAAGTAGTAATTAAAAAGCAGCCAGTTCAGCGGCCTCTCCAGTGACTCCGAGCAAGCAAAAGTGTTCCAGCCCACTGAAAATGTCGCAGCCGCCATCAGAGGGGTTTTGGACCCAATCTTACCCAAGTAATTCAGAAGCAGCATTCTAAAATAGGGAGAAACAAGACTGTGACTGGTTACATCTCTTAAGACGCTTCCTTTCTAACCATGCACTCCATGAGAACAAGGCAGGAGCCAGGAAGTAACCAAAGCAGGCATCCCAGTGTGACCTTGAACACTCTATAGGATAACCTTGAATACTAGACCCTTCTGCCCAGCCTGGGACCTTGTACCATCATCCATGAGTACACATTGGAAAGATCACCTTTGTTCTTTCCTCATATTCAAATTCTTAGAATTTTTACATGCATCCATTTGTGCACAGTGTGTGAGTGGAGGTCAGAGGACAACTTGCCAGAGTCAGTCACCTTCCACCATGTGGTTCCAGGGTACCTTTACCCAGAGACACGTCACCTGCCCATGTTCATATTTCTATTTTATTCCCCCCCCCGAGACAGGATCTTGCATTCTCCCACCTCTGCTTGGGAGAATACGTGTGCGCCCCATGCCTGACCCACGTGTTTACTGATACTGCACTTGGCTAAACTGTGAGACAGACCACATTTATTCCTGAGTGCTTCTTCTTATGGTAGAGTAAGTCAAATCATAAGAACAGGAAGAGATCCACCCCAAGCAGTTCTCTAATGTGGCTGCACACTGGGATCACATAGGGACTTTAGGAACCACTCCAAGTGTCAGTTACTGGTTTTCTCTTCCTTATTATGTCTGGTCACATGTTTTCCTATGTTCCTTCTTTTTAATTTTCTCAATTCTAGCCAAGTTCTATTTGAGTAAGGGGGACAAGAACTGAGTTAGAGCTCAACAGTTCTAACTATGAAGGGTGACGCCATAACCCACCACTCACTATAGCTTCTGTACATACTTTAACAGACTATTCTGAAATAGGAACAGCTAAAATACTCTCTCATTATCTTTTACAATTCAAATCACTTACAAGGGTGGAGAACTTTCGTGAAAAGTAGACATCTAGCTTTTGAAAATAATCTTTTAAATTTTTTTTGAAAAAAATTTAAATTACATTTATGTATTATGTGTGTGTATATGTGTGTGTGTATACATGCATGTATAGTCTATTGCAAGTTAGTGGAGGTCAGCGAACAATTTGAAGGAGTCAGTTCTACTATGTAGAACCCAGAATAAAACTCAGGCTATCATGCAGGCAGCAAGCACCCTCAACTCCTGAGCTGTCTTGCCAGCCCTGATAATAACCGTTCTCTCAAGACAGTTTACTCTTTTTAGCTCAGACTGGCTTGAAACTTGTAACCCTCCTCCCTCAGCCTCCAGGAATGCTAGAATTACAGATGTGCTCTATCACATATGACTTGAAAATGACCCTTTAGGGGCTGGAGAGATGGCTCAGCGGTTAAGAGCGCTGACTGCTCTTCCAAAGGTCCTGAGTTCAGATCCCAGCAACCACATGGTGGCTCACAACCAACTGTCATGAAATCTTATGCCCTCTTCTGAAGACAGCTTCAGTGTACTTAGATATAACAATAAATAAATCTTTTCTTGAAAAAAAAAGAAAATGACCCTTTAGAATGACCATATGACTTGCATACAGTGCTATGGCCACTGGGCCCTTTGAAGGATGCTTTCTGTCCTGGGAGGAATTCACCACAGTGTTCTCTCTCATATGGGAACTTTACACTTCAGTTGGAGTCAGATAATGGCCATAGGCTGGTAAAATACACAAATCAGAACACTTGGAAAGGAAGTAGAAAGACCCTGAAAAAGGCGCAACCACATCTTTAGAGGCAATTCCTGGTTATTACTCAGGAGTGAACTAATGTCAAAGTGCTAACCCCAAAAGGTTATTATTTTACCTTGAAAGAAGGACCCCATTTTCTCATCAGTTGGGGGGGGCACATGCTGGGGAAACAGAGCCAGACAGAAAAAGAACTCATGGACTAAATGTTTAAACACCAAAGGATGGATTTTTTTATTTGGCAACTGTATATCAATCTATAAACTAATAATACACAGTGAGGGCAGTGCGGGCACTCTATCCTCAGGAAGTGCTGTCACTTGCTGTGGTGTATGAGCGTGTTATGACTTTGCAGAATGAGACAACTCTTGCACTTAGAGCTACCAACTGAAACATTAACAGACTTCTGTGATCTCCACTCCAAGAGGTGCTGTGATCTGAGGCTGATACACTGCGTAGGCAAAGCAAGATCCTATCCCATCTGCCTGTTCCAGAATCCATTTAACCTAACTGTCCAGGGACAGAGGCTCCATCAGACACTGAGGTGTGAGATCAGATACTACACTTATTGTATGTAGATCACAGATCAAAGCCCAGAAGTGATTCAACTGACTGATTTATTATTTTGAGGTACCAGGAACTGAGCCCAGGTCCTCCCACATTTTAAGCACATGCTTGACTCATCTGAAATAATAAATAAAATGATGTCTGAGATTTAGGTAATAGGGAATGAACTGGAGAGTGGGTGATGCTGGCAAAACATGCTAACCCAAAGAGTTGATGATTACTGAAGCTGGGGTAATGACTGTATGTAGGGATACACTTTAGTTTTCATTTTATGTGTTTGGAATTTTCTTTTTATTTAACAAGTATTCTTTAGTACTTTTTAAAAGTATTTACCAACTCACTGGGAGAACAGAATCTAGTTCTAGAACTGCAGAGTTTCTTGACTTAAACTCAGTTCTGGCTCAAAGCCCACACTTGGCCCCAGGCATCAAGGCACTGGGTAACCCCAGCCCACGGGTCACTGGGCATAAAACTCTTGTTCAACTATGCTTTTGTTGGTTGCATCTGTAAAAGAAAAAGAAAGTGCACCCACTTGGGAATGTGTCACAGTGCTAGGCAACTAGAAAGGGTGATTCCTTCAAATAATTTACAAGACATTAATATTCAGCTGGCTGGAAAAGCTAATCTAATGGTCAGACCCTGCCTGAGGTTTCAATGCTGGATGAATAGGCCTTTTCCAAGAGCTTCTGAATGGACAATTGGGGCCTCTTTATGTAAGAGCTAGCCTTGGAAAAAAAAAGTCATGAATTTATATGATTAAGGGAAGGAGTTCAGCCCCCATTCCGTCTTTTCAGGCTCACGGTGTGAGCTAAAGGAAAGAGTTGCTACATTGTGTCCATTAAGCACGACTTGGGGATTCGGCTTGTTTCCACGCTGTTGAGAGTTCTTCCTTTACTAGGTCAAGTCAGACCTTCCATGCTAATGCAAGTGATAGATTCTTTATCAGAATCTAAAACACTCTGGCTAGAGCCTATCTCAGAGTCTGTATGTAGTTCACGGAGGACTTTTATTGCCAGGACACACTCTCTTAAGATGTTCTGAACACTGAGATTGCAGAAAGACCCAGAATACAAAGTTAAGAAAAACATTTTCTGTTTTAAATGTTGACTGGCTTTAAAAACAGCTAAAAAAAGAAAAAGGGTGAATCACTTTTACTTATGTGTTTGTCTGCATGTTTGTGTACCATGTACATACAGTGCCCATACAGGCAACAAGAGGGCACTAGAAACCCCTTGAACCAGAGTTACAAATAGTTGTGAGTTGCCATCTGGGTGCTGAGAACTCAATCTCTATAAAAGCAGCAAGTGTTCTTAATTGTTAAGACACCTATCAAGCCTCCAAAATCAGCTTCTGAAATAAAGGTAAATGGTCATTTAGTGTGCCTGAGCACCAGTACTGTAGAATAAAATACATTCTAATGTATTCTAATGAAAAAGAGATAAATAGCATTAATCTTATAGGGTTTGGTGGGGGGGAAATATATATTAATTAAATATATGATTGATATATATAAAGTCTATTTTGTAATGATTTATTCTGTTGATAGGATAAAGAAAAATTTGCAAAAGAGAATTTTTCATTAGATAAAACTTTAAAAAATGAAATACAGTGGTTTGGGATAGAAGTATGTGGCTCAGTGGTAAAGTGTTTGCTTAACATGCATTGATTCAATTCCCAACACTATAAAAAATTAATTAATTAAATTAAAAGGTAACTTTGGACAATGGTGAAAAGAGATCTAAAGGACAAGAAAATATTAGATAATAGCTTTAAATTTCCTTCAGCTTGTTCTCCCTAACACTCTCTCTCTCTCTCTCTCTCTCTCACACACACACACACATATGAACACAATACAGTTAAACGGTTATTAATGTCAGTCATTACTCAAATATAAGTGTGGCAATTGATAGTTTATAGTTCCAAAAGGGAACCAGAGACACTTCACCTTGAAGCACTTGCTGCTTTCCCTGAGGGCCTGAAGAATCTGGTCCCAGTTTTCACAGCAGCCAGCTCACAACTTCCTGTCTCTCTAGCTCCAGGGGATCCAGTGCCTCCTTCTGACCTTCTCAGGGCACTGCACACCCAGGTATGGCATACACATACACATACATACACATAAATAAAAACAGATCTCCAAAAAATTACAAATAAACCCCAATGTCAGGCAAGTGCATAAACCATTTTAGCTTAACACAGTACCTGAAATGGAGAGTAACAAAATTAAGTTTATTTGATTGCTCCCCAAGAAGGGCTTGCTGTGCTTTTTGCATCACAGAACCCAGGAAAATTCTAAAATTTGTCTGGGTTGATTCTTTCCTATCTTCTTTCAGCTGCACATAAGAACTCAAGCATTCATAGTTAAGTCTTGAGCTAGCTTACAGTCCTCGCAGGCAGTCCTTAGGACTGCTCCCCTCTCAGGCATTTTAGAAAGAGAACTCCTTACCCTCCCATTGACACGCCTGCTGCCAGAAAAGGGGCCACAGGGTACAGGCTGTGAACATGGTGGATGACAGCCTCCAAGTCTTCAGTGTTCGCACAGCAGTAAGTCCGTGGTGTCTGGACAAGACGGGCATTATTGTTAAAATATAAGCGGAATGATTTGTACACAGTAGAAATGCTTAATTTAAAAAAACAAGCAAAAGTCACAAATACACAAAAACTTTTATTTGTATATATTATTAAGAATATGTTATTCTCTTCTGGTATACATATCTGCCACTTACAATCAACATAAATTGGTGGCACTAAGAAAATAAAAATGTTGAATGTACAAGGAAAACTTGACATGAACAGGACAAACCTGGTACAAATACTTTCAATTAAAACGAATGCAAATATGCAAGGCGTGAGAGAAATGTAGAGAACTACATTTTACAGAAAAAAATAATGTATGTTCCCTAAAAGGCAAAATAATTCATTATTAAAGAAAAAGCAAGCAAGCAAAAAAATATTTTCAAATAGTGCTATAAAATGCTGAATATATATTATTTTATTTTAAGTGATTTTTATTGCTCAAATATGGAAGAGAATCTATGCCGCTAAAGCAGAGGTTGTGAACAACTCATTTCCAACTGTGTGGGAGGGCCTGCTTAAGTCTTACAGTCATGAGCCAACCAGTGAATTCTGTTCTCTATTAGAATCATTATCCTTTCCTTCCTGTTCCTCTCAAGATGCTTGTGGACAGTGATCATTTTCTTAATCAAATGGTAAAGATCCTTAGGGAGACTGGGGGCAAGGCCTTCAGACTTAAGAATTCTCAAGATTTTATTACCAGTTGAGAAACGGACCTGTGCCACAACATGTGAGTGCCTCAGGGTCACATCTAACTAGGAGAGAGTCAGGCCTTTCTTGGCCAGTGTGTTAATCTGTTCCTTCATGTGGTGAGATGTCAGCTCCAGCCACGTGGGGACACTACATCTGTAGGGTAGTGCTGACTGGGAGAGTGGGAGTGTGCTCATGACCCATGATGGCTGAAGTCTGGCAGCAAGGAGAGAACCTGCGACCTACATTTGCCATCCTAGCACTTGGAAGGCACAGTGAGTGGATCTCTGAGTTCCTGGGCTATATGCCTGGGCTGCATATACTAAGACCCTGTCTTAGGGGTCAAAAAAGACAAGCTAAATTATGACTAGTTTCTCTTCAGGGAACTGTTCCTCCACCCTGAGTGCTACCTGCCCAATGAAGAAATGAGGGTTCCAGGACAAGGCAGTATAAAATCTGACTTATGTTTTCAGTTTCCATCTGTGCCTGGAGCTGACCCTGTGCCACAGCACTCCATGCCAAAATTCCACCGGGAGAGATCTGGTCTCCCAGGAGTGCTGACATACCTGAGAGCAAAGGTGAGACCACCACTTCTGCTCAAATTCCTGGCAGAAGAGGAACCCTCCCCGAGCCATCAGGACAGAGGAACCAAGGAACAGCCTGGGACAGGATCCTTCCAGTTTCTCTCTGCACCCTGGAGCTGACCCTGTGCCACAGCTCCTCATACCCAAATTCCTGCCAGAGAGAACTGGTCTCCCAGGAGTGCTGACACACAGGCTTACAGGAAGGACAAGCCACAGTCAGAGACAGCAAGACCAGCTAACACCACAGATAACCAGATGTCGAGAGGCAAGTGCAAGAACATAAGCAACAGAAACCAAGGCTACTTGGCATCCTCAGAACACTGTTCTCCCAACACAGCAAGGCCTGGATACCCCAAGACACAAGAAAAGCAAGACTCTGATTTAAAATTACATCTCATGAGGATGATAGAGGACTTTAAGAAGGACATAAATAATTCCCTTAAAGAAATACAGGAGAACACAGGTAAACAGCTGGAAGCCCTTAAAGAGGAAACACAGAAATCACAGAAAGAATTATAGGAAAACACAACCAAACAGATGAAGGAATTGAACAAAACCATCCAGGATCTAAAAATGGAAACAGCAATAATAAAGAAATCACAAAGGGAGACAACCCTAGATAAAGAAAACCTAGGAAAGAGATCAGGAGTAATAGACACAAGCATCACCAACAGAATACAAGAGATAGAACAGAGAATCTTAAGTGCAGAAGATACCATAGAAAACATTGACACAATAGTCAAAGAAAACACAAAAAGCAAAAAGCTCCTAACCCAAAAACATCCAGGAAATCCAGGACACAATGAGAAGACCAAACCCAAGGATAATAGGTATAGAAGAGAGTGAAGATTCCCAACTTAAAGAGCCAGCAATATCTTCAAAAAAATTGTAGAAGAAAACTTCCCTAATCTAAAGAAAGAGATGCCCATAAACATACAAGAAGCCTACAGAACTCCAAATAGATTGGACCAGAAAAGAAATTTCTCCTGTCACATAATAGTCAAAACACCAAATGCACAAAATGAAGAAAGAATATTAAAAGCAGTAAGGGAAAAAGGTGAAGTAACATATAAAGGCAGACCTATCAGAATTACACCAGACTTCTCACCAGAGACTATGAAACCTAGAAGATGTCATACAGACCCTAAGAGAACACAAATGCCAGCCCAGGCTACTATTTAACCCAGCAAAACTCTCAATTACCATAGATGGAGAAACCAAGATATTCCATGACAAAACCAAATTTACACCATATCTCTCCACAAATCCAGCCCTACAAAGGATAATAGATGGAAAACTCCAACAAAAGAAGGGAAATTACACCCTAAAAAAAGCAAGAAAGTAATCTTCCCACACAAACATAAAAATAACATCAAAAATAACAGTTAGCAACAATCTCTATTCCCTAATATCTCTTAACATCAATAGACTCAATTCCCCAATAAAAAGACATAGACTAACGGACTGGATATGTAAACAGGACTTCACATTTTGTTGCATAGAGGAAACACATCTCAGTGACAAAGATAGGTACACTACCTCAGAGTAAAAGGCTGGAAAACAATTTCCCAAGCAAATGGTCCCAAGAAACAAGCTGGAGTAGCTATTCTAATATTGAACACAATTGACTTTCAACCAAAAGTTATCAAAAAAGAGAAGGAAGGACACTTCATACTCATCAAAGGAAAAATCTAAAATGACCCTGAGATTTCACCTCACACCAGTCAGAATGGCTAAGATCAAAAACTCAGGTGACAGCAGATGCTGGAGAAGATGTGGTGTGATTGCAAGCTGGTACATACAACCACTCTGGAAAGCAGTCTGGCAGTTCCTTAGAAAATTGGACATAGTACTACCTGAGGACGCAGCTATAACACTCCTGAGCATATACCCAGAAGATGCTCCAACATGTAGTAAGGACACATGCTCCACTATGTTCATAGCAGCCAGATGTCCCTCAATAGAGGAATGGATACAGAAAATGTGGTACATTTACGCAATGGAATATTATTCAGCTATTAAAAACAATGACTTCAGGCTGGAGAGATAGCTCAGTGGTTAAGAACAGTAACTGTTCTCACAGAGGTCCCGAGTTCAATTCCCAGCAACCACATGGTGGCTCACAACTATCTGTAATGGGATCTGATGCCCTCTTCTGGTGTGTCTGAAGACAGCCACAGTGTACTCACATACATAAAATAGATAAATCTTTTAAAAAAATAAAAACAATGACTTCACGAAATTCGCAGGCAAATGGGTGGATCTAGAAAATATCATTCTAAATGAGGTAACTCAGTCACAAAAGACCACACATGGTATATACTCACTTATAAGTGGGTATTAGGCAAAGATCGTGGGATAACCATGATACAACTCATGTACCACATGAAGCTCAAGAGGAAAGAAGACCAAAGAGTGGATGCTTCAGTCCTACTTAGAAGGGGCAACAATATAATCAAGGGAAGTAGAGGGTGGGAGGGACTTGGGAGGAAGAGAGGAGGGGGAGGGGAAAAAGAGGGGCAGAATCAGGTATGGGAGGAGATGGAGGAGAGGTACAGAGGGTCAGGAAATTGAACAGAGGTCTACAGCAATGGGGGATGGGGAACTGAGGGTACCAACCAGAAAGTCCCAGATGCCAGGAAATCAAGAGCCTCCCAGGACCCCACAGGGATGACATTAGCTGAAATACCCCACAAGGGGGAGGGAGAACCTGTTGAGACCATATCCAGAGGGATAGGGACACCCACCCATCTCCAAAATTTTAACCCAGAATTGCTCCTGTCTAAAGGAAATACAGGGACAAAGAGTGGAACAGAGACTGAAGGAAAGGCCATCCAGAGACTGCCAGACCTGGGGATCCATCCCACGTGCAGATACCAAACCCAGACACTATTGCTGATGCCAAGAAGTGCTTGCTGACAGGAGCCTGATACAGCTGTCTCCTGAGAGACTCTGCTGGATCCTGACCAACACAGATGTGGATGCTCACAGCCAACCATCGGACTGAGCACAGGGACCCCAATGGAGGAGTTAGGGGAAGGACTGAAGGGACCTTATCTTGCATCAATGGGAGGGGAGGCCCTTGGTCCTGTGAAGACTTGATGCCCCAGTATAGAGGAATGCTAGGGTGGTGCAGTGTGAGTGGGTAGGTGAGTTGGGGAGGATCCTCATAGAAACAGGATAAAAGGGGGAGGGGATAGGGGGTTTGCAGAGGGGAAACTAAGAAAGACGATAACATTTGAAATGCAAATAAATAAAATATCCAATTAAAAAAATAAAAATTTAAAAAAAATTTAAAAAACCAAACAAGTAAATAAAAAACACAAACAAAAATGTGACATGTTCTATTATGTGACTGTATCCATTTAGTTTCAGCTGTGCTTCCCTGCAATAAGGGCTTCAAATATTGACTTATAGCTTATAATGCCTCAATAGACAACACAGTAAAAACGAAGTTTCCATGTGAGCTTTATCAACAGAGGCCTTGTCCATGGTAGATGACAGATGCTTCATTTGGGACCTGGGAGGAGGGAGCAGGTCTCTAAAGAATACACGTGAGTGTGAACAATGTATCTGTGACTCAGATGAACTGACATTTAACTGCTAGAGTAACCGAAATACAAACACTGAAATTAGTTACCGCCTGATTTTAATACTGTGGAAAACCATAAGCAAAATAGGAAGCATATGTATCACCTACCATTCAAGTATTAATGAGCAGTATGTAGTAAATCACAATGCTTTTAATACCCACCCAATTAAACTCAACCCTATTGCCCAATGTCATCATTTTGAAATGCATAAGTATGAAATACCACAAGGACAAAAAGGTCACCCTGACAGAATTTATACTGGCTAAGGCTTCCTGAATAATAGAGTGTGTGCGCAATGAAGCCCGAGGGAGGAGACCCTATTATCACATATATTTCGTAAGTGAGGAAATGGGATTGAAAGTCTAATAGTTCTGATAACATTTTACTAGCTAGGAAAGTCACTAAGCCGGGATACTTAAAAACCTTTGTGATTAAATGTACTTGTGGAGTGAAAAACCCAATGAAAAATCAAAAGAGAAAATCTTCTACCACGCATATCCGTGGTGACAGCAGAGTTTTGTCATGAGAGGTTACGTGACAAAATCTTTCCTATGTGGTATCTGTATTCGACTCGTGTCTACTCCCACTGCATAGCTTTAAATCTGCGGATTAGTTATGAAGAGTCCCCACCATGTACTGCTGCTTTGCTGGCTTTAAGTGAAGTAGGCGTGGACATGTGGGCATGTAGGCATACATACATATACACACAGCTAACAGATAAGAAAATGCCCTGTGGAAAATTCCAGGCTCAGAATCTTGGTGCCAAAACAAGGTGGGTGGTGCCTTTAATCCCAGCACTCAGGAGGCAGACGCAGGTGGATCTCTGTGAGTTTGAGGCCTGCCTGGTCTAGAGTGAGTTCCATGTCCGTCAGGGCTACACAGAGAAACCTTGCTCAAAAAAGCAAACAAAAGTACTTATAGATGTCACCTTCTTCCTTATTTACACATGAGGAAATGGAGTCATCTTAATTAAATGAACATGGTTAAGTCATTTTTCCATAGGGCGCAAAGCAACAGAAAGTGGACTATATATTTATATTGAGTCAAAACCGTGCTTGTGCCGGGCAGTGGTGGCGCACGCCTTTAATCCCAGCACTTGGGAGGCAGAGGCAGGTAGATTTCTGAGTTCGAGGCCAGTCTGGTCTACAGAGTGAGTTCCAGGACAGCCAGGGCTACACAGAGAAACCCTGTCTCATAACAAACAAAACACAACAAAAAAAAACAAAAACAAAACTCCCCAAAACAACAACAAAAAAGTGCTTGTGAGGATCCAAGAGATACAGCTATCCCAGGGGGAGATTAACCTGCTACTCCTTGGTAGAAGCCACACTCAGAATCCTCTTCTGTCTGAGTGGGACTTACTACACTTCTTCTAATTCTTACTCAGGACACCTAAACTTTGTTGGAAACTTTTTTTTTTTTTTTGGTTTTTCGAGGCAGGGTTTCTCTATGTAGCCCTGGCTGTCCTGGAACTCACTCTGTAGACCAGGCTGGCCTCAAACTCAGAAATCCGCCTGCCTCTGCCTCCCAAGTGCTGGGATTAAAGGCGTGTGCCACCACCGCCCGGCTTTGTTGGAAACTTATAATATTTAATTTTGCACACCTCATTGGAGGTCCACTGATCTGCATGCAATTATTTAATAATTTTATTTAAAGCAACTCTGGAATTCTTATGTGGATCTGCCCACCACAAGGAGGGACTTTTATAATGGGACTAATCGTGTTCTTCAATCCATCTCTACAGTACGATTTGCTTTTAAAAATCATAGCCCTCCTTTGTCCCCTTCCCAGTGAACTGTCCACATTGTTCCTAAGAAAACTGACCTTAGGGTTGGACCATGAATTCATCAAGTAAGGAATTCGAGAAGAAAAAGTATGTCCCACGAATAAAATCGGCATTTCAACATATAGTTGTTTCTCTTGCCATTGATAGATGTGTAGAATGACCAAGTGTCAAAATTTATGTGAGAGTATATTACTTTAAAAAAAAACCAGCCATGAAATACAGAGCCCCAAGAAATAGCCCCATCAGCTTCAAGGCCAGGGTGACCGGTGTGCCTTCCTGTCATGAGCACAGATGCGAACAGCCCATGCTCCCAAGGCTGTACATACAAGGCACACCATACTTCAAAGCAGCTCAGCCAGTCAGATCTTCTTCTGCTCTTCCACGGCTGGGTTTAGACTACATGAGTGCAGAACATGTGTCAATCAGTGAAGGATCTAAAAATAAGTAAATAAAAGATCATGGACACCTAACTGCATTCCAAACCAAAAGATCTGGATCTCTGCCATGGGGGTTAAGGTGGAGTTCAAGGGTCCCCGAGGATGCCAGGACCAAGGACTCCTGGGCTGAGGACAGAAGCAGAGTGAGGGCTGGACGAGTGGGAGTAGGCGGCAGGGGCAGGAATGGGAAAGCCATGCCGAGTGCCAGAAGGGGGCCATCTGGCTGCTGCTGTGTTTGTGTCTGCGATTCCTTAGTCTGAGAGAGGTACCTAAGCATCTTTGCAGACTTGGCAGCCAAGGCTCAGCATTTAGCAAGCAGGAGCTACATTATTATTATTATTATTTAAAAAAAAAACCCTTAATCATTTAAGTATTTCTTTCTCTTTGTTTTTGAGGAGGGGAGGGTTTATTTCAACTTATACTTCCGGATTACAGTCTCCCTGAGGGAAATCGGGGCAGAAATTGAAGCAAGAACCGAAGCAAAGCCCATGGAAGTGTTCAAGCTCAGCTACCTTTCTTATAGAGTTCAGGCTTACCTGCGTAGGGACACTGACAGCCAGTCACAGACTCTTAAAAAAATAAATCACTGGAATGATTCCTAATGACATTCTGCTATACTCCTACATCAGGGCCACATCCAGCCATCATCAGAAAGTCTTCCTCTTCAGCACACGAGTGGGCGCAGAGTCCCCAGCCAGACATTATGTGGAGAGAAAAATCTAAAGTAGAGGTCTCCGCTGGTTCCCTTCCCTCAGAGATCACAGAACCCTGAAGAAAGAGGATGGGAGGAACGAACTGTAGGAGGCAGAGAGGATGCGGGGTGGGGGCACCTAGCAAGGCTCACCTAAGCATGGGCTCACAGAGGCTGAAATGACAAGACTGAAATGTCTGATTCATGGGTCTGTACTAGGTCCTCTGAGTATATAATATGGCTGTTAGCTTGGTGTTTCTGTGTGACTCCTAACAAACGAGTAGGTGTATCTCTGGCTCTTTTTTTTTTTTTTTTTTTTTTGGTTTTTCGAGACAGGGTTTCTCTGTGTAGCCTTGGCTGTCCTGGAACTCACTTTGTAGACCAGGCTGGCCTTGAACTCAGAAATCCTCCTGCCTCTGCCTCCCAAGTGCTGGGATTAAAGGCGTGTGCCACCACCGCCCGGCTGTATCTCTGGCTCTTTTGTCGGCTCTTGGAACTCTTCTTATGATGGTTTGCCTTGGCTAGTCTCAGGGGGAGGGTTTTCCCCTTGTCTTGCTCACTTGCTCTTTTCTGAAAGGAAAATAGGGTGCTTGAGGGGTGGGGATGGAGGTAGGGGTAGGTCTGAGGGAAAGGGGAGGTAGGGGGATGTAGGAGAAACGGTGGGAGGGGAAACTGTGGTTGGGATGTATTGTATGAGAGAAGAACCTACTTTAAATTAAAAAAAAAAAAAGTAAAAAGAAATCAAGAAAATGCTCCCAAGGACTTGCCCTCAGGCCAGCTTGACGAGGCTTCTGGACTGAGCAGAACAGTGTGAGCCAGGAAGTGCCTGAAGGAACCTGATAATTCACCCAAGACAGGCTGCACCAGCCTCTGTGCAGTTTCTCCCTCCCCATCAAGGTGTCCCTAATCCATTCTAGAAGACTCCTTCTAGCTCTTGATTTTTTTTTTAATTAAAAAAATTATGTTGGCGGAATTACATTCATGAGATTAATTTAGAAAGTAATCAGTAAGAATACAGCATTTATGGATACCTTGAGCTCTTGGATCCCTATCTCTAAAAACCTATCTGCAGAGGCAGAGGGAAAAGGTCTTATTTATTCCCCCAGGAATGTCTGAGGTTCTAACTGCTGGGCCAGGTTTGTCTTATTATTATAGGTTTATTCCTATAAAGATCAGCCTCAGCGAGGTGGGTGCAGGTTCTCATTCCCTCAGACAAAGAAGCCGTTTGGCTTTCCCTCATCCTTGCAAGACCAGTAAGAGAGGAGGACAATATTATGAAAAGTTCTACCTCCTGACCTTGGCAGGGGTCACAGCACCCCCGTGCCTCCTCAGTGCACCTCTGACCTCTACCAGCAAAGCCCTTACTTTTGCACTTTGCCTTCTCCTACGAAATTTGCTTACTCTAAACCCTACTTCACATTTGCCAGTTCCCTGGGCTAATTTCAACTGGAGATAGTTCTTGCCTGATTGATCTTTGCTGACTCATTCTTTGTTCTCTCTCTCTCTCTTTTTTTTTTAAATATGCCTTCTCTAAGTCTGTCTTGCTCTGGCCTCAGCCACACTAAAATCCCTTCTGACACAATGAGAAGTATAAATAAACCCAAAACTTCCTCCAGACTGAAACAGAAACTATATGACTATATGACAGAAAGAATACCAAGGCCTCTAAATGCCAGAGTCAGAGTCAGTGATCAATACAGGCCTCTTGTTTTGTGATTCTACCCAAGAAATACACCAGATGTTGAATGACTAAAATGCAGTGAGAATTAGGTCCTTTTGGAATAAAACACCATTCTATTTAGTTTCAAAAATAGTTATAATTATATCCTTTTATAATTACTTTAAAAGTACTAGAAGTGATTATACTAACAGTGTAGGGTTTTGCTATGTCAGGCCTGACCATGTTTTGTCGGAGGATTGTGAAAGGATTTTGGAACTTTGTGCAAAAAACATCGTTGAGTGTTCAAAGCTTGGTGAGTTATTCTATAGGAGCTGAAGGCAGTACAGAAGATGGAGGCCTGTCTAATGAAGAATCAGAGAAAAAGTTAAAGTCTCTACCTGGGGCATTTGTTATTTTGAATTAAGACTCTGTGGTTCTGGTTAGATGGGGCTGAAGAATCAGCTGTGATTAACACAATACCAGAACTATTAAAATGAAACCTTTGCTTTGCTTGGATACTCGACGCTGGTTGGCTGGAGCTAAGAAATCAGAGATGATTAAGAAGAGATCAGCACCACTAGAGTGAAATCTTCTGGGAAGTGTTTCCTGAGAGCAATCAGAACTGTGTTCCAGAGGCAGCCAAGGTTGTATCTCACACCGGCAGCTGAACTCAATAGTATGAGACACAGAATAACTCACCAAGCCCTGAACACTCAATGACCTTTTTTTGCATAAAATTCCAAAGCCCTTTCACAATCCTCCCCAAAACATGGTCAGGTCTGACATAGCAATTGGTTCTGAAGATATGAAAGGGTCATGGAGAGCAGCTGAGGCTTAGCACTGTGAGAGGCCAGGAGAGGACATAGGTGAAGGTGCAGCCTCAGTGGCAGCTGAAGGTCTAGGACTGAACGGGTTGTGCAGAGAAACTGAGGCTTAGCACCATGAAGAGAGCCCAGGAGAGGCTATTAGTGAAAGTGCAGCCTAGTTGCCAGGGTTGTTCAGAAGACTGTGAGTGGATCACAGATATTGGATGTTATTTATACAGTTGGTTTTCGATTTGCTTTGTTCAGATTATGACTGTGTCCTGGTTCTTCTCTTTTGAAGTAAGGAAGTACGTACTTAATTTTGATGATTTTTTTTTTTAAAATAGGAACCCACGACAGAGAGATTTTGAACTCTCGAGAAATTTTGGATATTTTAAAGAGACTGGATTATTAAATGGACTTAATTTTTAATGTGTTTGAATTTGTAGGGACTGTGGGACTCTTAAAGCTATTTATGCTTTTAATGTGAAATCTTGGGGATGAATGAGAAAGGCAAGGTAGCTTAACAGGGATGTGTTTGTGTATCAGGCTGACAAGGGGTTAATTGTGCTGGATAGTTTTAAGTCAGCTTGACCCAAGGGAGGGAACCTCAATTAAGAAAATGTCTCCATAAGATCAGGCTATAGGCATGCCTGAGGGCATTTTCTTAATTAGAGATTGATGGGAGAGGGAGGGCCCAGCCCATTGTGGATGATGCCATCCTGTGATGGTGGTCCTAGGTTCAAGCAGGCTAAGTATGCTATGAAGAGTTAGTCAGTAAGCAGCATCCCTCCATTGCCTCTGCATCAGCTCCTGCCTCCAGGTTCCTCCCCTTGACTTCCTCCAGTGATGAAAAGCAAAGTGGAAGTGTAAGCAAAATAAACCTTTTCCTCTTCAACCAAAAGGTCACTGTGTTTCATTACAGTAATAAAAATCCTAACTAAGACACAGTCTGGTTAATTATGATTAAATATATACTTCTTATACCTTAGTGATGTAATGAGTTTACACAGTAGCAATTATACCTTGGTTGAGAAAACGCTTTAATTTTACAAGAGCCATCAGTATCCATCAGACACACAAGTGAAAACGTGGTTTGGGGCTCTCTTCTCTTCATTTCCCCCACATAATTGATATTTTTGTCTGGGGCTGGTGAGATGGATGAGTGGGCAGAAGTGTCACTATTCAAGCCTTGAACAACTTGCATCCAATCTCCTGTACCCACTATGGAAGGGAGAAAAACTATTCCTGAAAGACCTTCACATGGGCCCTCTCTAGTACTAAATTAGTCATTTTTTCAGCCCATGAAATCCCTCATTTCCATTCTCTCCTCTCCATCCATCCTGCACGTGTTTTCAAACTCCAAACTCTGTGTAAGTCTGTGTTAACAACTTTACAACCTGCCTCCAGGCATCCAACCCCACCCTCCACATTTTTACCACTGCCGTGGCTCTGAGCCACAAACATGATCAACTTGTGCTCCTTTTTCCAAATAGCAAAGATGCAGATTAAGCTTCTTAGGATTACCATACAGTTCATTAAAACTGAGTCCTGTGCTTCCAAAGGAATTTCTGCTACTTTATGAAAAGTAACAGGGAAGTCTAGACTAATGGTCTAAAGCAGTATAGATACAGAATCAGAATCCGTCTCTGAATCTTATTCTCCTTATGTCTCATTTCTGTCATCTGGAAAATGGAAATGATCATGGCCACATGTCCCTAAATCATTGGGTTGATTCTACTATGAAGTAACCCATGTAACTATGTAACTATGTAAATAACTATGAAGTGAAAAAGACAGAGCTGACACATCTTTTAAATTATTTTCTTTTTTTGGTTTTTCGAGACAGGGTTTCTCTGTGTAGCCTTGGCTGTCCTGGAACTCACTCTGTAGACCAGGCTGGCCTCGAACTCAGAAATCCACCTGCCTCTGCCTCCCAAGGGCTGGGATTAAAGGCGTGCGCCACCACTCAAAATATTATACAAAATTACCACCATCATTAACTAGCCACAAGTAACAGCTTTCTTGTTATACTGGGACAACCTCTTGTAGGTTCAATGTCACAGCCCTAAATGTGCAACTCAGTATGTGATTATTTTTCCCTTGTCTTCTAGGAAATTAGTTATTCATTCCTTGTGTTTTGTAGCCTAGTAGATCTTGCTACAGTTACACTTAGCATTCAACTGCATCGACTTTTTTTTTGGTGCACTTGAGGCCTGAGCTTCTGAGAAGTAGGTTATGCCCCATAAATGTGTACTTTATTGCCACATGACGGCTTGTTTTCTTTTATCTTTTGGGGGGCGGGGTTTCAAGACAGGGTTTCTCAGTATAGCCCTGGATGTCCTGGAACTCACTCTGTAGACCAGACTGGCCTGACTCTGCCTCCCAAATTCTGGGATTAAAGGCATGTGCCACCACTGCCCGGCAGAGGGAGGGGGTGTGTGTGTGTGTGTGTGTGTGTGTGTGTGTGTGTGTGGTGTGACAGCTTGTTTTCAATGAACATATCCTTGTCTCTCTCACCATGGGACCCAAGAGACTCTGCCTGCAGCATGTTATTCCCTTCAGATATTCCCTTCAACATCATTATTTTCCTCATCTTGGGGTCCAGGTAGCATGTGTGTGTGGTGTATGTGTGTTAAGGTGTGTGCACCTGTGTGGATAAAGAAGCCAGGGGGATGGATACTGAGTTATCCTACTCTACTGCCTTAATTCCTCTGAGATAGGGCCTCTCACCAAACATGGACCTAGGTTAACAGTGATTCTCCTGTCTGGGTTTACAGTGCATGGTCATGCATGCTCTACGCTTCATGTGTGTGGTAGGATGTGAACTCAGATCCTCATTCATAGACAGCCAGCACTCATCTCCACTGAATTATCTCTCCAGCCGTTAGGCTTTGTTTGTTTTTGAGGCAGGATCTTGTTATGTGGCCCAAGCTTATTATTCATCCCAGGATGGTTTCAAGCCCCCAGCCATCCTCCTGTCTCAATCTCCTAAATCCTAGATTTGTAATGTGCACCACTACAGTCAGCTTTTATAGGTATTTCTCAAGCCAATCAAGCTGACAATCCTGATTAATCAGAACAAGCTCGCTCCTTGTCAGCCTTGCAACCAAATGCACCTCCATTTAAGACATCCCAACTACAGCCCTGCAAAGCTCACATCCTTCTCAATACAAAACGTACTCCATCCATTTCTCTGGGCTCCCACACTCTGGCATTGTTAAAAGTCCAAGACAAACTCTTTGCTTAGAGTCACTATAAATCATGAAACAAGTTGTATACAATGATGCAAAGGTAGAGATACAATGATAGACTGTAAACATTACCATTCTAAAAGGAACAGAAAACAGCAAGGAAGGACTCGACCACAGCAAGAATGAAACAGCAGGGAAAGCACTGACCCCTATGTGCTTCCTGCCTGGCACCAAGCATGTGATGATGTTATGATGAGTTCAAACGAACTTAGGCAGCCCTTACTCTACGGCCTTGGCATCTGGGGCCCACACAACCTCTGTCTTGATCTGGTTTTGTTTCCTACCTGCAGCTTTCCAAATTGCTCACATTTCCAAATTCTGGGGTCTCACTACACAATTAGGTTTTAACCTCACAGCTTCATGTGTCGCCCTCTCAAGGACTTTCTTCAGAGACCCCCCTCCCCCCTTCTTACACGCTGTCTGCTCCTCATCTCCCAAAAAAATACTGCATTGGAATCCACATAGAAACCTCCTTCAAGACAAAATTCTTCTATCTTGTGTGCCTGAAATCAGCATCACATGATCACCTCCAACTGTGCCACCATCTCAAATGATAATTAAAATTCATGGACCACAGTTGCATCAGCCCATAAATGGCTAAGCATGGTAAAATAGATCCCAGGGAAACAACCTCCTAGGCCCTAGTAGAACAAGAAATCTACACTTGATCTTAGCCAAAAGGCCGAGAAGTGATGAACAAAAACTCTAGAAGTATTCTCTTGTTAAGAGAAAATATTTCAAAGACTTTACTTTTTCACATCCTAGAGCTTGCCATAAGTAGGATCTGGCCAATTCCTAGCATGCCATGAAGGCATATGTCCTAATGTCTCAGTGCAAAGTGACTGACTTCTTCAGAAACCAGGCCTTCTTCACTCTCAACTCTACATTTGTTTCTCTAACCAAACTCAGTCTCAGTCTCAATCTCAGTCAGTGTCTGTCTGTCTGTCTCTCTCTCTGTCTGTGTCTCTCTCTCTCGCTCCCTACCCCCTCCCTCCCTCTCCCTCTCTTTCTTTTGTGACAGGCAGAGTCTTTCTCCTCTGCTTCTTTATTTTACCCAAGTCTCTTAAAAAGATGGAATTAGCAATAATCATGTGATGGCCTGAATATTAGTCTGCATTCCTTAAAATCTCAAGACACAGACAAAATATAGGTAAGTTAATTACCAGAACATAACACAATTTCAAAAAACAGTCCTTGTTTCCACCTGAAATATCACAACCAGGCTGTTCGGTCTACATTTCTATCAGGACTTGAGTCATCTGAGGTAACACCAGAATCACCCATTGATATTGAGACTGCACTATCCTATAGGGCTTTCTAGATCAGATAACCAAACTTTCAAGTTTCTCCTGGCAACTAATTCCAAGGCTTAAGAGCCATATATAAAGGGTTTTGTTCCACTAGAAGTGGAAAAACTTCTAGTAAAAACTAACTAAGAGTTAGAGAGGGAAAGACATGACTTAAATTTTAAATGATTTAAATAATATTACGTCTATTTAAAGCTGCCTGGGCTTCACACCAGGCCCAGTCTCACTCTCTCTGCCTGTCACCCATGGATCTGATAGAAGCTCTAGAGACACTGCTGCCCGCCGCCATGTTCCCACCCTGACGGTCAAGTACTCACCCTCTGAAACTGTTAGCAGGGCCCCAATTAAATGCTTTCTTTTATAAGTGGCCTTGATCATGGTGTTTCTTCACACCAATAGAACAGGAGCTAAGATTTTTTTGTTTGTTTGTTTATTTGTTTCCAGTGTGGTGCTGGGATTAACCCTAGGATTTCACAAATGCTAGGCAAGAATGCTAACCACTTAGCTGTATCTCCACACTATTTTGGCTAATTTTTAAAGAAAATGTATTTTCCATTAAAAATGATAGATATGCTTTGGGTGATGGTGGCTCATACCCTTGGGAGGCACAGGCAGTCAGATCTCTGAGTTTGAGGCCAGCCTGGTCTACAGAGCAAGTTTCAGGACAAACAAGGCTACACAATCTGACTTGAAAAAACAAAACAAAACAAAACAAAAAACAAACAAAAAGATACACATTAATATCTTTTATTAATGGCTGGAGAGATGGTTTGGCTTGACAGTCAAGAGCAGTTCCTGCCCTTCTAGAGGACTTAGATTCAGTTCCTAGAACTCAACACGAAATGGTTCACAACTGTCTGTCATTCTGGTTCCAAAGTATCTGATGCACACACAGAGATACATACATAAACAAACAAAAAAATTGGAAAGTATACTAATTTGGGTTAAAGAGATTTTCCTACTATGAACTTCTATTAATTGCAAAAGTAGTTTCAGAAAAAGAATATACCTTTCATTATAAAACAAATGATGCTTTTTCAAATTTTTTCAAATGGAGAAAATGACACTTGTCATTTCAGTGTACTTACCAAGAGACTCTCTCCTGCTACTCCTCTGTTATTAAAAACCACACACCTAAAAATAAGGAAAGAACTGTTATTTCTCTAAATGATTCTTCCTAATGATGTACTATTGAGACCATCCTACTGACAATACCGTGCAGCATTAAAATAGTAACAGTGTTGGACCAGGAATGTAGCTCAGTTGGTAAGGTGCTATCCTGGCAAGTGTGAAGCCCTGGTTACGGTGATGCATGCCTATAATGCCAGCACATGCAGAAACAGAGGCAGGAAGGTCAGAGGTGCATGTGGTTTTAACCCATGGACCAGTAGCAAGTTTGAGATTAGGTTTGGACAGATGGAGACCCTGCCTCAAACATCTGCCAAACAAACACACTGAAAAAGTCTGTTTTAGGGACTTTTGAGATAGCTTAGCTGATTACAGAACATGCTGCCAAGTTTGACTTGAGTTTCATCCCATGATCCACAAGATTCAAAGAGAGAACTGAATCTTGCAAGTTGTCCTCTAAACCCCATACAAGCACAATGGTGTATTCATGTGTGTGTGTGTGTGTGTGTGTGTGTATGTGTATACTAAAAATGTCTCTAATTAATTACTCTCTCTAAATGATTACAAACCCTTACTTTTTGGTCGTACTAGAGATTAAACCCAGGGCCTCATGTTTGCAAGCAAATCACTCTTACTACTGAACTATATTATCAGAACTAAAGAGTTAAGAAATTCTATATGTGGGTTTGATTAGATAGTTCCATATTGGTCTCATGTTACCTTTTCCTGTCCAAAAGCATATACTTAAAAACATTTTTATACATACATATATGTATCTGATAAGCATTTCTAAAACAATTTTAAGTCAAATTTACACATTGTTGGTTCAAATGTCTTCTCTACATTGGATTTGCAGCATTATCCATACTCTAGAGACCAATTCTTATTTCTCAAGGTCCAGCAAACATGGCAACCAGAATTTTTTTTAAAAAATTAATATTTACTTTAGCAGAGTACAGTGGTGAGTGCCTTTAATCCCAACACTCAGGTAGATCTCTGAGTTTGAAGCCAACCTGGTCTACACAGTGAGTTCAAGGCATCCATGGTTGTACAGTGAGACTTTCTCCATTGTATTGTTGTTATTCAAGGACATGGGATCTCCTACATTGCCCATGCTGGTCCTAAACTCAGGTTCAAGTCCAGCCTCAGCCTCCCACATTCCACTATTCCTGGCTTTCTTTATCCTTCCCCCTCCCCCCCCCAAAAAAAGGAATAGCAAGACAGACTAGATATAAATAAAATGTACGTTGACTACAAATATCCACTTGCATAAGCACCTAAGCTATGCGTGTGGCCTTTAGTCTGAAGTTCCTAGTCAGGTAAGAGTCGCTTTAGAGAGCAAACAGTAAGGACAGATTCAAATGGCTTCTGGGGCAAGATGTTCTATGCCTGCCACTGTGACAAGGCCACAAAGGACAAGGTGCTTTGCAGATGTATGCAAAAGCAGTCTGTCTACCTGGGACCATCCTCCACACTGCAGACTGGGCATGTGAGTCTCCTTTCCCCAACACCCCCCACACACACACCGTGATTGTCTACCACATTGGCAGAACATGTTTTACACACTTCACAGGGCCACTAATATTAGAATGAGCCATTCATTCAAAACGTTCATTAAACAGAATCTACTGAACTAAGCAAATCAAAGCCTATGAGAGATAAGAGAAACAAAACAGCAACACAGTCCTTCTAGAAATGCCTTCAGTTAGACTGGAGAGCTATGGGCTATATTCTTAGCTGACAAGAGTACTATGACTTGCCACAGGATCGTCCAATGTCCAGTGAGTGGCACAGAAAGTAAAGCTCTCTGGGTTGAGCATGGCAGAGTTCATTGAGCAGATAAATCTTATGCTGACACAACAACTGTAACAAAGATACGAGGAAAGACTAAAATGTCCTAAGAGTCAGGGAAGTAAGATGTTATACTAGTTTAATAATGGCTACTCTGGTGGTTTGAATAAGAAGGCTTATATATTTGAATGCTTGGTTCTCAGTTGCTAGAACTGTTTGGGAAGGATTAAGAGGAGTGGCCTTCTAGGAGGAGGTGTGTCACTGAAGGTGGGTTTTGAGGGTTCAAAAATCCCACAACAGGCCCAGTCTAGCTGTCTCTGCCTCCTGTTTGTGATTAGATGTGAGCTCTCAGCTACTATTCCAGTGCCATGCCTGTCTCCCTGCTGCCATGCTCTCCTCTAGAATAATCATGAGCTAACCCTCTGAAACTGTACGTAGGCCCCCAATCAAATGCTTTCTTTTATAAGGTGCCTTATAAAAGGTCATTTGTGTCTCCTCATAGCATCTGTATAGTAACTAAGATAGCTATCTAAAGGACAATGGATGTGCATGTAGGTGTCTGTGTCTATGTGTATGTGTATGTAGGCACCTAAAGAGGCCAGAAGAGGACATCAGAGTGCTTGGAGCTGGAGTTATGAGTTATTGTGAGCTACATGATATAGGCACAGGACACTGGACTCAGGTCTTCTGCAACAGCAGCAAGCATTCTTAGCTGCTGAACTCTCTCTCCAGTCCTTGGTACAGAATCTGAATGCAGAGTTAGTACCAAGGCAGGCAGAAATGGAAAGCCGAGCTGACAGAGAAAAGAAGAGTACCAGGAAGAGCACTGGAAGACTCCCCGTTCGTTGGAGATTGGTGCTAATGCTTTAAATCTGCATGTCCACATGCTGAAGGTCCTTGTCCCCAATTGGTTTTTGATCAATAAAGATGCCAATGGCCAATAGCTGGGCATGGAGTGGGACACTGAGAGTTGCACAGGTAGGATGCAGAGAGGAATGGCAGAATCATCTGAACTAGGGGAAGAAGAATGGGACACAGTAGCAGCAGGAGATAAGGCCACCCAACCATGTGAGACTTCTGATAAGTGGCCATTGGCCACTTCCCCTATTGGGCCTAGGATAGCAGGGGAAGGTGTATGTGGTTTCCATTCATGGACTGCGGATGAGAGACAGTTTCTGGGCTGGTGCCTGCGACCAGCTGGGAGCACAAAGAGATGTAGGGAAAACTCACCACTACATATGGCACACAACGTGGTGGGCCAGAACCCACTATTAAGTAATTTAGGTATTCCAAGATGGAATACACATATGCAAATGGTAGGGAGACTGGCTTCTCAGCAAGCACATGAAACTGGAACAAAGGAACACAGCCACTGGCAGGGATTTACCCATCTGCCTACTAGGAGGAGACAGTAAGAAAATAATAAAGCTGCCTCCCTCCAGCCACCAGATAAATACAGGATAGAGATTTATAAATCTGATTTAATTGTTTTTAAGGGAATATACAGATTCTGCCTGAGTCACGTGGGGATTTCTTCCTGATGTTCAAACCTAAAACAAAGAACTTAAGATGAGAGGCAGAGGGCCAGATGGTAGATATAGCAAGTGTTAAGCTTCACAGAAGGGAGAAGTTAGGGAGAATGAATGAACAAATGTGTTAAAGGTATTTAAAAGTCTTGCAAGGGCAAATTCTCGGGATCTTTGAACATGGTCTACACAGAATTTCTGGTATTGTTAGCAAACTGGTATAACAAAAATTAGAGCCTATAAATAGGCTTATACAGTAAATAGAAGGGAATTAAAGTTAAATACATTGTGTAAATATTTACACAATGGAATACTACTCTGCAATTAAAAACAATGAATTCACGAAATTCTTAGGCAAATGGTCAGAACTGGAAAATATCATCCTTAGTGAGGTAACCCAATCACAATAGAACATACATGGTATGCAGTCACTGATAAGGGGATATTAACCCAGAAGCTCGGAATACCCAAGACAGAATTCACATATCAATTGATTTCCAAGAAGATGGAAGGAGAGACCCTTGGTCCTGGAAAGACTGGATGTAGGGGAATACCAGGACAGAGAAGCGAGAGGGGGTTGAATGAGGAACAGGGGGAGGGAAGAGGGTATATGGGACTTTTGGGGAGGGAGGAACCAGGAAAGGGGAAATCATTGGAAATGTAAAAAAAAAAAATACAGAAAATAAATTAAAAAATAAAGTTAAATACATAGGTAATAAATGTTGAAGCATTTGATCCTAAAAAAAAATTAAATTGAAAGTAGGGGGTAGGCAGCCTAACCTATCTCAGACAATAGAAGATTAGGCCTTGATAATTAAATAAAGAGAAAGGTGAAACTACCATATGTACCCACAGAGATAATAATCTCCATAGTAGGGAGAATTTAAGTATACATAATGTATAAAATATTGAGGCTTTTGATCTTAAATTGTAGGTCGAAAAGCAGGTGGTGCAGAAGCACTGTCTCGATGGTTAATGTTTCTTTATACTGCTTTAATTGCTTTGAATTGTTTTAATTATCAAAATGCATGTGGTCATGAGTTTGCTGGTTATATTAAAATTCCTCTGACAGACAGGTCAAGCTATACCTTTAATGATTTCTGGTTACAGGACCAAGGACATGCTATTTTGGGAGAGAGGCTCTGTATTTGTGTTGAGAGGAAAGGAGAAAAGGCTTTGGACCCCTTCCAGCGTGATATGGATCAGATATTACAGGGGAAGACCCCCTGAAGATCTCAAAAAATTCAAGAAAATCAAATAAAACAGGTAAATTGATCTGCTGATTCCTCAACATGGAAGAGCCCAATAAACTGACTTAGACATAAAAATTTCTCTAGCCAAAACTTCAGCTACAATGAGACAATGAATCTTATTAGTTATGGAATCCTTAACATTCCTCATACACTCCCTCATATGGCATGAATGAAGATCACAATTGGTTATTGATAAAATTAATTCATAAAAATGACAGTTGTCTTTCACCTGCTCAAACAAGGAGCAAAATTTCATCCTTAACTGATCTGTGCACCCTGCACAATCCATACAAATATCTTACTGGTACTAAAATTTTGGTTTTGAGATTTATATATTAGAGAATGTATATCTTAGACAAGATTCATTCTCAGAGATGCTGAACTGACCTACTGTTCCAGCCCCCTACTTCCTGATGCTGTCTAGAGACTTACTTTCAGAACAGCTTCAGAACTGCTGCTGATTCCAGATGATCGCACCTCATCCAACCTTTCGGATGAACCCAGTCAGGCCTGAGGTTTCTAAGCATACAGAGACCGGATAACAGATGCTAAAGCTAGCTTTCTTAAGACTAACCAATTTTCTAATTTTTCTTTCACACCCCTTTAAATAATTTCTTGTCGCCTCTATTTAGGAGGAAGAAGCCATGGAGAACTGTCAGCCTGATTCTTTGGGTTTGGGTGTGTGCTTATGGTTATTTTATAAATTATAGATAGGTTGTCATTTTAAGGGATTATTTGGGAATTGTCATAATTTTGAAGAGGGAGGAAGTAGATGGGATGGCTTACTAAATTTATTCTTTTTTTTTGTTTGTTTGTTTGGTTTTTCGAGACAGGGTTTCTCTGTGTAGCCCTGGCTGTCCTGGAACTCACTCTGTAGACCAGGTTGGCCTCGAACTCAGAAATCTGCCTGCCTCTGCCTCCAAGTGCTGGGATTAAAGATGCATGTCACCACTTCCTGGCCGCTAAATTTATTCTTGAACAAAGCATTGTATAGTCATAATCTTACATTGGTAGAAATCTTTGTAATTGATGTAAAATTGAAGTTACAATTTCTTACATTGGTACAGAATGTATATATTGATATATAATTAAGGTTTTCATTGGTAGGGATCTGTATATTGGTATAAAATTTGAATTAATATTGTTACTCCTAGATAGGCAATGTGCCTATGCAATTCATTTAAGAACAAGATGATTAGGTAATGCATGTTAAGGGCCAGATAGTAAACTCATGGTTAGGTTAGATTCTAATTTAATTATAATAAAGTGCTTTTGATTTACTCAAGTAGAAATGGCTAAGAGCAGCGATAGTTTAACAGTTCAAACATATCTTATCTAGATAATCTTCAAAAACTATAGAAATCCACAGAACACAACATTTCATGTTATCTCATTATTAAGGTTCATTTGACAATGAGACATGTCTGCTCTGGACAGTTTCCCCATTTTCCTTCAAAGAAGAATTGAGCATCTTCACCTCCAGGTGAGGTTGCTTATTGTGGCAAGGCAGCCACTGGGCAAGATTGCCTATTTCATCTGCAGACAAAATACTGTCCAAAAACGACAAACAGGTGAGGTAGTAGATTATTAATCTCTGCCAAGACAGGGTAAGCTAGTCCTTTATATTCCCTACTGCATTTCTGAGACTGCCAGAAGACTCTGGGCCAAAAGGCTGAAGACAGATGCTCCAACATTATAAGAAATTAGGGGACTGTCCAGGTAGTCAGCTGTCTCCACAATCTGTGTAAGTTTGAGAAGCTATGTTTGGTGCTTCCTATAAATCCAGGTAATATTTAATTTGTTCTTGGATTTCTGATGGGGTTGAAGATTAATTATACTCCCATAAGAAAACTTAAGTTGTTTAACATTAAAGATATGTTAGAAAATTAAAAACATGGTTTTCAGATGGTGTTACAGGCTAAAATCAAAACATAATTCAGTATAGAATTGCAAACTCTTTAAGTTAGGAAAGATGGTAGAGTACTTGTATCTAATTCACAAATATGATAGACTGGATGTTAATTGTATACCATACTCTGCATACTTTACATAATTGTTGTGGTTGTACTCAATTATGTCTGAGAGAAGAGGTTGTTTTGTTTGTTTGTTTTTTATTGGACAGCAAAAGTAAGATGTTGGAGACTGGTGCTAATGATTTGAATCTGTGTGCCCAGATGCTGAAGGCCCTGGTTCCCAATTGGCTTTTAATCCATCAATAAAGATGCCAACACCCAAAAGCTGGGCACAGTGCGGGACACTGACAGTTGCTTGGGTTGGATGCTGAGAGGAATGGCAGAATCACCTGAACTGGCATAAAAAGAAGGGGATGCAGTATCGGCAGGTGATAAGGCCACCCAACCATGTAAGACTGGATAAGTGGCCCCTGGCCACTTCCACGATTGGCCTGGGGTTTCAGGGAAAGGTTCAGCCTTTGAGGTAGCCAAGGCATTTTAAAATTAACCGGTGTCTATGTATTTTCCATGCAAAGACCCGAGATGGTCCTGAGTGCGTGTGTGTGTATGCAACCGGCTGGGAGCACAGAGCAGAGTAGTGAAAACTCACTGCTACACTGCTTAGCTCTGGTGAAGATGGGAGTAGCTGTTATTTTTCAACGACAGACAAAAATCCTATAGAAATACTTAGTTTTATAAGCTTGAAGAATATAAAGTTTGGGAGAACTATCACAGTTGAGAAATAAGGGAGGACACAGGAAGAGCTCTAAATTTTAAATGAAAACTGGGCCTGAATTTCTCCATAACTTCCCTGTTAGCTACCCCTGCCCATTGATTCTAAGCAGCATCTTTAAGGCTGTAAACTAGACAGTTATCCTTATCAACATAGCAATTTCCAGGTCAGCCAGGACTACATAGTGAGATCTTGTCTACAAACAAACAAAAATACCCCAATATCCAAATACCTGCTATACATGTAATTGAGACTCCAGAAAGAAAAGACAAGAAGAATGAAGAAAAAGAAATAAAAAAAACCTACCCCCCCCAAACTTTCCGGATTTGATATAAAAATATCTAAACTTATAGATTCAAAGAGAAAGGGGGAAATATTAGAAATTTTAAAAATCTAAACTGGCCAAGCAATGGTGGTGCACGTCTTTAATCACAAAACTTGGGAGGCAGAGGCAGGCGGATTTCTGAGTTCAAGGCCAGCCTGGTCTACAGAGTGAGTTCCAGGACAGCCAGGGCTACACAGAGAAACCCTGTCTCGAAAAACAAAACAAAAAAAAACTAAACAAAAATAATCTAAACTGAATTATAAATGGTATACCTTAAATCTACCATATCAGTTACATTAAATATAAAAGGACTAAAAGTCCCAATTAAAAAGTAGAAACTGTTAGACTAGATTTTAAAAAAAAGGTCTAATACACACACACACACACATCCATGCACATACACACACATATAATTTGTGGAGTTTTGTTTTGCTTTTAATTTCAGGAGTTCTATATATAGTTCTCTGTCTGTTCTGTAACTCACTGTGTAGACCAGACTGTCCTCAAACTCACAGAGACTTGCCTATCCCTGCCTCCAAAGTGCCACAACTAATGATGTGCACCACCATGCCCAGCTTGGTTTTTCAGTTTTTTAGTCTTCTATAAGCTGGAGTTGAAATCACTGGGTAGCTGAGGATGATCTTGAACTCCTGAACCTTCTGCTTCACTTCTCCCTTCCAAATACTGGAATTACAGCCTATTATATCTGCTATTTAAGTTTAAAACTCAAGACACTTTGAAAGTTAAACAATAAAAAAAGGCTGGATCATGTAAACAGTAAACAAAAGAAGCCAAGGGTAGTCATAATAATATCAGTTAAATATTCTGTGACATGAAATTAAAAATGACCTATCAAGTTTCTGGCTTAGGCTCAGAGAAGGGACAACTGGTACTCTGTCAGACTGCAAAGGTAAAAGCCCCGGAGATGGTTCAAGATGGCCAAGGAGTCGGAGGATGAACACAAGGCTTTCAAGCAGAAACAAAAAGAGGAACAGAAGAGGTTCAAGGAGCTAAAACAAAGGTTGAACGAAAGGGCTCCCTGACTATAGGTGAAATAAAACCATTCAAAGAGCAAGCTGTTCCTTCTGCCTGAGATCATGGTGACTCTCAGTTCATTCCTAGTTAAACACCTGTTGTCCCTGTTACAACATCCTTCGCCACCTACAAAGTGAGCTGCCTGACACAGGTGCTCAGAACTGAACTGGGGTTCTCTGGAAGAGCAGCAATCACTCTGAACTCACTCCCAAGCTATGTCCTCAGCCTGATATTATCTTGGTAGACAATATTTATGGCATTTTAAAGAGCTGCTTATTATGAGCTGAGCACCTAGACATCTAAGGGTATAAAAGTTGTCAAAGGACCTTTGTGTGCCCCTGCATGCCGATCATCTAGAATATGGAGAGGAGAGCAAGGGGCATCTGGAATCCAAGGTCAATGTTAGCTACAAAGAGAAGTCAAGGTCAGCCTGGGCTACATAACACCCTGTATCAAAAAAATTAAATTGTTAAGGCTCCTCAAGAACTAGTAACATTCCAAACAGCTTTTATTCAGCTCACCACTTCTCTGTCCCCTACCCTCAAAAGCTACATTTAATAGCCACAAGCCAAAGTAGCCAATTCTGGTTATCTTTGATGAGAGTTAAACCTTAGTGGCCCTGTGGATTTAAAAACCAGAACAGCCAGTTACCATTTTATGAATATGGTTAAATTTTCAGTCATGATATTTCTAAAACTAGTGGCTGTATGGACAAAAGCGTCAAACACTTCCTGCATATGAGGAAAGAGAAAACCTCAAACACAGTTGGCATCAAGACTGCTCTCTCAAGAGTCATCTCTCACACCATTTTATAGAAATCCCCCTTTCAGCCCTGAAAGCTCTGGCTTGAAATTTACTCAGCGGCTTTCCAATGCTCTCATATTTTATCTTACTCATATGAATCCAGCCCAGCTCTCTACTTTTTTTTTAAACATATATTCTGTCAACTAAATATGGAGCCAACTTAGCTGAGTGATCCCAGGTAATAGGAGTGTGCCAAGACATGGCATGAAGCATGGACCGGAGATTAACAAAGACGGCAGCAGCCTGTCTGTCCTGCCTTTGGATTGCTTACTGCCCAACCAGACATGCTACCCTAGGCTTTCTTAGAATGGTGTCTTTCTGGAATAGGCTACCCAGTTCACCTTGCTTCTATCTGGCCTTGTCAGAATATCAAGGCTTTTCCTTATGCCAGACAATGGTCTTCATTCATTCCTGTGGATTCCAAAAACAATACTTTCAAAATTTTTTTGTTCTTGGCAAGGGACCAACCAGTCGATGTTCTTTATACAGACTGCCCTGTAAATCTAAGAGGTGGAAGGAATTTCTGCAAAGAAGAAAATGTAAGGGCAGGGAGATCAGAATAAAATGTATTCTGGAAGCACATGGAGTGGAACCCTGGGGTCTGAACTCAACCCAACTCAAAGATCCCCTGACCCACCTCACGGTCCTTGTTACATAAGCTAGTAACATTCACTTCTCCTTTCCCAAGGAGGATGGGAGTTCTGAACACAGAGTATATCTCCTAGGCAAGAGCTTTGACTGTGAAAGGTTAGAGGTAATTTTTGTTTTCATTTCTCTGTGTATGTATGTGTTGAGGATGAAAGCAAAGTTGGCTACTCAGATACATCTTTATCTCTGAGGTGTACCTCACAGTGGATTATCTAATAACAGGATCACTTGTCAGTATCTACCATAAATATTTTCTGGACTATCATTACATAATCTAAACCTTTCTTCTGTGTTTTCTAATATGCTTAACCTAGCTAGTCTCAAGAACAAGGAGTGGTAAGTACTTCATTTCTCACACTTAAAAATGTTTTTTTACAAAGAGTGAGTTACCAAGATAGAAAGTTAACTTAAAATAATTTCTAATCTTGACTAGGAGAGGTAGTATGTTGTTCCAATAGCTCAGATTCCTCAGTGTGGTGGCACCCTCGTCCTTCCTCCCCTGTGGGAGTCTTCACATCACCCCAAGGTACCACTAACAATGCTGGAATGCAACTGATTATTGAAATCTAGACATCATGGTGGCTACACCCCTAAATACAACTGCAAGCACAAAGTAAAGACACACTTGAAAGCAGTCAAATTTTAACCTTAAACTATCTCCGAAGTGAATTTCTCCCCTTGCTACCAGTAAGTGGGTTCTACAGTGAATCAAAAGCGCATTGTCCTTTAGAGCACAAAACAAAAATAGTGCTTTCTCTAAGTAAGAAAAAAAAAAGTCGTAAGATATGCTTCAAAGCACATCTTAATGTTGAAAATTTCTCAAAAAAATGTAAAAAAAAGGAAAAAAAAAGACCCTCTTCCCTTTCTTCTAACTCAGCTTTCCAATCTCTCTCCTTTTCCTGTCTGGTCTCCTGGGGACATCTTAGGAGATGAAAACAAGCCACGTTGGCTAAGTTCCTGGGAATCGAATCCAGGACCGCACACACGCTAGACACGCACTGTAGCTCTGAGCTGAACTCTCAGCCCCTTAGGTGTGCATCTGTACAGAATGAGAGGGGGTTTCTGCCTCTCCTTTATTTTCTCTCTTGGGTACTGGGATTCAAATACAATAGCTAGAGCTGAACTGATGGGGCAGGGGCGACAGCCCAGTGGGTCAAGTGTTTACTGTGCAAGCATGAGAACCTGACACGGAAGAAAACACCTGTAACCCCAGAGTGGATGTGCGTGTGTGTGTGTGTGTGTGTACGCGTGTGCATGAGTACGCACATGTCTGTGTGTGTGTGCAAGTGTGCACAGAGAGAGAGAGACAGGTGTGGCCAAGAGGCTTGCTTCCCAAGCCAGTCTACCAAACATGGAGAGCCCCAGGCTCAGTGAGAGACCCTGCTCACCCCCAAAGAAAAAGAGAGCAAAGGAAAGGAAAAAAGAGAGAGATGGAGAGTGATAGACTCCTGGCTGCCACATGTGCACACATGGGTAAGCACCTTTCTATCTACATATATGTTCATCACATACATGCCAGAGTTGAAGTGTTCAATGGCCCCCTTGGGAAAAAAACCAAAATAAAACAACAACAAAATCTGGACTGAGGAAATGCCTCAGTCTGCTCAATAGAAATTGAGTCTGATCCTCGGAACCCATTGGATAAACTAAACTGCTCGTGGGGTTGGACAAGGAAGAACACTGGCTGCTCTTCCAGGGGATCTGGGTTCAATTCCCAGCATCCATGTTGCAGCTCACGACTGTCTGTAACTCTGATCCCTGGGGATCTGACACCCTCTCTGGCCTCCACAGTTATCAGGCATGTATGTGGCACACAGACATACATGTAAACAAAAATACATACACATAAAAAATAAATAAATTTTTACAAGGCAGGACATGAGCATGGTGGTGCACATCTGTAATCCCAGCATTAAAGAGGTAGGGACAGGCAGCTTCTTGGGCATCAATGGTCAGCCAGACTTGTCTGTTTGCTAAACTCTAGGCCAGGGAGAAACTAAAACCCAGATATGGTATCTGAGGAACAATACCTAGAGTTGTCCTCTGGCTTCTACATGAACACAGTTAGAGTGCCTGCGTTCTGGCACTGATGTGTCCACCATCTGGACTTCCATGGGAAAGACAGACATCTGTGCCTTGACTTTAACCCACTTTGGGGCTGGGGATTCAGCCCAGGGCCTCATGAATGCTAAGCAAGTGTTCTAACACTCAGTCCGACTTGGATCTTGTTGGGGCCATTGTCAGTTCTCCGTCCCTGGCAGCCAACTCTGGCTCTGCAGAATGCATACTTCCCTGTTTCTGCATACCCTGTCACTTCAACTAGACTATAGGTTCCTGGGGAATAGAAGCTCTGATACTGCACAGCACCAAAATACTTAATGACTGACCTAGATTTCGATGAGCTTGTTATTACATAATTCTGGATGGGTCATTCTTTAATATTATCTGGAGGCAGAACATAATGATAAATGAGTTTGTTTTTTTTTTTTAAAAAAGGGCCAAGGTAACAGCTGGTCCAGATATAGTCAGATTCACTTTTCCCCCCCGTTTCTTGTTTTACTCCAGGGAATCAATTCAGAGAATGAAAAGAGAGTTTAAGAAAACATGGTATTATTCTGGTACATAATACTACCTATTCTGGTACATAAGTTACAACTACATGTAGGTTTCTTTTATTATGTTTTTTTTTTTTTCATTTTCTTGATGAGTGTTTCATTATGTTGCTCAGGCTAGGCTCCAATTTCTGGGGCTCAAGTGATCCTCCTGCCTCATTCTCCTGAATAGACTATAAGTATAGCATCACAAAGAGAGATTCTGTGTGTTGTGTGTGTATGTGTGTGTGTGCGCGCGCGCATGTGTGTATTGCTACAGTGTGCATGTGGAGGCCAAAGGTCAACCTCTGGTGTCAGTCCTCAAATTCTACTTTGTTTGAAACAGGGTCCCTGTCATTATCGTCTGCTTCATATGCCAGGCTCACTGGCCTATGATCTACTGGGGTTTTCCTGTCTCTAGTCCCATTTCCTGGGAAGAGCAGTAGGATTATAGACACCTGTGCTGTGTGGTGTCTGCTTTTGTTGTTTTGTCTTTAAACATGGGTCCCAGGGGTCCCAAACACAACTCCACATGATTGCGTGGCCAATGGTTTCGGTCTCTGAATTGAGGTTTTTAAAGACGCCAGCACAGGAGCTGGAGAGGTAGCTCAGCAGTTAAGGACACCAGCTGTTCTTCCAGAGGACCCAGGGTCAATTTCCAGCACCCACATGGCAGCTTACAACTGTCTGTAACTCCAGTTGTAAGGGATCCAGAGCCCTCAGAAAGACATATGTGCATGCAAAACACCAATGCACATGAATAAAAATAAATACATCTTTAAAAAGCAGCAGCTCTAACGCAATGATAATATCTGTCCCTTGGGAGTGATGATGCCTGCCATTTGTAGCACCTGGGAGACAGAGGTAGGAGAACTTAAGAGTCCATACCAGCCTGGACTACATACTAAGTTCTAGACTAGCCTAGGCTAAAAGTGAGACCCTGTCTCAAAGAAAAAGGACTTTTTGTCTAAAAAGAGACTAACCATTTCCTAGCCCTCTGATTTCCATGGGATATTTTTCTTGTAGCCTCAACTTTTCTTATTTCACATGCTCTTTAGGAAATGGATGTCTCAATAGATTGATAAAACTGCAAAGAATTTATCTGGCTCAACAACAGTCTCCTTCAATTGGACATTCTGCAGCCATGGCGCCGTGAAGATGGTCAGAGTAGGCAGGTCAAATATTCTCCTTCTGAGTCTATTTACCTTTAACCTAGTTAGGAATACCTTTGCTCATAATTATCTTATATAAACTTTGGCCTAGTTTCCTTCCCATCAATGATTGATTTTGAGTGAGTGGAAAA
Organism: Tokudaia tokunoshimensis; assembly: GCA_036184795.1. Classification (NCBI taxonomy): domain Eukaryota; kingdom Metazoa; phylum Chordata; class Mammalia; order Rodentia; family Muridae; genus Tokudaia; species Tokudaia tokunoshimensis. The sequence goes on from BTHU01000017.1 coordinate 1,056,601, forward strand.
TGTGTTTACATCAACCATAAACCCTTTTGTTTCATTTATCTATAGACTGGGAGTTAGATTCTCTCTAATGTCTTAGTATCTTACCAAACAGCATCCGAAGTTCCCTGCTGACCTAACAGAACTCATGCCCCACCAAAGTACCCTATTTTACATGAGGTAATAAGCAGAGCTAGATCCTGGCATCATATGGATGTTTATCTCTGTCTACAAAACTCTGTATTAGAAGACATTTTACTAATGTCCATCACATGTTCCTCAAAGGAAATGAGCTGTGGCTTGTGCTTCTAAATTATAAATTTTACTACTCTGAAGACAACACCAGATGACAGAAAGAAGACAAACTTTTCTACAGACACACTTTGTACAAACAAGCACCGTGTGCACTCCATCTAAGCTCTCTGAAGTAGGAGAGGGAACTGTGATGGAGGGATTCAGTTAACTGCTTGGAATCTCTGTAAGCAGTGGTCCTGACATGTGAGTAGAGGTTTAACTTGAAAGCCCATCTAGGTTCCAGCCTATTACAAAGCTTTCCGCAAGCCTTGTCGGCTGCCAAATCCCCAGCCACACCCCCAATAACTGAGCACCTTTTTTTGCCTCCTTAGAACACGGCACAGCCTTCTTTTAAGCTTTCGGATTGACGTTTCACTTCAGTGGTCTCTGAAACTCCCTGTACTCTGTGGTAAAACTGGAAAAACATTTTGTCATTCTCAATCTTGACTCGTTGACTCTGAGAGGACTATCTGATTTGCCCTGGTCTGACTGGTGGCATGTTGCAGAAGGAACACTGCGGAGTTCTCAGCTGGGCCTCCGAGGCCGTGGCAGCCACTGTGCTTGGTCAGTAAACCTCCTTCCATCAACAGAAAAGTTCAGGGTGAGCCTGCATGCAGATGACGCTCCAAGATGCGGAGCTTAGTGAGGGGCCACAGCGGAGGTTCCCCCAGCACCTAGCTGTCTTGACAGCTGACAACATATGCACAAATGATACTGGCCAAGACCCCAAAATACCTTCAGCAACCTTAGCTCAAACTGTTCCACCCCTGGGACTGAGCAGAGCAGTTGTTTTAAACCACTAAGTGCTGGGAAGGTTTGTCAAATAGCAAAGCTAACTGATACAGCCTCTCCAACTTAGAGCAGAGACTTGAAATTTTTTTTTCTCAAGACTTTATCTGTAGAACCCAGAAACTGAGTGTATGTGTGTTGCATGTACTTATTAGTATGGGTATATGCATATGGGTACATGTGTGTGGAAGTAAAGTGGTTAATGCAGGCTGCCTTTTCTCAATCACTATCTTCGATTAGTTCTTCAAGGGTCTCTGAGTGAGCCTGAAGCCCATCAACCTGAGTGGACTGGCTGGCCTCATGAGTGCCAGGGCCTTGACTTCCATCTCCCTGGTACTGGGGTTACAGGAACATATCACTGTGTCCAGCCTTTTTTTTTTTGTAAGATTTATTTATTTCTATTTCATGTATATGCGTGTTTGTTAGCATATATGAATGTGTACCACATTGCATGCCTGGTGCCCATGGAGCTCAGAAGAGAGTCCAGAATTAGATTTATAGGCATCTGTGAGCTGCCGTGTGGGTGCTTGGAACTAAAACTGGTCCTCTGCAAGAGCAGCCAGTGCTCTTAACTCCTGATCTACTTCTCCAGTCCTTATGCTCATTTTTCCAAGGGTATTCTGAGTATCTGAACTCAGGTTCTCGTGTTCACTGTGCAGGAACTGCACTGACTGAGCCATTTCCTCAGCCAGATAGGAGACTCTTGACAACTAAAATGAAATGGTACTAGGCTCCAAGGTCACTGATGAGCTTACTGATAATAGCTTGCTTTCTTCCTTCTCCAGGCAAAGGCCAGTATGATTCTGCCCAGAACTCCTCACTTTCAGACTGTTGGTTACATAGTGTGCATGAAACTCCGGGTTAGGTCTGCATAACCTCCTGAACCCAGAGTAGGGACAAATTCGTAGTCATAATACTCTTGAGTAGGAGGACCAGAAGTTCAAGGTCATACTTGAATAGTTCTTCAAGCTGCTGACAAGGAAATGGCACAGCCTTCTCTGTCTCACAAGGTCCCAGAGAAAAATACAAGGTTTCTGATTATTTGTTGTCTTCCTTACATTTCGGCAACTTTGTAACTTTGAGGTTAGCCTGAGTTACACGAGATCCAGTCTCAAAATTGGAGTGGGGAGTAGCTTTGTAGACGCCCAGCTTGTTAGCATGACCAAGTTTGAGAAGTAAATTAGAAACAAGCTTTTTAACAGGATGTTGTTTAAAAATGAAATAATCAGAGATTCTTGCTACTTTCTAGCAACCGTGTTCCAGAATATTGTACCTGAGCTTCTGAGAGAATGCTCTTTTACAGGCAGAAGAGGCTGTGCCTGTGTAAGATCAGCGTTAACTTGTTAAAACAGAATTTTCTATTATGCCATTTCCCTTTTTACAGCAAAATGTTTTTATTCACATAAATTCAACCTCAGTTTTTCATACAAATGAGTGTTTTCAGTTTAGCAAGAGTTGACTCTAAACACAAGTCACAGACTGTACCATTGCAACATTACCATCAGCTTAAGAAGACTAACGCACACACACACACACACATACACATACCACTATCTTTCATAATCACCCTGCTTTAAGACTCTGGAGCTGAATCTGAAATATAAAGCTGCTAAGTCACATGGAAAAATTGTACCTGGTGGCTAAATAGAATAATGGTGGCTCAAAAATGCTGTGGTATCAGCTGGCTACCAGCCACAAGCACCTGCAAATTCAGGTGGACAAAAAAAGGAACTGATTGCCTGTGGAAAAATAAAGATGACCTACAAGCTGATGCTGAACATTTTTCACACTTGGACCTAAGCTAGGCAGATAAGATCAGCAAATCTAAGGACCAAATTCAAAGTGTGGTGTGAGAGCCTCCATCTACTACTGTCTCGGGAACTTGGAGCTCCTGTTCTGCAGAGTACTGCTCCATCAGGGGCTGCAGCTTGTATGATGGCAGGGGGCGGTAGCTCTAATTTCTTTTGCTCATTTACCCTTGGTTCTTGTGGTTAGTATGCTAAGGATCATTTCCTGTGAGGTGATCAGTTAGGAAAGGGAGGCAAAAGAATCAGATGTAAGTAATAAGTAATAGCTTAGGAGATTGCTTTATTTATTCATGAAGGTGTGTTGGGGGGGAGGGAGAGGTATACACCTAAGGGGGAAAAAAACTTTGTTTTGTTTTTTTTTTTTGAGATAGGATATCTCTGTGTAGCCCTGCCTATACTGGAACTCACTCTGTAGACAAAGCCAGCCTTGAACTCACAGAGACCACCTGCCTCTGCCTCCCAAGAGGTGGGATTTAAAGGCATGTACCACCACGGTGGTGGTGGTAGGATGAGGGTTGTGATATGTACCCTAATAGCCTAGAGCTTACTATAAAGACTAAGCTAGCCTTGAATTCACGGAAATCTACCTGCCTCTGCCTCTCTTTGCTGAGATTATAGGTGTGCCCCATCATGATCACTCAGCCTGAAATATTGACATATCTGTAAGAATTAAGTGAAGAACAGAAAACAATCTTTCACAGGTACCTGTATCCTAATTCTTCACTGAGATGGATCATATGAAGGATGTAGGATTCCTTGCTTGTTCCAGTGAGGCCAGGCAAAAGCAAGATAGTAGGTCTGGTGCTGGCATCCACATAGCATGCACTGTTATTGTTATCAAACCAGTCCAGTGAGATCTGCCCTCCGTCTGCAGTTTTAATGAGTTCACTGCAAGTGAGAGTTCCAAAGGCATTACTGAGCAGTCCTTTCAGATGCATCTTGATGTTTTCATTCTATAAATATGACATTATCTTGTCATCTCAAAATAATTTATCTACATTCACATATATATACATAGCTATAAAAATCATCTCCCTTCATCACAAAAATATTGTGACGATTAATGCCATATTTTCAGCAGCTCCAATAAAAGGTAATAGGTTAAAAAATGAACTCCAAAAGGGGTATCAGGGCAACTGGTGTGTATGTGTGGGTGTTTGTGTTAATGTGGTAAAAATGCATTATATACATGAATAAAATTATCAAATAATAAATAAAATATTTTAATTTAAAAAAGAATAAGCTTCAAAGAACCTTAAATATTTGAGTGGGAGTGTGGTAAAGCCCCTGGCTAGCATGCACAAGGCTTTCTATTTATCTGTGGTACCACATACACACACACACATAGCCCTTTATATATCTACATTCATTATTTCCTTATTCCTCTCAAATGCCCAGTCTCTATTTGATTGAGGTCATACAGATACCAACAGGGAATTATGAGGAAGTCCAGGGCCAACTGGCTCCATGCTACAACTGTTTTAATTCAATGATGCAGCCCCTCACTGAGTACCTTACACAATCTGTTCTTGAACAACTTCTCACATAGCATCTGTGGGCCCAAAAGTACAAGTTGGCAGAAAAAAAAAAAAAGGAAATTCTGGAAAGACTAAATGACTCAGGGAAATTAGTAACAGACACCATTTAAATCTCCTGGTTAGATATGTTCCCCATCCATGACTGCAACACCTCAAAGACATTATCCTCAAAAATCAATGTGCTTATTACTGAGTTCTTTTGTGGGGAGACACACAAAACCTAACGCTATTGATAGCTGTCTAACCCTTATCCCAGGATCCTCAACATGTGAACACATTAGTGCATCTCATCAAGGTGTCTGGGTCCTCAAGGACAAATTGGAAAACAGTATCACAGCTTCCTTCTGCCCTCCAAAGAGCTTCTCACATCCCAGAAATAAGTCAGGACGTTCATTCTGTCCATTCACGTTAGGATGAAAAGGAGACAAAACAAAAAGGTGGGGAAGGGATATATCTGAATATTTTTCTGCAGCTGGAGGTAGGTAGGTGGGTAGACCTGGCATCCCTCCTATTTTCCTGTCTCTTTAACATTGTTTCTTTTGTTAACCACAGGTGTATTAACTAAGAACTGGAAGCCGGAATTAAAACCTGTGATTTAGAAGACACATCTCAAGATGGACATTCACTTACTTCCTGTACTGCACCGGGGGCTTGGCAGTGATGAAGGGTCTCAGCAGTGTCTGTCCTCGGCTCTCCCAGCACCAGACAGTTGGGTAATAGGTTTCTGTCACCACGGGACAGTGGTCCTGTAGGAAGCGGCTGAAACTCTCCCCTCCAATCACTAACTGGGGTTTCTGCCGGGAGAAGCAGCATCGGTAAGGGGTCCAGAACAAAGTTTACGGCGGTCGTAAACCAGCAACCAGTGGACTTAGCAGTGTCCCCACCCGAAGGCCGTGAGCGAGTCCTCCGATTCCATCTCCCCGGAGACTGACGCACAGAATTCACAATCACAACAGTCTCAAGCTGCGCTCAGTCTCATCCCGGGAGAAAGGCGAGCAAAGTCCGAGTGCCCTTCCCTAAGTACTGCAGCTGTGCAGGCCGGACCGAGGCCGGGAGGACCTAGGGGCAGGACTCTGGACCTCAGCCGGAGGCCAGGGTTGCCCGCGCACCCGCGGGTCCCCGGGGCCCGCCACCCTCCACTGCCCCCGCCCCCGGCTCACCTTGGCAATGCTGCTCAGGTAGTAGCAGGCATAGGCGACGCTGAAGCCCAGGATCAGAGACAAGCCCACCCCCGAGCCGAAGAAGCCGACGCGAACCTGGTGCTCCAGGTAGAGCGCCAGCTCCCGGGACAGCACCCGCAGGTCCATGGCCAGGCGCTGCATGGTGCGAGCCCGGCGCAGCTGCAGCGGAGGCCAGCTCGCGGGAGCGCGGCGGACCCGAGACGCGGGGAGGAGGCGCCTACGGGGTGGAGCGCAGCTTCGGCCTCAGCCAACGGCGGCCCAGGAGGAGTGGCCCAGCCCGGCCCTCCCCACCCCACCTGCGAACCTTCCAGACGCGCGCTGGAAAGCCCCCGGCCGTGGACCCCTAGTGTCCCTCCGGAGCCAGGAGAGAGCGCGCGAGCTAGATGAAAACAAGCAGGGCCGCCGCTTGACCTTGAACTAGGAGACTCAGCCCACCTCGGGAGGCAGCAGTTTGCAGAGTGCCGGCACTTTCTTCAGATTCCAAAGCAGACGCGGAAGGAGAGCTTGCACGACTCAGGGAGAGAATCCTCTGTCCTACTAGAGCTTGCATCCCTAGGGAGACTGTTTAAAAGAAAAACATCCCATCAGTTGCAAGATGCTCATGCTGGACGTTCAGTCTCCCGGTGAATCTTTTAAATAGCTAAGGGCTATTAATGAGAACTAGGTCTAGAAAAGGCCAGGTACTAGAAATAGGATTCAATCATGTGGCTGATTAATTAACTCACAGGTGTATGACTACCTAGGATGCACATAGGAAACCATTTATAAAGTAGGCTCTCTTAGGCTTGTTTGTGGTAACATAACAGAAGTCTGCGAGTAAAAGACATCTGAAACAAGGGTGGCAAGATTAAATGAGGAAACAGCGAAGGTAAGGGCTGCTGAGACTACAAAAAAAAAGTGTGAGTTCTAAATTACTTGACTATATTGCTCTTTTTCTTTTTAAAGACAGAGTCTTACATAGCTCAGGCTGGACTTGAACTCACTACATAGCTAAGAACTTACAATTTTCCTGCTTTCACCTTCCTAGTGCTGGGACCATCAGCCAAACAGGGATTGCCACCAACCCAAGTTCATACCCTGCAGGGGATAGAACTCAGGGCTTTGTGCCTGCAAGGCAAGCACTCTACCAACTGAGCTACATCCCTAGCTACATATCGCCTATTTTTATAGCAGCGCTTGGTTCTTTGTATTTGTGGATTACACTATGAGGTGGCAATACGTGTCTAATCTATAGGGATCGATTCAGGGTAACTAGCATGTGCATTGCTGTAGATAGTCATCACCCCTTTGTGTTGGGATCCTAACAGTTTTGAAATAATAAAATGTTGTCAACAGGTAAGGATTGTAAGTTAGTGATCTCTCACTTCACAGGGAGATGAGATGGGTTGGAAGTGAGCAATTTACTTGGTTTTGCCTTGGTCATTGAAGCTTGCTGGAGTTAGTCCCCAGAATAACTTCACCTTCACTGAGTAAGGCTCTCTGGATAGCTCCGTCTCACTTTGTTTTTGTTTCTCTAGACCAACAGTTCTCAACCTGTGGGACTCGACCACTTTGGTGGGGATAGAACGATCCTTTCACAGGGGTGGCAAATCTAATATCCTGTATATCAGATATTTACATTATGATTCATGACAGCAGCAGTTGTGAATTATCAATGAAAGTAGTCAGAGACCAGCCTGGGCTACAGGAGACTCCGCCCCTTTCCCCAGTGTTGCAGAGCCGGGCCCACGACAGCTTTTTGTTTTGGCCTTGAGTTCTGCTCTGGGATTGGCACTGTCATCTCTGCCCCTGGCTTGTGGGAATTCCTAGTGGTCCCTGCCTCTTAACTTGGCTGGTGTAAGTAGAGTAAAAATATGCAGTCTGGGATACAGTTTAGCTTTCCTTCAGGAAACAGGAAAACAACCTCCTGGTTTTCATTATTTTTCTTCTGCTTGCGCGCGCATGCGTGTGTGTGTGTGTGTGTGTGTGTGTGTGTGTGTGTGTGTGTGGTGCTGGAGATTGAGCCCACAGCCCCATGCAATGTTGAAAGTGCTCCACCACCGAGTTATGTCCCTAGCTCTCATTTTCAGCTACAGTCTAGTGAAAGGCAACTGGAGAAGAATTTCTGAAAATAAGTGAGTGAAGACTTAAAAGTTAGCCCAGCTTTTGGTTGCTATTACAGAGGAGGCAGAGAGTGAGAGTGGCTGATAGAGGAAAGAGGCTTATGTTTCTGGAAACTGGAAGTCCAGGATGAGGGACCTCATCTGACAAGGGTCTCATACATGGCAAACATCAGAAAGACAGCAGGCTATGCAGAAGAGGCAAACAGAAGTGCTCTTACAACACCTTCTCTTTATCACCCATACAGTCCCATAAAACCAAACACTTACTACCTCAAGAATTAACTTAGTCCTTCCAGAAAGGGAGGAACCCTCTTGACCACTCAATTACCTCTTTAAGTCCTCACTCATATTAGGGACAAAATTTTGACATGAATTTCAAATAAATAATACATTGTTTATAGCAATATATTGATATATGCTATATATATGCTATATGTAATATGTTGATATATGCTATATATTTTATACAGTATACATAATATATGATATATATGGTATACTGTTATATAGCATATGTTACATAATATAGCAGATATTAATATATGTATATATATAACATGTAGCATATATTATATACATGTAAGTACATATAAGTCCAGAAAAATACAAAAGAAAAAAGAATGGATGATTCCAGAGAGTGACAATAGGCAGCTATATATGAAAAACATAATTAACTTGTCATTAAATACCTTTCTATATCTTTTATATTTTGTATCATGTTTTTGTATCACATGTAAACAACAACAAAGGACAAAGAGAACTGTATTAGTTAACATTGTTTCAAGGTTAAAGCTAAACCACAGAAGGCAACCTGTCTTTTAAACTTTGGAGGAATGTCTTTGCTGTCTAGACAGATCTGTGAAGGTGACGGTGTGTGGGTGGAGCTCTATGAGCACCCTGTACAGAATATATTGTAACAAGGAAGACTAAGGCAAATCTGTTCCATGTTACCTTGTTAATAGTCTATAAGCACTACCCCTGGATTTCATAGGAAATTCATCAATTCCCATATCTTAGAGGAAGGGAGAATTTTTGCTCTAGTTTCAGTTTCAGGTGCTGAGGACTAAATGTGTGGTCTGTTCATAGTATGCATGTGCTTTGTTAATTAGCTATGCCTCCAACTGTGGAGAAATACACAAAGCTCACAGCAGAGTCTTGAATGCATTTGTGGCCTCTCCCAGGGTAGCAGGATGTTAGTAGCACTTCCCTTCTTACCGTGCTGGGGATCTGTGCAGCTCTCTGGGTTTAGTAAGTGATGTTTGGCCTGGCCTAAACACCCATGTCAACATTCTAGGTGCTTTTCCCTCTTTCTGGGCCATACAGACAGACTGGAGGGGGAGAGGGAATTGGGGCTTTGGGTTCTTGACCTTGGATTTATTTTAAAGACCTTTCTGGTGGTAGGTGCACAAATGCTGGCTATTTGTGAGATGAATGAACTCATCGCTTACAATGGGGAAAGATGAGTGGGCACTCCTGTGGCTAGACAGATATGTAGGCCACACTACTGAATGGTTTCTGATAGACTCACTCTTGTTCAGTGTCTTCTAATAGGCTTTCTTGGCTCATCTTCATTGCTTTGCTCTTGTCAAGGAGTCCCTTTGTTCAGAGGCAACTACATATGCGTCAGGCTTTACCAATGATGACGATGCAGCAGGACTGGATATATAGCAGCCAGGTTTCAATGCCCAGAACTGAAAAAAAGCGTAAAACCAGACACATACTGAAAGCTGCAAGTCAGTTGGAAACACTTGCTTAGAGTCTAACTTTTACATTTTTGTTTTGCTTTGCTTTGTTTTGACAGGATTCCCCTTTGTGGTCAAGGCTGACTTGGAAATCACTGCTGGAATTATGGATATGGGCCACCATGCCCAGCATATATATATAATATATTATATATGTGTGTGTGTGTGTGTGTAGTGTATATATGTATACATCTATATGTACTGATTCTATGTGTGTATATATGTACACACACATATATATGTAAATATATGTGTGTGTGTGTGTGTGTATATATAACATATACTAGACATGGTGACCTATACCTGTAAAATATATATACATATATATATGTATATATACACACACATATATATACATAAGTATTTACTTAATTATAGTTGGATTATAGTTCCCATGCATATTACTTTATTTTTTTAAAGCTTTATTACATTGATTGAGTGTGTGTGTGTGTGTGTGTGTGTGTGTGCACACGTGTGTGCGTGCACGCGCATGCATGGTGGCTCCTATGGAAAGGAGGTCAGTAGATGACTGCAGGAGAGGTTTTCTTCTTCTCCCATGTGGATCCTGGGGGTTGAATTCAAGTTGTCATATTTGGCATCTTGGCACCCTTACTTTGGGCTTTGGCCACTGAAGCTCTTTCATTTTTGACACAAACTCTTGTTCAGCCCTCCTCTGTTGTTTAAGAAATTCCTTGCTGTCTACTCCCACAAGGGATTATTTCTAGTACTGTTACAGGCTTACTGGGCTATTCCCCTGTCCAAAGCCTTAAGCTAACTACTTCTCTAAAGAGCCATGGTTCAGTCTTTCTTTTTTAAAATCAAGAATGATAGAACCAACGACATTGGAGTATCACTGCCTTTAGTGATACCGTGAGCTCAGTGACATATACATGTATACTATCCACATATCTGCAATGTTTCCTTCTGCATTTATCTGAATATACGAAGTACCTCAAGATGAATTTCTTAACTCTCATATGAGTTCTCTGAGGGTTTATGAGGAAGAGTTATATCTCTTAGCAATGGTTCTCTATCTGCAATAGGGTACATCCTATATCTTAACCTTCTCCGGTTTGTAACAAGTCAGCATCAGAATCCAGTAAAGAAGAGAGCTTATGGTTTGTATTTACAGAGAATTCCAGAATGGAGAAACATAAGCAGACAATGAAAACACATCAGGTTTTACTCAATTTAAAATGTGCTATAGTCCTGTACAAATTATTACGAGAAATAACGAGCATCATTAAATTAATATGCTTTTTGTTAGCAAAATACTGTTACCTCCAATTTCATTTCTGTATCTTATTGTTATAATCACAGTCCTAACATGAGCACTATGATTTCAACTGATGGGCACTATGTGTTTTTTTTGTTTGTTTGTTTGTTTGTTTTTAAAAAAAGTCTTACTGGAGCTGCAGAGATGGCTCAGCAGTTAAGAGTACTGGCTGCTCTTCCAGAGGTCCTGAGTTCAATTCCCAGAAACTACATCGTGGCTCATGACCATCTATCTGATGCCCTCTTCTGGCATTCAAGCGTACATGCAGATAGAACACTCATAAATTAAATAAATAAATCCTTAAAAAACAAAAGCAAAAAACAGTCTAACTATGAAGCCCTTACTATGGCTTCGAACTCATAGTAGTTCTCCTGCCTCTGCCACTCTAGCTTTAGACAAAAACTAGAGACTATTCATCAAAGACATACACTACAAATTATAGCTTAACATATATATTATAGGCTCACTCTACTCTAAGAACTGAGGATGAAAAATCCCCAAGATGAGAGGAGTTAAAATAAGGAAAGAAAGGATGCCTATGTGGCCCAGGATGATTAGGGATGAAGGGTCAAGGGTCAGCTGAGTCTGGGGCCTTGGACCTCACTCCAGTCTGTGCATTTATACTGATGTTTGGAGTCTTAAGTAGAAATTCGTGCATGGCTTCTCTCAACACTAATTTGTTTATTAGATTCAGAGTCAAGCTGTATCCATAATAGGGAGAAAAATTATCCCTCCTTCCTCCAAGGTGACTGGCATCATTTGGGAATACCTTTGTGTAGAGAGGATTTATAGCCCAGTAGGGGGTGGGGAGAGAGAGAGAGAGAGAGAGAGAGAGAGAGAGAGAGAGAGAGAGAGAGAGAGAGAGAACCGAGAATGATGTTCTTTCCCCAGGAAAAAGCCAAGGACATACTTTTTATGAGACAGGGAAGAAGGAAGGAAGGAAGGAGGGAAGGAAGGAAGGAAGGAGGGAAGGAAGGAAGGAAGGAAGGAAAAAGGAAAGGAAGACAGCCAGATACAGATTATAAATACAATGACTAAGACAAAGATCTTATCAGAACTACAGCTTAATTCCTCTAGTTCCACTTCACGCAAAGAAGCAATTTCCTTTTAAATATTATTATCCACCGGCCTGCCTGCCCTGACTGTCCTGGAATTTGGAAGGTAGCAATACTTTTGTCTTTGCTTCCTGACTTGTGGAATAATATGTATGCACTGCCGTATCATTCTTAAGCAAGACAACTCTTCTAAATTGGATTTCCCCAGGCTTAGCTGTACACACACTATATGACAAGAGGATATAGTCCTTGGGAAGGAGACTTGGAACTGCAACCCAGGTGGAGGCAGTGTCCTTCCCTGCCTCAAAAATCACTGTACCCTCACAAGGTGTCTTACTTTCCTATTGCTGTGACAGAATAGCATGATCAAGGCAACTTATATAAAAGACTGCATCTAATTCAGCTTGTGGTTTAGACCAGTGGCTCTCAACCGTCCTAATGCTGTGACCCTCTAGTACATTTATCGTTGTAACCCCCAATCATGTTGCTACTTCATGACTGAAATTTTGCTACTTTTTTTTTTTTTTTTTTTTTTTTTTGGTTTTTTGAGACAGGGTTTCTCTGTGTAGCCCTGGCTGTCCTGGAACTGACCCAGGATGGCCTCGAACTCAGAAATCCTGCCTCTGCCTCCCAAGTGCTGGGATTAAAGGCGTATTCCACCACTGCCCGGCTTGCTACTGTTATTAATCACACTATAAATACTTGATATGCAGGATATCTGATATACAATCCCCAAAGGGACTGCGACCACAGGTTGGGAACCACTGATTTAGAGTGTTATAATCCATGACGATGGAGGAAAAGCATAGTGGCAGGGACAGCTGGGAACTCACATCCTGATCTTTAAACAGTGCACATAAAGAGGCACATTGGCAATGACATGGGCTTTTGAAACCTCAGTGCTCACCCCACCAATGGTATAGCTCCTCCCATAATAAGGCCACATCTACTAATCCTTCCCAAGTAATTCCACCAACTGGGGATTAAGTATTCAAACATATGAACCAGTGGGGACCATTCTCATTTTATTCTCTGATACATACCATTCTGTTTCATCCCCTCCCCTGCATGAGGGGGTCAGGATATGTGACTGTCATGGAGTATCTATCACTCTGGTGACTACTACTTCATACAACAAAGATAAAAGGGATTTTGCAGGAGTAATTAAAGGTCTCTATTCAGTTGACTTTGAGTTATCAAAAGGAAGATTATCTTGGGCAGATCTGATGTACTCAATTGAAACCTTTTGTACTGACTGGTTTTGTGTGTCAACTTGGCACAGGCTAGAGTTATCACAGAGAAAGGAGTTTTAGTTGGGTAAGTGCCTCCATGAGATCCAGCTGTGGAGCATTTTCTCAATTAGTGATCAAGTGGGGAGGGTTTGTGGGTGGTGCCATCCCTGGGCTGGTAGTCTTGGGTTCTATAAGAGAACAGGCTGAGCAAGCCAGGGGAAGCAAGCCAGTAAGGAACATCCCTCCATGGTTTCTGCATCAGCTCCTGCTTCCTGACCTGCTTGAGTTCCAGTCCTGACTTGCTTTAGTGATGAACAGCAATGTGGAAGTGTAAACTGAATAAACCTTTCCTCCCCAACTTGCATCTTGGTCATGATGTTTGTACAGGAATAGAACCCTGACTAAGACACCTTTAAAAAGGAGATCTGGATCAGGAGTAGAAGTCAGAGGCTTGACTGCTGGCCTTGAAAAACAGCTGCCGTGAGTTCCTTAGCTGCAGGTCAATGCATTTTGTAAACAACTGTGTGAGCTTGGAAGAGGACCTCAAATGTCAGACTCCACTACAGCTACGAGCAGCTTGACGACAGCTTTGTGGGACTGTGAGCAGAGGGCCCAGCTAATCAGATCTGGAGTCTTGATTCACAGAAACTGAGAGACAATAAACAAGTGTAAAATCACTGTACCCATGGTTTATAAAGCAGCAATTAATTGATATATCAGTCATTTCCATTCTATGGTACTTTCATCTATTTGTCTGTCTTTCTTGTTCCCCTGAATGTTTCTTATCAGTTAAAGAAGCTCACGTCTTTATAATCTTATAAATCTATTCCTAATCACATGTCCCCATGTACTTATTGATCTATCTGCCTTCCAAATAATAGATAAATATCTTGAAAGAATAGTGTGGCATTACATACAGCTTATATAAGGAACAAAATAGGGCTCTGTTTTTCTTTCATGTGAAGGCAGGTAAGATAGGGTGTTGGTGGCAACTCAAAGAATGTCTTCAGTGTCCCAAGATGCTATTTTCTATAGCTTAACATATGGTCTTATGGTTTCTTTTATGACTCCCCCAGTCCTTTTAATTGTATTGCAGGCAGATAGAAAGGGCAGGTAATAGAAGGGACTGTCACCTGTCTAAGGAGTGATCTCAGATGCCTCGCTCAATGACCTGCTTATACCTAACTCTATAGAACTGGGCCACATGGCCACACTACCTTTTTGAGAAAGTCTATCTTTAGTCAGGCACATGGCTCAACAGGGTACATGAGGTCTTAACAAAATTGAGGCCTTGTTTGTGAAGGAGATGGTGGCTTAGTCTACTTATGTTGCTATGAAAAAACAAATACTTTAAGTTAGGCAAAATTTTTAGCAGTGGAACTCTATTACTCAAGTATTAGAAGCTGTGAAGTCCCAGACCAACATGCCAGCAGTGATCGGGCACGGTGGTGCAGTTCCATAATTCCAACGTGGGAGGCAGAAGCAAGGGGGAACCTACAGGTTTGAGGCCTGCCTGGTTTACACAGCAAGTTCCAGTCAGGGTGCAGTAGTTCTCTTATTGCTGTGACAAAATGCCTAAGAAGGTAAGGTAAGGAAAAAAGAATCTATTCTGGCTCACAGTGAAAGAACATTTGCAGGGGTGGTGGCAGGCACTTAAGGGGACCAGTATCTAAGCCAGGATTCAGAGAAAGGAGGGGGATGGGAAAAGGGGAGGGAGAGAGCAGAACAGAGAGAAGAGAGTTGAGGGAGGTAGGAGGGACTGATATTCAGTTTATGCTCTCTTTATTCAGTGTATGACCCCAGTCCATGGAATGGGGCTGCCCATATTCAGGGTATAGGTCCTCACCTCAGTTACAACCCCTGGAAATTTTGTAACCTGATACACAAATATTTTAAAATTATAACATTTCCCTTGTGGTCCCTAAAGACTCATGTTCATTTCCCAATACACCATTCCTGCAGCTCCACCTCTAACCCTGCAGACCACCCCTAACCCTGCAGCCCATCTCTAATGCTGCAGTCCACCCTTAACCCTGCAGACCACCCCTAACCCTGCAGTTCATCCCTAACCCTGCAGTCCACCCCTAACCCTGCAGACCACCCCTAACGCTGCAGCCCATCTCTAATGCTACAGTCCACCCTTAACCCTGCAGACCACCCCTAACCCTGAAGACCACCCCTAACCCTGCAGTCCACCCCTCACCCTGCAGCCCTCCCCTCACTCTACAGTCCACCTCTAACCCTGCAGACCACCTCTCACCCTGCAGACCACCTTTCATCCTGCGGTCCATCTCTAAAAGTCCCCAAGTCTGGAAAGTTCTGATGGGAAAACACCAAAACAGCCCATTTTCTCAGTGGACCTTCTTACCTAGGCTAACCATCTTTGGAAATGATCATGTGAACACTCTCAAAGGCGTGTCCCATAGGTGATTCTGTCAAGTTGACAACCGAGATTAACCACAACACACTGCTAAATAGAAGAAAGGCATGGTCTCCCAAAATAAATACATATATAATAAACATTCAAAAAACAGTAACAGATTCAGCATAGGTCTCGCTGTATTTTAACATGGCAGAAGACACAAATAGGCTCCCTTCAACTTCTTTTTAAAATGATTCTTTTAACAATTTCATACACATATATAATGTATTTTTACTATACTCACCTCCCAATTATTCCCTCAGTCCCCTCTTCCTTCCCAACCCCTCTCCAATATTATTGTCACATTGTTATTTCTGTGACCCATGAGTTTAATTACGGGTGCTTGCATGAGCACCCTGTGGGAACTCACCAGTGGTTCCATCACTGAAGAAAGATGGTCCCTCCCATCCAGTGACTTCCAGGAGCTGCTCAGGGAGGAGTGGGGCCTCATAAATACCCTGTCCTTGTTGGAATGTCACCTGGCTCCATCTGTTCAGGTAATCATTCCTGTGGTACGTTCATGAATGAAGCAGCCATGTTATGTCTAGAAGACAGTCTTTCATGGTCCTCCTTCCCATCCTCCGCTCACAGGGAACTCTGGCCCGGCTTGAACCAAAATGTCAGTGTCTGCCTCCCGCAGAGCAGGAATTAAAGGTCTGTTGCCACACCTGGTCCAGCCTAATTATTTAAGGACCTAATTCCATTTACAAAGGTGTAAGCTCCGCCCCCCACACCCCGCCTAGTCATCTTCTCAAAGCTTTCTCTACTTTTTTTTTTCTTTGTCATTAGGGTTGTACATTTTAAGATAGGAAAACTTCAGGGACAGACACACAGCACATCAGGGACACTAAGAATGTGTTTTATGCCTGTACCAGACAACAAACCCACTGCACTTGGGGTTGATCTTGGACACAGATCAAGACAGACCGGGGGCGGGGGCGGGGGCGGGGGTAGGGGCGGGGGGGGGAGGGATTAAAACAGAGCCAAGAACTAGCCACCTAAGCCAAAGCAGTCTGCAGAGTTCCCATGAATCCATTTGCTCTTCAATCTGTTACTGTTGTCTGGATCCACTGGCATGTACCTGTAATCCCCCACTATCTGGAAGGAGGATCATTTGAGCCTAGGCTTGAAGGTCAGCCTGAGCAACATCTCCCCCTCCCTTTCCTTTTAGAGACAGCCTCTCATATAACCAAGGCTGGCTTTGAACTTCTGATCCTCTTGCATCTATCACCAGAATGCTGAGGTTATAGGAGTGTGCCACTGTGCCTGGCTCATGTAATGCTGAGGATAAGTCTCAGGGCTTTCTGCATTTGAGGTGTAATTGTGTGATCGTCTTCTGGAATAATATGTGGGATCCTGTGGGAAACTCATCTTGATTACATTAATTGAGGTGGGAGGGTATGATGATCATGGGCAGGACCATTGTCTGGTTGGGACACTGAACTGTATAGTGTAGGAAACTTAATAGTATAGGCATCCATTTTCTGTCTGCTTGATCGTGAATATGATGGGACAGCTGTCACGCTCTTGTCACCTTGGCTTCCTTCCTCTAATGGCCTGTATTCTTGACCTGTGAGCCAGAATAAAGCTTTTTCTCCTTTAGGTGGCTTTTCATCAGAGTCTTTCATCACAGCAACAGGAAAAGAAACTAAGACACTAGGCTATCAATTTCCTAACTGAGCTATCTATACTCCTAGCCCTAAATCTGTTTCATCCAGACACTTTCTAGAACTTTCTTTTTTGGAAGACTTCCCTGCTTTTGCCACTATTATATTTGATACAAGTCAACGTATATCTTTGCCTGGTTGCTTAAGATTTCCTCCTCAAAAAGCTAGACAGATAGATGACTCAGTGGTAAAGAGCACTCTGCTCTTCCAGAGGACCAGGGTTTGATTCTCAGTGCCCATGTAGACATTCATAGCCTTCTGTAACTCTAATTCTAGGGGATCCGGTACCTTCTTCTAGCCTCTGAGAGCACAAGGAATCTGCATAGTGTATAGACATACACACATGCCAATACCCATACACATAAAATAACAACTTGAAACTATTTCTTCCTTTATTGGTGTTCATTTGCAGTGAGATCTCATGACTCCCAAGAGAACTGCTGTTAGCAGGAGCAAGACACTGCTTTTCTCCTCTCTGCTCCTGCATTTGTCTCATGGAAACATGGATCTACGGCAATGAAAACACACTAGGTACTTGCAGCATTGCTCTGTGGCCTTAGGGTGTTTAGTCAGTGTCCAACTCTTTATATATCTCAGACATGAGTCTCATCAATCCACTGGGTCCCCTAAACTGTGGGGTCCATATACCTCGATCTCTAAGTTCATAACATGACCTTTCACTGATCCTGAGATTGGGGGAAATATTCCTCCTCTTTCTTTCTTATGGAGTATGATTCAGCTCTCTCTTCCCCTTTATCCTTTTAGCCATAGGTCAGCCAAGGGTTCTGAGACACACTCTTTGTTTGTTTTGGGATATTCTACACCTATACCTAGGTTGGTCTAGAACTCAGGTATTCAGGCTTGCCTCAAATTCATGGCACTCCACTCGCCTCCACCTCCGGAGTGCTGGGATTCTAGGCATGAGCCACCATTCCTGAACTCCAAGATGTATTACTGTCCATCTTCTTTACAAACTCTGCTGTTGGTACCTCCCAGTCACTTTGAAGTGTTGGCTGGCATTACATGTCTTGGTGCATTTTCAGAAATGATACAGAAATGGTGTCGCTTTATCATCCTTTATCATCCTGATATAATATATATATATATATATATATATATATATATATATATATATATATAATTTCCCTCCTCTTTAGGTCCATGAAATTTCAGGGGACAGCAATTTCCTTCCCTAGAACTCCCTCTCGTTTGAAGGAAAGCATGACATCCAGAGCATGATCAGCTTACAGGTAGACCATCCTATCTGGTGGTATCTTGTAGTGCAATGACTGGAATGTTTAAACCAATGTATAGTACCTGGCATCAGCTTGAAACCAATGACCATCTTACGACTGAACCTGAAGTCATTCTTTACAATGATGCCAGCTTGCTGGGCTCATGGCTCAAGGAGGATAGCTACCAGGCATGTGTTGTGATGGTGTTTGGACTGTCTCCTTGAGACAAATTGTAAACAGAGTAAGGATGATCATCAATGCCTGGTGAAGTATGGTGGTTTGGGGGAGAAATGCAGAGTCTAGAATATGTCTTTCCAATGGAAATATAGTCAGGTTATTTGAGAGAAAATCCTTAAGACCATCTTCGTAAGCTCCATTCTAGGTTTGTCTAATCCATCCCTAAAGGATGTAGTTTCCTTGGAAAATACAGTCTTCAAGGAGGAAAGGAGTGTTCCTTCTCATCACCTGCTGAGAGAAGATTCCTGAGAGACTGAATGGTTGTGGGCTTCTCTATCAGAATAAGGTCTACTTATCCATGTCATGTGCTGCCCAAACCCAGAGAAATCTGGGAAGAACCCTGAGTCAAGGTTGAGAAGAAGGGCTCTGAGCTATGTTCGAATACTGCAGCGAAGTGGAATAATTTCATTAGATCCTGGAGTAGGAGACCCAACAGCGGTGAAGAGAAAGTTTGTTTGGTTTGGTACAAATGATTCTGTTTATTTTTGAGAAAGAGCTCGGTATGCTGTACAGGCTAGCCTCTAACTTCTAGACTCTAACAATCCTCTTGCCTCAGTCTCGTGGACTATAGGCACACATCACCAACCCTTACGGTACAAGCAATTCTATCTGGACTAGTTCACATCTTTACCTGTGGTACACAGAAAAGAACTCAGTAAGCTCAAGAATTGCTGTGATTTGCACAATGAGCATTTGATAGCATGCTGAGAGGAAGAAAAACATGTTTTGTAAAGTCCTCCCGGGAAACCACAGAAAACAAAACAAATCTAAGATTTCATAAGTCTTATACTACTCAAATTCTCATTTATAGTAAGTGTAATTTGGGAAGGAAAAGGAAGGGACTGCTATTGGCTGGTTGAGGTCTGAGGTATTGGTATAAATCTATTAGGAAGAAAAATACCATGGTTCTCAAAGACAGACAGGCAGAATATGTGTACTTGTGTTTGTGTGTGTGTGTGTGTGTGTGTGTGAGTGAGAGTGAGAGAGAGAGAGAGAGGGAGAGAGAAAGACAGAGAGACAGAGAAACAGAGACAGAGAGAGACAGAAAAAGAGACAGAGAGACAGTCTCTGTTTTTAAATAGAATGCCCCAAGAGCCATTCTGATACATTTCTCACATATAAATGTTGGCTGTGACTTTCTCAAGTACCCATGGACGCTTCTCAACATAAGTATGCTAGAATGTACAGAAAACAAACCCCAAACCATTATATGTACACATAGTAGCTCCTCTCTCTTACATGTGATGTAGTTGGAGACCGGGAAGTTAGGCAATTTGTTAAAGGATATAGCGGGAACACCAAGCTAGAAACAAAGTCTTCTGACTCCATTGCTCACTCCACTCGTTTTGCTCTGACAGCTGCCACTATCAGAAACCTCAGACGCTTCTGCCAACCTTCTTGAGAACGCAAACCATTCCAGTGTAGGTATTGCATGGCACGTTCTGACCTGATTGTTACGGTTCCTATTCCAGTAGTTCCTTCTTGAACATTTGACTTACTCTCCTTGTATCTGCTTTTAAACCAAGTGTTTGGGGGCTGGGGGTGGAGGTAACATCACATCCAACTTAAAAGATGTGAGACCCATGCTTGTTGTGATCCTAGAGTTTGACTAAAGGATACATACACAACCTCTTTAGACTCATCATGTCAAAAAGATACTGCTGCTGAGATCGTAGGGAAAGAATCTCCCTTGCTTCCTGGAGCTTCTAATGGTAAGGATGAGAGTTCACGCACAGAAAGCCAAAACAAGGAAAGGCACAAGTGAGGACTGAGGAACCTTTGTCCTAGAGATGTTGCCTGGATTCTTAAATCAACATGCATGCATCAGAATTTCCAAGAGATTTTGTTTGTTTTTCAAGACAGGGTTGCCCTGTATAGCCCTGACTGTCCTGGAACTTACTTTGTAGACCAGGCTGGCCTGGAACTCGGAGATCTTGCTGCTTCCCAAGTGCTAGGATTAAAGGTGTGTGCCACCACTGCCCAACATTCAAGAGTTTTTCTTTTTTTTTTAGTTAGATGATTCAAAGGATTCCCATTTAAGCCAATTTAATTAAATTTTCTATCTTTTAAAATAAAAAATTCCAACCTACACAAAAAGATTTTTATTGTTTAAATAAAATAACGTTAGGAATGAAGAGAATGGAAATCACCAAAGAATACATTTCTGAAATAATATATTAACACACATGATAATATATTAAGAATTTGAAATGGGCTGGAAAGATGACTCAGCAATTAATAAATAGCACTGGCTGCTCTTCTAGAACCCCTGGTTTAAGATCCCAGCATCCACATGATCGCTTACAACTGTGTAATTCTAGTCCCAGGTGATCCAGTGTCCTCGTCTGGCCTCCAAAAACACTGGGCACACATGTGATGCACAGGTATGTGTGCAGACAAAACATCTGAAGGCAAAAAAATTTTTTTTTGAATCATTTAGGATTATATTCAGTTTCAAGTTACAAAATGGCTATCTAATCAGGCCTGGTGGCATGTGTCAGTAATCACAGCACTTGGAAGGCTGAGACAGGAGGATTATGAGTTAGAGGTCAGTCTGGGATTAGTAGTTAGATCCTGTCTCAAAACATAAACCAAATAGCCAAGTGCACAAGCCACCCCCCAAAACAAAACAAATCAACAAGACAGTGTGGCAACCTAAAATCAACCTTAAAAACAGCTTGTCAGAGATAAATGTACGACTTTTTGTAGAGCACCTGGCTGGATAGGTGAAGCCCTGGATTCCATGCCCAGCAGTGTGAACAAGAATAAAACCAAACATCAAAAAAGGGTAATTATTATGTCATACAAAACTTTAGAAGAATAGGGGGAAGTGCCAGGGTCAATTAGCCAATCAGTGTAATGACATCAGTAAGGCTCCAATATTGGGCTTGTGCCTATTAATTACAGTAAATTAAATAGATATGCGCCTTATTTAAGTATTTTTTTTTTTGATCTATGGAATCAGAAAAACTCCCAACTCTGGAAAGCACAGATCTGACTTGAGCCATATTGGGAAGCCTTCAGCTAGTCTCTGGACATAAGCTGACAGACAGCTTTCCAAGAGAAGGACCATGTCATAGTTGTGTCTATCCTATGATTCTCTTCCTTTTTCTCTTAGAAAAACAAAAAACAAAACAAAACCAAAAAAGCAAAACAAAACAAAAAAGACCAAAGCACCCCCCTCCCCCAAGAAGGACACAAAGGAAAGGAGATTTCCCTTGGAAGAATCTCTACCTACTGGCAAAGAGGATGCTAATGCCTGAGGGTCAGAGGTAGCTTAGGAAGTTATGATTAACCCAGTTTTGACTCCAGTACAATACAGTAATTCTAGGAGAACCAACTATAATTATTCCTTTACTTTCTGAGAGTTTCTGCCTGTTTTATTTTAAGACTGGGTATTTAGTTTTTCTATTGCTATAAGGAAACATCATGACAAAGATAACTTATAAAAGGTAGCATTTGATTGGGTTAACCCCTGATCCTCATTGTGGGAAGCAAGGCAATAGGCAGGAAGAATGGCTGTGTACAGCAGCCAGAGGCTCACATCTGATCCGCAAAGTGCAGGCAGAGAGGGACAGAGAAACTGACTGGGCCTGCCATGGGCTTTTCAAATTTCAAAGCTCATTCTCAGTGACACACCTCCTTCAACAAGGCCACATCTCCTAATACTTTTCAGTTTCACTAGCTGAGGACCATGCATTCAAACACACGAACTTATGGGGACCATTCTCATTCAGACTGCCACACAGGGTCTTACTGCATTGCTCAGACCAGCCTTGAGTTCTTGGGCTCAAGTGCTCCTCAGCTTCCCAACTACCTGGAGCTACAAGCAACTTCCCTGGCTTCTGAAAGAATGTGCAGTTGGAAGAGACATACTTGGGTATCAGAATAATTGACATACTGATTTTCTGATTTGTGAGTGAGACATTAAAGTAATAAAGTTTTTTTATAAAAATAAAAATTTGTGAGACATTGTGAGTAATAAAGTGCAAATAAGAGTCTTTTAACTATCCTTTCTTCCCCTGAAACAAGTCACAAGTGATATCATATGCTTGGGAGAAATGAAGAAAGTACTGCCATCAAAGGCATGAATCATAGGGGATAATGGTTCCGGTCAACTTCCTGCTTAAGTTGCTCATTTAGACTGAACAGGACGATGGCTTGACGACTTGTGAATTACTTTGGGTTGACTCAGATGGTGAGTAAGTTGTAGCTGCTTTTTAAATGTCGCTCCATCACTGAAGCCCACTATTATGCAGCTCCAGCTATCACAGCTATTGACCTGAAGATGCTCTATTTTCAAATCACTTGACAAGGATGAGCATATTGCATCCTCCTGGCGGCAGCAGCAGCAGCAGTAGCAGCAGGGAAGCTTTAGCCCTTCCCCTTGAGTCAGGAGGAGTCTGCTACCTTGTGTCATCCATCCCTTGCTTGTCTTTCCAACCCACAAGGTATCACTTGGCTTCATTGTGTGGATGGCAGTGAATAGATTTGCCTCGATGAGGCTGTGTGTCAAGAATAGATGCTTCAGTAGGACACAGAAGATGGAAGAGGCATTCTAAGAAAATTCAGGTCTTGTCATTTTGGTGAAGTTGGTAGGAGTCCAGGGACATGTTAGAATATCCCATCAAAATGGCAAGTTGGTGTACCTTAGTTGCTAATCCGTGGACTTATTTGTATTTTATAGACAAAATAAATATGCCACATTTGTATCGCTCTGTTTCTACCTTTTCCAATCAAACTTGATTTGAGTTAGTCCTGAAGCAAGTGAAAGTCTCTGCCACAGGCCCAGGTTGCAGAACAAGCTTTTCCCCATGAGATATGTGAGTCAGCGGAGTCCATGTTGTTGAAGTGTCTAGTGTCAGATGGAGCATGTCCATGGATCTTGTGGTAAGTGCTGCAAGAACTAGTCCAAACCTCTGGGACTTGAGGGCAAAGTTAACCCACACTAGTCATATTTTCCCTTTGAAAAGTAGTGTGTTTGCTCCTGAGCTGTAGTTGAGGCAAAATGCCTGATTCAGATCAAGCAGGGTGGATGTTTTTAATATGTGACCAATATGTTATTTCCAAAGTCAGAATCAGTAGGTTCAGGAACCAAGTTTTTGTTTTGTTTTTGTTTTTGTTTGTTTTTGACCCTTTTCGTCATTTCACTACTAAATAACTACCTTATGAATTTTGGGGATGGCTGTTGAAAAGGGATTGTTTAAAATAATAGAAAATTGGACCTTACAGGTCTGGAGGCCAGAAGTTTTATTAGAACCACCTGAAGAGTCATTCTGTTCCTTTCCCATTATTACTGGTGTGATGGCAATTATTGGTTGTCAACTTGACTACCTTTAAAATGAACTAAAACCCCAAAATGGAGAGGCACACCTGTGAGGTATTCATTTGAAGTGGGAAGATCTACTTCTAAATCCATATCTTTGAGGTAAGAAGAAGACACACCTTTCATCCTAATCTTGAGGCAAGAACACACACACACACACACACACACACACAGATCTTTTGCACTGGGAAAAACCCCATCTCTAATGTGGGCCACACCTTCTGCAGGAGGTCTAATATAGGACATAGAAGAAGGAAGCTTTTGTTCTTTGCCAGCTTGCTCTTACCTTCCTAGCTAGAAAGTCATTCCTCTACTGTCATTAGAGCTATTTCTTCATTATTCTGTTGTGTACTGAAGACCAGTTGAGATATCCGGCCTCATGGGACTGAACAATTGTTGGATTTTTGGACCTTCCTTTCATAGGCAGCCATTGTTGGGATTAGCTGGACCATGGCCTGTAAACCATCCTAATAATCTCTTTTGTGTGTGTATAAGTATATGTATGTGTATGTGCATGTGTATGTGTATGTGCATATGTATTCTATCAGTTCCTCTAGAGAACCCTCAATAATACAGTCACCAAGCAGAGTGCACAGGGAGTGACCGACAGGGAGCTGGGAGTTCAGGGGTCTCAGACTCTGCTCCCACACTCTTGAAAGACTTCACTGGGAGGAATGTTCAAATTGAACATGCATGATGTTACTTTGGTTACATGTAAGTTTAAGTTTGGTAGAATGGTCACAATACTGCTGAACACCTGATATAGTAGGCTCTTTTTGTTAATTGTAAGAGAAGGAAGGAGGGAGAAGCCAAGTTTCGTCCTGCTTCTGCTGGAGCTGTGGAGGTTTGTGTGTGCTCCTCTCCCCAGTCTTGGATATGAATCCTTGGTCTCCAGTTGGTGGTGTTGTTTGGGGTGGCTAGGAGTTGTGGCCTTGTTGGAGGAGGAATGTCACTGGAAGTAGGCTTTGCAAGTTTAAAGATTTGTGTCACTTTAAATTTGGTTTATGTTTCCTGCTTGAGATGTGAGCCCTCAGCTCTCAGTGTCCATTTCTAGTCTCCATGTCCCACCTGCTGTTGCGCTGTCCTGTAAGCCCAGACAACACTCTCTTCTGTAAGTTACTTTGGTCATGGAGATTGTAGCAGTAGAAAGAAAACTAATACAGAGATATTTTGGCAGTTTCTATGTACCTACACAGGCAAGCCAGTTCCAGAAGCTGTAGGACCAGGGTGTGTCCTGTATTCATAAGCCCTGTTTCTGGTAGGGGTATATTTCTCTGCTAATTAAAGTCAAAGTTTACCATTGTCTGGATTCTTCTGAGCTTGGTGCAAAATGGTGAACTCCTATAGGCATATACTTTTCACAATCTACTTTATTTATTTATTTATTTAAAGATTTATTTATTATGTGTAAGTACACTGTAGCTGTCTTCGGACATCCCAGAAGAGGGTGTCAGATTTCATTAGGGATGGTTGTGAGCCACCATGTGGTTGCTGGGATTTGAACTCAGGACCTTCAGAAGAGGAGTCAGTGCTCTTAACTGCTGAGCCATCTCTCTAGCCCCCACAATCTACTTTAATAAAGGCTCAACCTTTCCTCTAGCCCACCACTCACCAGAGGTAGTGGAAAAGAAAGGTTATTAGGATATGGGGTAAGTGGACCTGTTTAGAAATAGTTTTGGGGGTGATTCCAGTCTTTGTTGTTCTCAGTCTAATCCAGTAGCAAACACCAAACATGAATCAGCAGCTGCAGTCCAGTCCACTGGACAGATACCACACATGAATCAGCAAGGATAGTTCAATCCAAAAGAAACTGAGAGGTTCACCAATCAGCCAAGTGGCAAAACGTAGCAGAAATCTCATGATAAGTTCTTTGGTGAGTTTCTATGAAGTCACCACAATCAAAACTCAGCAACATAATGTAAGGCGAACCGATACATGCATGTCGGCAGTGAAGAATGGTGAGGCGGAGCAAAGCAAACCAACGCTCAGGCTCCCACTGTCTGTGGGGTCATGTTTATATTCTTTCTAAACACCATGCAAAACATCCTTTCGACTGTGTCTGCTCCAGCAAAACATTCTTTCATCTGTCCACACCAGCAAAACATCATTATAACCTGAGTCTCCAGAGAAACCAGAAATTTCCACTTCAGGTTCCTTTTGTCAGTGATGCTTCCTTTTCTCAACCCAAGGGATCCCAAACCCCATGCCCTGTAACTGTAGAATGTCACATAGCCTTGGTTAGATTACAGGTTCAGCTTCTTTTCTTCAGATAAGCATCTGAGATTCCCCTCCCCACCCCATGCTAATAAAGCATTTTAGTATCTTAGTCTTCAGCCAATGGCTTTTGCCCACCCTGGATATTCCTACCCCAAACTCTAAAACTATATAATCCTCGACTCATCCAAAGTACAGTTGGTCTGTCTCTCCAAAGCTGGTCCCAGTGTGTCATACTCACAGGTCGTCAGAAACCCTGTTTGTTGACTCTGCTCCCTTTGTCCTCATGGGACAATGATCCCAGGGAGAAGGGAGACCCACAGGGGTAGTGACAGTGGTAGGTGGCATTGGACTCCTTGTCTCAGACTTAGTGTGAATAAGAGACCCTGGCTGGCTGCAAAATAGTCATAGTTCCAACAACGGCAGAAGCTACTCAGTCAGCTTCAGCGGTAGCCATGTGGTTCCTATACCACACCCTCTTTTGCTTCTCTAGTACCAAGGGATGGCATTTTAGAGTTTATTGCTGTCTCTTCACTTCTGCAGCTCTTCCAACACTTTTTGCAGTCAATTCGCTATTTATTAAATTTCTGCTGTTTGACTACTTAAGAGTGACTTCAGTTTTCAAAAGTGAATAGTAGGCACTCAGCTAGACTACATTTTCTCTCTCTCTCTCTCAAGCAGGTGGACCTGAGTTCTCGATGATAGACTGCAGCATTTGGAGTAAGGACCTTAAGAATTCTGGTCCTCCATCTTCTCCATCTCTCTGTTATCCATCTTAGGGGACAGTGGACGAACAGCATGAAACCCTGAATCACCATGTGGAGCACAGCATCCACCTGCTTCAGCCTACAGAATGCTTTGATTAAAGGGATGTGCAATCATGCCCAGCAAGGATTGATTTATCTTACCTGTAGTCAGAAGAGAAGAAATCTCTTAAGTTTTAAATGGTGCCAATTTCCAAAAAAAAAATGGAAGATAAACTTATGTATGTGCTATAAACATGAAAGCCCATACATGAATTAGTAACTTCCATGATGATTCATATCAGTTTTAGAAGGTACCAATATAAACACCTAGGGATGCAGGAGTAATCTAAGTTGAGAGAAGAGAGCAAGAAAACTTGTTTAGAGATTTAAACAATTGTTTTAAAATGTGTATTTTATAGGGTAACATGCACAATATAGAATATGGCATTTTTTAAGGGAGTTTGAGATTAGCCTAGATTCCATGAGATCATGTCTTAAAAAGTCACTCTTGATCTCCCATGCTCATGGACTGGCAGGATTAATATAGTAAAATGGCCATCTTGCTGAAAGCAATCTACAGATTCAATGTATTCCCCATGACAATTCCAACTCAATTCTTCATAGAGTTAGAAAGAGCAATTTGCAAATTCATTTGGAATAACAAAACACCCAAGATAGCAAAAACTATTTTCAACAATAAAAGAACTTCTGGGGGAATCACCATTCCTGACTTCAAGTGTTATTATAGAGCGACCATGATAAAAACTGCATGGTATTGGTATAGAGACAGGCAGGTAGATCAATGGAATAGAATTGAAGACCCAGAAATGAACCCACACACCTATGGTCACTTGGTCTTTGATAAAGGAACTAAAACCATCCAGTGGAAAAAAGACAGCATTTTCAACAAATGGTGCTGGTTCAACTGGTGGTCAGCATGTAGAAGAATGCAAATCGACCCATTCTTATCTCCTTGTACAAAGCTCAAGTCCAAGTGGATCAAGGACCTCCACATAAAACCAGATACACTGGAACTAATAGAAGAGAAAGTGGGGAAGAACCTCGAACACATGGGCACAGGGGGAAATTTCCTGAACAGAACACCAATGGCTTATACTCTAAGATCAACAATTGACAATTAGAACCTCATAAAATGCAAAGCTTCTGTAAGGCAAAGGACACTGTCAATAGGACAAAATGGCAACCAACAGATTGGGAGAAGATCTTTACCAATCTACATCTGATAGAGGGCTAATATCCAAAGAACTCAAGAAGTTAGACTCCCAAGAAACAAATAACCCTATTAAAAAATGGGGAGCAGAGTTAAACAGAGAATCCTCAACTGAGGAATATCAAATGGCAGAGAAGCACCTAAAGAAATGTTCGACATCCTTAGTCATCAGGGAAATGCAAATCAAAACAACCCTGAGATTCCACCTCACACCAGTCAGAATGGCTAAGATCAAAAACTCAAGTGACAGCACATGCTGGTGAGGATGTGGAGAAAGAGGAACACTCCTCCATTGTTGGTGAGATTGCAAGCTGGTATGACCACTCTGGAAATCAGCCTGGTAATTCCTCAGAAAACTGGACATAGTACTATGTGAGGACCCAGCTATACCACTCCTGGGTATATACCCAAAAGATGCTCCAACATATAAAAGGACACATTCTCCACTATGTTCATTGCAGCCTTATTTATAATAGCCAGAAGCTGGAAAGAACCCAGATGTCCTTCAACAGAGGAATGGATACAGAAAATGTGGTACATTTACACAATGGAGTACTACTCAGCTATTAAAAACAATGAGTTCATGAAAATCTTAGGCAAACAGAAAGAATTAGAAGGTATCATCCTGAGTGAGGTAACCGAATCACAAAAGAACACACATGGTATGTACTTACTGATAAGTGGATATTAGTGGATATTCCAAAAGCTTGGAATACCCAAGATACAATTCATAGACCACATAAAGCTCAAGAAGAAGGAAGACCAAAGTGTGGATGCTTCAGTCCTTCTTAGAAGAGTGAACAAAATACTCATGGGAGGAAATACAGAGACAAAGTGTGGAGTAGAGACTGAAGGAAAGATCATCCAGAGACTGCCCCACCTGGGGATCCATCCCATATACAGTCACCAAATGCAGACATATTATAGATGCCAAGAAGTGCATGCTGACAGGACCCTGATATAGCTGTCTCTTGAGAGACTCTGCCAGAGCCTGGCAAATACAGAGGTGGATGCTCACAGCCAACCATTGGACTGAGCACAGGGTCCCCAATGGAGGAGTTAGAGAGGACTGAAGGAGCTGAAGGGTTTTGCAGCCCCATAGGAGGAACAACAATATGAACCAACCAGTACCCCCAGAGCTCCCAGGACTAAACCACCAACCAAAGAGCACACATGGAGGGACCCATGGCTCTAGCTGCATATGTAGCAGAGGATGGCCTTGTCGGGTATCAGTGGGAGGAGAGGCCCTTGGTCCTGTGAAGGTTCGATGCCCCAGTGTAGGGGATGCCAGGGCAGGGAGGCAGTAGTGGGTGGGTGGGTGGGTGAGCCCCCTCATAGAAGTAGGGGGAGGAGGGATGGGATAGGTAGTTTCCAGAGGGGAAACCAGGAAAGGGAATAACATTTGAAATGTAAATAAATAAAATAATCCAGTAAAAAAGCCCCTCTCCCTTAAAGACACCCACTAACCCACTAACTTAAGATTACCACTTGAATGCCTTTTCAATTTTAAAAAAAATGCAGCTATTCATTTAAGGTAAAGTAGAATTCTTGACTTTATGTGTTTTTTTGTTTTTTTTTTTTGAGACATAGTCTCACTATGTAGCCTAGCCTGCTCACAGATTTACCATCTGCTTGCCACAGTGTCCCAAATGTTGCATTTCAGGTGTGTATGGATGTTTGGAAAATAAAATGCTGGAATTAAAATGTTGTATGGTTACCTGGGTGTGGAAGTGCAACCTGAGAGCTGAGGCAGCGAGTCTCCAGGTTAATGCCAGACTGAAGTAAGTAGAGACATTCTGCTTCAAACAAAATCCTTGGCATTAAAAGCAAAAGTCCAGAGTCTGGGAGTGTAACTGTAACTCAGTGGTAGAACATTTATGTGCTTTGCATGAGAAAGACCCTAGGTTCCATCCCTATCATCCTCTTCCAAAAACTAATTTAAATGTGTCATTAAATATAATCATAATATGAAGAGTGGAGGCTGCTTATTATCCTGACTGCAGTAAGTCCAAGCACATCTTTCAGAAGGCTTAAAAACACGATACCAGTCACCAACTGTGGTTTAAAATGTTTGTCATTTGTACAAGGAATACAAGTAACCTTTAATCTGTGCTGTCCCGCTCCCGTTAGAAAAGATGCCTAAAAGAGTATGCAATCCTCAATTCACACCCAGTACACAGGGAATCATCAACTTTGATTTTAGCAGTACAGTAACCTGCTCTCATCCTCCTCACTCTTCCTTTAGCCCAGCCCTTCTTCCTCCCAGCCAATGGGAAGGACCGTACCATCCGCAGTCACTCCAGGGACCCACCCTTCATTGCTCCAGATCGAGGCGGAGGCGGAGCTTTCGGCCTCCGTGTGCCGGACCGTGCGCGTGCGTACTCCCTCAGCGTCCAGGGGACGCTTAGGGATCCGTTTCCTTCTCCTTTTTCCTGGATCGCGCGACTCTCCCAAACCCTTCCCACCCTGTTGTCGCTGAGGAGCATCTCGCAGTCCCTCACGAGGCGCCGCTCGGGCCTGGACGCGGCGGTACCCGGATGTGGAGCCGCTCTCGCCCGGCGGGGACTCGGTGGCGGGGCGGAGCGCGGCGGCGTGCGCGGGGGCTGAGGGAAGCGGGCCCCGGGGCCCCGGCGCCGGCCGCTCGCCGGCCGCTAGCGCCGCTGCCCGTCGCGGAGCCGGCTCCTGGGCGCCCAGGCCCGAGTGAGCGGCCGGGGGCCGCTGAGGGCCGGCGGCTCGCCTGGCCTCCCGCTGTGCTCGCCGCCGCGCCCGGGCGAACCTCCCCCGGCCCTCCGCGCTCCCGGCCGGGGGAGAGCGAGGTTTGCTGGCGGCCGTCGCTGTAGCCCGGCCGGGGAGTCCGGGGCAAGCGGCAGAGCCCCCGCCCACGGCCGCTCGCCCTTGGCCTGCAACCCGCCGCCTGCGAGCCTCCGCGGGCGGGCCTCCAATCGGAGCGGGGACCGCGACGGCCACGGCCCGGCCGGGGCGAAGGGCTCCTCCGGGACCGCGCCGCCGCCGCCCCGGTGAGTCGGCCCCACGGCCCGCGGGGCTCGCTGCCGTTCCCGCCGGCGTCCAGAGTGCGGCCTGGTCCCAGCTCTCTCACGGCTCCCCCGCCTGCGGCGGCGCCCACCGTCCGGGACCCAATGAGTAACTCCCGCAACAACCGAGTGATGGTGGAGGGGGTCGGAGCTCGCGTAGTGCGCGGCCCGGACTGGAAGTGGGGTAAGCAGG
The DNA here is from genome assembly GCA_036184795.1 of Tokudaia tokunoshimensis. Taxonomy (NCBI): domain Eukaryota; kingdom Metazoa; phylum Chordata; class Mammalia; order Rodentia; family Muridae; genus Tokudaia; species Tokudaia tokunoshimensis. The sequence goes on from BTHU01000017.1 coordinate 1,087,897, forward strand.
ACGGCGGCGAGGGCCATGTAGGCACTGTGCGGAGCTTCGAGAGCCCCGAGGAGGTCGTGGTGGTGTGGGACAACGGCACGGCGGCCAACTACCGCTGCTCTGGGGCCTATGATCTGCGCATCCTGGACAGCGCGCCCACCGGTAAGCGGGGCCAGCGGGCCTGGGGCTACACGCGTGGGAGGAAGGGGCGAGGACAGCCATGGGACGGCTGCCCTGCAGTGCAGTGCCTGGTCACGGGGAGGTTGAGGTTCCAAACCCGGTAAACAACTTGCAGAATACTACATCCTCCCTAATCCACAGAATGTCCATTACCAGGATGCTTTCAAGTTTCCTAGATGAAATCATTGCAGACAACAGATTTCCTCCTGTTCTAGGGCAAGGGCCGGAGAGGCTGTCTAATAAGCACTGACATTAATCAGCTACCAAGTGGTAACTGTCTAATGGGAGGCTTGCCTTGCCATATGGTGTGGAGTTGCTCGGGGATCCGCCTCTTGGTGCCTTTGCTTTGTTGAGCTAGCTTTTTTCCTTCCTGCCTGTGACACAGAATGACTTATGAGTTTAGTTGGTAAATACTATTTAGTCTTGAAAATGTATTTTCATCGAAATTGTTTAGTTATATATCTTTGTAGTAATGGGGGCATTGTGAGCTGTTGAGCTCGTGTGTGTGTGTGTGTGTGTGTGTACACGTGTACACGCGCACATGTGTGTGAATTTTTCCAAGAGGAGGACAGACATAGGAAACGCTGTTCTTTTTCTCTGGTTAGCATCCTGTCCCAATAACATATTAAAATTCTACATATTTATCCTGTGAGTTAGTGATATTCTTGGCTTACTCTGTTATAGGCGTCTGTGAGTTATTGATACTATGGTTTTTATATGACAAACATGAGTTGCTCTCACAGAATAAAAACAACTTATTTCAATCTACTTTCACTTAGATCTATTCTTGATAACTGCATTCATTTAGAAAGTTCATATTGAACTTATACTGCCTTTCCTAATAAATAAAATGCTACTAAGATAATCAATTCGGCAAAGCCTAAATCTTGAACTGGATAGTTATCCCTACCAGCAGAAAGAAAGTTACCATGAGCTAACTCAGTTTTGAACTAGCAATTTATAAAATTTTGTTTCATTTTTAAAGAGAAGGTCTTGGACTCCTGTGTTGTTGAGGCTGCACTCCTAATCCTGCTGCTACAGCCTCCCCAAATGCTGGGTAACAGACATGGGTCACCAGACCCAGCTGGAAATCGTGTTTGTTTTAGCTAGTTTTTATGCACTGAAAGGATGTGTGTGCATAACTCAAAAGGGCAGCCACTGTTACCTGTTTCTTGTATATATTTACAGTTGCAGGCACAGATGCAAATATACTGAAAATACAAATCTCTTAAATACAAATAGCAATAAACTGTATTTAGTTTTCTACACCGTTACCTGTTTCTTGTATATATTTACAGTTGCAGGCACAGATGCAAATATACTGAAAATACAAATCTCTTAAATACAAATAGCAGTAAACTGTATTTAGTTTTCTACACTTGTATGTGTGCTTGCACATGTATGTATGTGTGCTTGCACATGTATGTCTGTGTGCTTACTGGGTGAGTGTACATCTGTCTGGGTGTGCAAGTGTGTGGAGGTCAGATGTGTGGTGTCTTCTTTACTTTGCTTTTTGAGGCAGGCTAACTCACGGAAACTGGAGCTCACTAACTGACTGTGCCCTGGGGGTCTTCGTGTTTCTGTACCTCCAGCACTGGGATTACAGGCACATGTGGGAGTCCTGCTCGGCATTTTTTAGCACAGATACTGAGGATTGCATTGGACTGAGCCATCTCCCCAGCCTTTTTTCTGCACTTTACTTCCTTCATCTAGTAATTCATATTGGTGATAATTCCATGTTTGTACCTCTGTGTAGGTTTACTTTATTCTTTATAGGTGACTGGATGCAGAGATGTACTTTCCCGGTAGTTTGATAGGTGAGTATATCTTAGGTCTTCTTATAGTGATGAAGTGGATGAATCCTACAATACCCTTGTGCTTATATGGTACTTCTGCAGAATTGGAATTGCCGCACCTACGTATGCACATACTTAGTATTCTCATAGATATTGAGTGATTGCCTGCAAAGATATTTGACCAGTTTATATTCCCAGCAATTGTATGTTTGTTTTTGCATACTTTAAAGTTTTGTTTTTTGTGCTAACTCAGTTAGGAGTCTGACCATAGTATTATTTGGAGGAATTTTTAGGATCAGTGATTGTAGGTTTTTGGAGAAATTTAAGTGTCTTTCTAGAGTAGTGGTATTTTTGTCTCCACACATTTATCATTTTCTATGTGGTGAGGACCTTTAAAATTTGTTTTTACAGCACACTGTTATTTTGATACCCTCGCATGTAACAGAGTCAGAGCTCATTTCTTCTCCTATGTCCTGAATTTTCAAGGGCTGTCAACATTGGCTCATGTTCTGTAGTGTGGAGTCTGTATATTGTATTAATACACTTAGTATAAAAGCATGTGCTTTTAAGAAGTAACTTTCAGAGCCTTTGTTTGCTTCAGGATAATCTAACTTATTATCTAATGGGAATCAGCTCTTGTTCGTCTGATTCCTTTTGAAAATACTGTTTTGGTGTTGGGGACTGTGTGACAGCTACATTTTAGCTCTTAACCATTTAAAAACATTTCTGAGTGCAGGTTAGGTAGTCTTCACGTGGAATGCTTGTTGGAATGTATAGTAGTTTCTGTGGTTTAATTTTCATCCATTAAATGTTTTTTGAAGTATTAAACAAACATAAGCTCTTAGCTCTGGTTTTATCCCTAAACTTTATAATGCTGCTTTTGTTTTTGCTTCAAAATACTGAATGAATGATGTCCATTGACATTTTACTACACTCTGTAAGATTTATTCTGTTGTTATATTCTGTACTTCGTAGTTATATACATAATAGTGGATATGGTAAAATTCTGCTTTCACCTTGAAGTAATTTTGGCTTACAAAAATATTGTAAACTAGTAAGATTTTTCTTGGTTTCACTCTTCTCTCATTTAGAGGTCTCCTTTAACTTTGGGTCATGGTCTCATTCTTTGTCTTTCAGAGGTACCAGCCACAAATCATGGAGACTGTCCCTCAAACTGAGTTGTCTAATGTTTAGTTAAATGCGGGTTGGGTTTTGTGGCCACACTCTGTTAGAAATGGTGGTGGCCTTTTCAGTGCCCTGCATCAGGAGATGCATAATCCATGGTCTTGATCCTGTCAATTTAGCCCCTCTTCACCTCCTAGGACTTTTTTTTATTATCAGTGCAATATCAATATAAAAGATTTGAATAAGATTTTTCATGTTATCATGCCACCTTTGGCCACATGAAGCCTACAAAGATGTCTTTCCTAGGACTGTTCAAGAATGAATTACTGTCCTAAGAGACTTTGTCCCTGAACAGTTTTGTGTAAAAATGTTCACAGCAGTGTTGGTTGTATGTAAAAGCAAAAGTTAGAAGAAAACTTTAAAAATATATAAATAGAATTAATAATAATAATAGTAATAAATGAGAACAGTGACATACTAAAAGTGCAGGAGAGATAGTAAAGGAACAAAGTTGTAAAATGTTGGAGTTGAGGATGTACCTTAGTGGAGGGGGGGGCGTTTGTTAGCAGCCCTGGGTTTGATTGTCTTGAAGGAAAAAAAGACCCTCTGATAGGTTAAAATACAAAATACTACTATGAATTAGAGTATTTTTAAAATTATGTTGTGCATGTGTGTGTGTGTGTGTGTGTGTGTGGGGTTGTGTGCTCTGTAGTAGGTGTGGTGATTCTTCTTTCTACTATGTGGGTTCTGGGAATCAAATCTGCAGGTTAGATTGTCAGGATTTGAGACAGGCATCTTTATCTGTCATCTTTCCAGCTCTGTTGCAATGTGCAGAATTTATGTTCTAGGCTAGTCAAGCTTAAGGAAGAGGAACATTTGGTAGAAATTTGTATAATGTAACTTGGGTAACTTTAGGTAATTTGAAGTCACCAAGAAGATTGTGGAAATACATGGATTATTAGTTTGGGGTTGTGAAGTTTATGATCAGGTAGGTATAGTTGACTCTGTATCTTTTAAGTACTAGTTTTAGATGATTTGGGGAAAAGTATATTTTTACTTAAGATTTGTCTTGTCATCATTTGAGTACAGTACTATATTATTACCAAGGAGCATGAATTAGGATTTGCTAGAGTTGCCTTTCTTATTCTTGGTATGTGTAAAGAAGGTGGTGGTTAGGAAAGTTGGATGCATTCAGACTCCTCCATTCATTGTTAGTCCAGGGTGATTCCAGTGTGTGTGTGTGTTGTGTGTGTGTCTTTGTGTCTTGTTCTACAATGTTCTAAGAATGTTTCTCAGGTTCCATGTGGAAGACCCCACAGGTGTTTGTAATCAGGTGTGGGTTTTAAAGCTGCTAACCTAGGATTAAAAGAAAGAAATCTTTAGGCTTTTCTTTTCTGAGATCCTCTTCTGGTCCATTTCTAGAACTATAGTAGAAAAGTATATTATTAAGTGGGCAGAGCCTTAGGAGAAAACAGAGGTTAGAGAAGAATAGAGAAGAAGATGCCAGACCGGGGGTGGGGTGGGGTGGGGTGGGTGTGGGTGTGAAACACCATTAAGATTGCTGCTTAGTAATAGTTATCATCTGCAAAGGAAGTTGGTTTTCCTATAGATTTTGACTATTTGAAACATGACTTTATATCTGTCTTCTAAAACAATGTTTTAAATGAAAGTCCATCTAAATTTCTTGGGGGAGGATGTTGGGAGGCTAGGGGTGGAGCCCAGAGTCTTGAGTAATTTAAACATGTTCTCTTTTTTTTTTATATTTATTGTTTTTTAAATTTATTTATTTTATATGAGTACACTGCAGTTGTTGTCGGACATGCCAGAAGAGGGCATTGGATCCCATTACAGATGGTCGTGAGCCACCATGTGGTTGCTGGGAATTGAACTCAGGACCTCTGGAAGAGCAGTCAGTGCTCTTAACCACTGAGCTATCTCTCCAGCCCTAAACATGTTCTCTTAATATGACTGTCCTTGTATTAGATTGTGTCTTAGTTGGAATGAGGACCTAAGTCTATTTAGTAGACCTTGCATTAATATTTCTTTTCCTTTTTATAAAAAAAGATTTATTTATTTATTTATTATATGTAAGTACACTGTAGCTGTCTTCAGACACCCCAGAAGAGGGCATTAGGTCTCATTACAGATGGTTGTGAGCCACCATGTGGTTGCTGGGATTTGAACTTAGGACCTTCGGAAGAACAGTCAGTGTTCTAAACCACTGAGTCATCGCTCCAGCCCTATATTAATATTTCTAAGTGGCAGAAAGCATATAGATCACACTGGGATCTTTTAGAATGCAGATTCCAACTCAGCATCTCTGATTCTGCAAGAACTGTCTCCCCCTCTCTTTCCTCTCTCCCCTGCCCCGTTTCTTTCTGTGTATGTATGCATGTGCCTATTTAATACAACTGTGGGTGACAGATAGTAGAAATGAACAGTCAGCTCACTGATTCCCCTTATTCCCTTCTATAGTACTTTAGAAATGATCACCACCTAATTCTTTCAGTGGGAGGAAATTGATTACAAGATTAAAAAGTTAGAAATGAAATTTGTGGTATATTATAAATTGACCTGCACTCTTTTTTTATTTGTATTTCCTTTTATGATATTAGTTGGTTATTTAAAAATACATTTCTGTAACAAGCATTTGTAACTTTTTTTTAAAGCTACACATAATTCTGTTATACAGAGATAGCTACTTTGGTGCACTGTTAAAAAGTTTCTCTTTTAGCACCTTATCCCCCTTCCTCCCCCCACCCCCACCCCCCCAGACAGGGTTTCTCTGTGTAGCCCTGACTGTTCTGGAACTCACTCTGTAGACCAAACTGGCCTTGAACTCAGAAATCTGCCTGCCTCTGCCTCCCAAGTGCTGGGAGTAAAGGCATGCGCCACCACTGCCTGGCGTAGCACTTTTTTTTATGCTTGAGATTTTATTGGCTAGTTGTCCCTTGATATCTTTAGAGGATTGGTTCTAGGATCCCTTACTGGTTTCAGAATCCAAGGGTGCCCAAGTCCCTTCATAAAATGGAATAATATTTGCATATAGATTATAAGTATCTTTCTATTTAAGTCATGTCTGGATACTATGCCTGGCAATGCAAAGCTGTGCATATGGTAGTTATGCTGTGTTACTTAGGGAACAATGACAAGGGGAAAATTTGTGCATGTTCAGTACTCTTGCATTTTAGCTTTCCTGAAATTTGAAAATTTTTTTTTGAAAATTATTGTATTTTATGTATGTAGGTGTTTTGCTTACATGTATGTCTGTGTATCACTTGCATACCTGGTGCCCATGGTGACCAGAAGAGGGTGTTGGCTCCCCAGAACTGGTGTTTTAGATAGTTATGTACTACTGCGTGGATGCTGGGACTTGAACTCTGTAGACTAGGCAGGCCTTCCTGAGACTGAAGGTGTGCACCGCCACCGCCTGGCAACATAATAAAATTAAAAAAAAAAACTTTTTAAGGAAGGGTTTATTCTTATTCAGTGTTTGAAGACACACAATCCATCATGGTACCAGGAGTGTGACATGGCTGGTCACATGACATTTGCATTCAGGAAGCAGAGAGTTGAATATGTTTTCCTGAAAAAAAATTAAAGCGCTTTTTATATATTATATCTTGATCATGTTTTTCCCCTTTTCAAGCTCCGCTCAGATCCTTCCCACATTCCCCCCAACTTTATGTTCTTTCTTTCTCTTTCACAACAAAAACAAACATACAAAAAACCCTTCACAAAACCAGAAATTTAAACAAACAAGCAAAAAAACCAGTAAGACCAAAAATGTCCAAACAAAAGAAAGTGAAACAGAAAGTTCACAAAACAAAACTATGGAGTTTTCCCCCATGGCCATGGTGCCAGTCCTGGTATATAGTTGGTATAACCAGTTACACTCCATTGGAGAAAACTTTTTTTTTTCTTTTGACAGTGGGTATCAGTTGCAAATAGTGTCTTGTCATTTGCCAAGGGTCCCATGAACCTCCTCCCCCAAACACATAAAACATCACAGGGTATTGGCAAAGCTATTGACTGCTCTCTACAACCTGATGGTAAGGCCCTATTGCTGAAGACAACTCTTACTTATGTCATTGGACATGGAAAATTTGAGCTGGTACCTAACCAGAAAAGTACTTGAATCTTACTGGAGGAGATAAGTAGCCATCAGTTTCATCCAGCTGCAAATCCCATGACTTATTATAGGGATCTGCGTGCAAGATGAACTGGTGCAGTAGTGGCACAAAGGTTATGGGAGTGACCAAGTGTCTGATTGGATTTAAGACCTGCTCTATAGGATGGAACTTATACCTGACACTGACTAGATGGGTCACAGGCCTATTACTGTTATTTTGTTGAAGGAACATAGCAATCAACTCCTAATGACAAACTGCTATACCCATTGATAAGTGCCTCAGTCTGCATCAAAGAAACTTCTTCTTGCAGTAGATGGAAACTAACACAGAAATCCACGGTTGGACAGTGTGCAAAGAGTGAGAGACTTTTGAGCACTCAGTCAATCCTAAATGGAATGTTTTTGTCAAATCGCTCGATTTAAGGCTCAGGGATCAATGTGGAAGAGGAGACAGAAAGATTAGAGGTGATAGATTACACCAAGGAAAAAGTGTCTTCCAGGCAGAACAGGACTGATGCTCATATGAACTCAGAGAGAATGTTAGCTTGGACAGGGTTCGAGCCAGGTGATGTCCCAGCACTGAGAGAGGGAAGTGGACATGTGGTCCCTCTCATAATCTTTCCTGATAGTTTTAATTCATGGGTGATTGGATTTGTGAATCCATGTTGACTCCACTGTTACACTTTATCTGTTGTGTGTTCTGTTTGAGTTACAAATAATTTAATGTGTTTGTTATAGTAAATAGATGATTATTTTTAATGCATTAAGCTTATGCACTTGTACAGAAACACTGCTGCTTGCCTCTCCCTTGTAAACAAAGCATATGCATCTGTTCTCTAGTTTTCTTTTTTCTGTACTATGACATCTTTCTAGGTTGGCAGGTAGACACTGGTTTTTTTAAGTAGATACATGCATTTAATAGTTCCCCTTATATTACTTCCTTTTATTCTGATGTTGTAAACAGTGCTTAGTATATATCTTGAAATACTGTTAGTTGTATGTTAATTTGTTATAGGAATTCTGTTTTTACTGATTTTGAGAATCTTGGTCTTTTGAGAAGCTAGTTTATAGGTATTGGTGATCAGGGAATTTTTTATTTGATCACTGATACTGTACTCCTTTTTGTGTTTCATTTTTCTGAAGAGTTGGAAAATTTTATTTTTTATGTTATATTTTTGATGGCTATCATTTAATTGACTGAAAATTGTCAGCTTATCCCCCCTTTCCATTGCTGTGATTTTGTGGAAATAATCAGGAAAATTAGTTCTAAATTGTGTTTTCCTCCCCATAAATAAATAAATATTTTTTAAAGGTCTTTCTATGAAGCCTTGACCTGGAAGTCACTGTATAGACGAGGCTGCCTCTACTTCCTGAATATGATCCTTTTAATGCTTTAGAATTTCCTCAGAAGATGACATTAAAGTATGGTTATAGTTTAGTGGTAGAATGTGTGCTTATCATGAGTAAAGTTCAAGTTTTAACTCCTAGCACCAACAGAACAAAACAGACAACCTCAACAAACAACAAAAGCATTAAACTTTACAGTTACATTACTGATAATTAGCTTTAGCTGATTCTAGTGGCATGTGCCTGTACTCCTGCCTTCTCTGGTGATTGAGGCAAAATTTTACTTAATTAAGCCTTAGGATTGGCTGTCAGCTGGGCCACGTAGCAACACACCATCTCCACAAATAAACAAAAATGAAGTTTTAGTACTTAAAGTATTACTGTCTTACATTTCATATCTCTCCCTTTCTTTTTTCTTTGGAAAAGTTCTTCCGCCCTTTAAAAAGAAAGAGTAAATACTTTGAATACTTGCAGATCCAAAACTTGCTTTATATTATTGCCTTATTCTGCCCACTCTTAAACCTGAAGGATAATTCTGGGTTCAAAACCCTTTCCTCTCAAAACTGCTTTCAGTTAACTTCTAGCATTTACTGTTGAAGATGAAAAATATTAATGTAAGCTAGTACATAGTGTGATTATTGATTAACTTGATGAAATACTGCTAGACCTTACTGACTTTCTTGTGTGTGTATGCCTACACATGTAGCAGGTAGTTTACTTATGGAATTACTTCATATGAGCCATCAGGTCCTGGATCTTGAGCTGGCTAGCCTTTACTATCAAGATAGTACTGGGTCCTTAATCTTTCACTTATCTGTGTTCCAGATACATTAATTCAAAATCTCAGTTAAACTAGTTGTTTGAAAGGTTTCTTAGTGCTCTAGGATTGGCAGAGTTAACCTCACCAGTGCTCATGGATTGGCAGAATTACTATGAAAACAGTTTTATTACCAAAAACAATCTACAGGTTAGACGCATTTTCATCAAAATTCCAAAAGCATTCTTCGTTGAAAAAAACAAAACAAAACAAAACCCTAGAATTCATATGGGAGCTTGAAGAGCCTAAGTAGAAAATTCAGTGCCAAAGGTTATCACAGAGCCTGATCTCCGACTTAACAGAACATAGCAGCAGAACTAGCATGGTGCACAGAAGCAGACACACTGACCGGTGGAGAATAGAGATAAATGCACACAGCTGCAGCCATGTGGACATCCACACATAAAAGAACAAAAGTAAAGCTTACCCAAGTGTAAGCAAGTGTACAATGATACATGTATGTGTGAAAATGTCCTAGGAAAACATAGTAGTGGATACAGTAACTAGAACTGACAGAAAGAAAACTAAAATCATACCCTACCTACCCTTGAAGCCTGCTTTTTGGTTGAATGTGTCACATTGTTTTATCTACTCAAATATTAGATCGTATGTTCTATTGTTTTATGAAGAAAACTGTCCCTATAATATTTATATTATAAATATAATATTTATAATGTTCTATGTGTGGTGAGGGAACAATAAAAATCATTATAGGATGTGGATGTAACCTGCAGTTAAAAAAGACTTACTATGTTTCTTTTTCTATCCCATTTACCAGTTAAGTGAAGAATTAGAGTGTATATGTGTGTGCTTATGATTATGTGCTCAGTGTGGGTAAACAGCACAAACTCATCAGACTCATTTTAAAAAAAAAGACAGGCTTTCTCTACTGCCTTGGAATTTGTGAAGTTTGTTAGTCAGCTGTCCAGGGCTCTGTTGGCCTCTTCTTGTCTCTACCTGCAGCTCTGGGATTACCAATGTGCACTACTGTGCCTGTTTTAATTTTTTTGTTAATGTGGGCACAGGGATGAAATCCAGGTTCTTCTTCCCCCACCCCCTTTTCTAGACAGGGTTTCTCTCTGTAGTCCTGGCTGTCCTAGAACCTCACTCTGTAGACCAGGCTGGATTTGAACTCAGAGATTCCCCCTGCCTCTGCCTTCTGAGTGCTGGGATTAAAAGTGCACACCACCACTGCCAGACCAAATTCAGGTTCTTGCTGATTGAACTATGTTATTGGTCATTTCTTACAAACTATTTGAAGAATTTGTTATTTGAATTTTAAGTAACACAGTTTAAAAAAAAATCCCCTGAAACCCAAATAAAGTAAAATTTAACTTAGGATACAGGTATGAAAGTTTGAGGGTTTTCAAAACCCTCAAAAGTTTCAGCCCCGGGGCTGGAGACATGGCTCAGTAGGTAAGAGCACCTGACTGCTCTTCCAAAGGTCCTGAGTTCAAATTCCAGCACCCACATGGTGGCTCACAACCATCTATAAAGCGAACTGACGCCCTCTTCTGGTGCGTCTGAAGACAGCTACAGTGTCCTCACATAAAATAAATAAATCTTTAAAAAAAAAAAGTTTCAGCCCTACAAACTATATATGGGCAGGTTGTGGAGGCATGCATCTGATGTCATGGGAGGACTGTGAGTAATGTTGGGGCCAGCTTGGACTACATAGTCAGTTCCAGGCTAGTGTAAGCTGCCTATGAAGCCTGTCATCATTCCCCTCATCTTAAATACCAGTTTCACATTGCTTTGTCTGGTTTCTTAAGATGGGACAGTGTTTTCGTATTTATTGTCAAACTTCACCTGTACCTAGGAGGGGTAGATTAAAACAGGTATACTTTAAGAAAAAGATCTGGGGGGGGGGGGGAAGAGCTGGGCAGTGGTGGTGCACGCCTTTAATCCCTGCACTTGGGAGGCAGAGGCAGGCAGATTTCTGAGTTTGAGGCCAGCCTGGTCTACAGAGTGAGTTCCAGGTCAGCCAGGGGTACACAGAGAAACCCTGTCTTGAAAAACCAAAAACATCAACAACAAAAAAGATCTAGGTGACTACCCTTCACCCTTCATTGCAGAAAAGACATGCAGTTTTAGAATACTGTTTATTTTGTAAAAGAGAAATGTGGAACTCATCTTTAGTTTTGGCTCGTTCTCATTTATCTCAAATTATTTTGGAAACTGGTCTAAGTAGGGGCCCAGAAGTGACCGCATGTGCTGGTGTGCCAGAGGTGCACTGCTGACAGGCCCTTGTGAAGCCCTCCCTCCCGCTCTCATGGACAGCTGTGACCGACTGAGTTAACTGACTGATTCACAATTAATAAAACTTAATCTTACTCTTAGATTTTTTTGGGAGGCAGAGGAAGTAAATATAAAAGTGAGAGTTGTTTTGTTTAGAGATGAGCTCTCCTCATGGAGTTCAGTCTGGCTTTTGATTTTGCTGATCAGTTTCCTGATTCCTGGGGTTATAGGCACATGCTACTAGGTGTGCAGCTCAAAAGTAGTTTTACTGGACTTCTACCAGTTCTTAGGATGGATGGAATTCGTTTATTTCCTTTTGGATTGTAGAACAAGCTGTATGGTCTGTTTACCTCATAACACTTAACACCATGAGGTTCACAGGAGCATTCTGTAACACATACATAAAATTCCATAGTGAAATATATGTATAATCCAAGGGGAATAGCTATTACCTAGTCTGTGTAGCCTCTTGTTAGCTTAGGTCATGGCTTACCATGAATGAGTTTGCTGCTATGTTTTTAAAAAGTATTTTGGGTTTTGGAATTGCACGTAAGAAACTGGCTATCTCTCCTCTAGAGTCCCCTCCCCACAGTGCTCTCATACTTCCTGACAAAGTGGCTCCCTGGGTTGTGCAGGGAAGTCTCTCTTCAGATTCAAGGCCCCATCATGCTGTCTGGTATGATCTCTCCTGCTTGCTCTCTCTATGTAAGGCCCAATCAATTGGGCACCCTCCCATGGTTGTGGAGCTTACTTTCCTAATAAAACTCATTCTGAAGGTAGAAAGAGTGTGGGTATGCTACCCTGGTTTTCCCAAGATTGTCTTCCATAGACCTGGGACATGCTTCTCACTGAACAAGCAGGAACTGTGCACTATAGGTGCCTGTGGGGACAGTTCTTTGTCCTCCTAGAGCAGTGGTTCTCAACCTTCCATATACTATGGCTTTTTATAACACAGTTCCTCATGTGGTGACCTCAACCATAAAATTATTTTCATTGCTATGTCGTAACTGCAATTTTCTACTGTTATGAATTGTAAATATCTGATGTGCAGGATATCTAATATGTGACCCTTGTGAAAGGGTTGTTTAACTCCCAAAGGAGTCTTGACCCACAGATTGAGAACTGCTGTCTTAGACCATGTCTTTACCCATGTTCTTAAGTATGTCCCCACACTGCTTTCTTGTGCAGACAGGGTTACAGGGATTGAATCATGTGTTTAGAGGAGCTAGGAACACAGAAGCATTTTCACCATTGTGAAATAGTCATGTTCTTGCATTACCTTTAAAACTCCCCCCACCCCACCCCAAGGAACACTAGTTCCCTGCAGAACCCAGTTCTAGTTTAGTGTGTAAATGAACTTCTGGGATATAACCACATAAGGTGGAATTTAAATAAGTGGAGGAGATGATGTCATAAATAACTGCAAATAGCAGAGTCTAGATGTCCCTTCCTCTCCTCCTCCTCCTCTTCCTCATCATCATCTTTTCTAAAGTGTCTTTACCTTTGTCCTTACTTTGTTCAAAACTAATTTATATTATCAGATCACACATGAGCTATTCCAGGGCTGGGTTTATTTTTTATTTTCTTTACATTCATTTATTTTGTGTGTGTTTATGTGTATTTGTATGTATGTGCCACAGCACACATGTAGACTTAAGAGGGCAACTTGGAGAAGTTGTTTCTTTCCTTCTGCTCCTCGGGGCCTAGGGATTGAACTCAAACCATCAGACTTGGCAGTAAGCACATTTAGTTTACTCTTTGAACTGTTTCACCAGCGTCCTAGAGCTAACTTGATGGTGATTTTGCTTTTTAAAAACAAGTGGAGTGGAAACTTTTTTGATTTAGGAGAAATCGTTGTGGGAGTTTTTCAGGGCTAGTGATAGAAAATTACAATTGAGAACTCTAGTATTTTGCATTATGATGCCTTAGGCTTCCCTCTCCTTAGGAGGCAATGGAAAATGAAAAACCTTGGAATTCAGACAATAAGATTGTAGTTTCTGTTTTTAACAAGTGAGCTGTTTGACTAGGGGGATGAGGTAACTGACCAAGCTCTAGCCTGTGAGGCACTAGTAAAGGTTTTTTCTTAATCCTCATAAGAATGTAGGCTTCATTTTGTTCATGACAAACTAGGCCATCTGAAATGAATTGAGTGAGTTGACAGACAGTTCACAAATTGTGATTATTTAAACAAATTGTGGTCTTTTACCTCCTTGACCTTAAGTCCTAATTTTTCTTTTTTGCATACATAATAATAAAATTGGAGTAGGTCAGGGTGTATGCAAAGGTGTTTGGTTTCTAAAAATCAAATAATGAGTTTTGGCTTTTTAGCACAGATATTTATTTATTTATTAAAAGCTTTATTTGTTATTCGTAAGTGTGCTGCAGCTGTCTTCAGACACCAGAAGAGGGCATCAGGTCCCATTATAGATGGTTGTGAGCCACCATGTGGTTGCTGGGATTTGAACTCACGACCTTACTGACTCAAGAGCAGTTGATGCTCTTAACCACTGAGCCATCTCTCCAGCCCTAGTACAGTTATTTTAATGTATTCTCCTCCCCTCCAGGATCTCTCATGCAGCCTTGGAGCTTGATATGTAGACTGGGCTGGCCTTGAATTTGCAGCAGGCCTGTAGCCTCTGCTTCCCCAGTGTTGGGATTACAGACGTGTGCCGCCTTGCTAGGCTTAAACAATACAATTCTTACTTTCACATCTTACTTTATTCAATTTTTACTCCTATATGGCAAATGTTAAAAATAACAATTACTAGTTTCTGATTGCATGCTAGTTTGACACTTTTTCTTTTGCCTTTGCCTGGCATAGTTATAATTATTGTGTGCATTTGGAAAAGAGTAAAACAGAAGGTAATAATTTATCTAGTAAAGAAGATAAGGCAGATTTGCAGATTTGGTTGAGATGTTTCTAGACATTTTCTTAATGTGAAACACTAGTTGGCTGGAAGTAAATGATGTGTGTCTATACTATTGAAACAGATTTTATAATCTTCTAAATATTTAAAATGTATTCCTCTTGGAATTTATTTTTACTATTGCAGCTTAATAATTTATATCTTGAATCTAGCAGGTCAGTGGGAAATAATGCCCTAGATGTTGGGCAAGGGGAGGCTTTTAGAGTACTGCTTGTCAAGAGCTGAACCTTGTAATCAGTCCTGCCTGGATTCGAACTTCAGTGTGTCACTCTAGGCAAGTCACTTCTCTGAGCTTCAGTTTCTTCATCAATAAAATGGAATAATAAGTACTTTAGGATTGTTGGGAAAGTTGAGTAAAATGTATGTAGAGCACTAAGTTTGGTAAAATAGTGGCTTTTATTAATATCAGCTGATATTTTAGTTAATTTAGCATTTCTCAAGAGTAAAAAATGGAGACTATACTAGACAATTGGTAGGTAATAAAGCCCTTGCCCTCGGTAAGTATTTTAATTATAGTTTGGACTTGAGTACACAATATCCAAGAGCTCTCATCTTAAAAAGAATAAGAAATAGCTTATTCTGCAGCCATTTTTAGTGATCATGGCCTGGGAACACAGATTTAGGTTGCTGTAAATTTCAGATTCCAACGTGGAAGCAGTTTCAAGTTTTTACAAAGCAGAGAAAGTCATAAATCAAGGCAAGTTTAAAGTACATTGGTGGGTATATCAGAGAGGCAATTGTGTTAAGATGGAGTTTTTCTCTAGCTTTTAGGTTGTAGAAGCTACTAGTGGAAGTTCCGAGACCCCAGTAGGGGTCTACTAGTGACAAGACCTTAGTTTTGACACACAGGTGGGAGAGGAATAAAATTAGCCTTTGGACCTGCAACGTTGCAATGTCTCTACAGTAGTGAACTTGTAATCAGTCATTCTCTGAAGATAGAGTTTCTTTTCAGGAGTTTCATTCATAGATTCTAGGTGGCTAATCCTTTCTGAAACATCTGAAAGAGTTAAAATTTAATGAGTGTATAAGCATAGAATTCTTTGAATGATGGCAACACTTACACCTCAGAAATAAATTGTTTTTGAAATAGTATTGACTTTTTAATTATTTTTTGATGTGAGAAATCTTCTTGTTGTTTTGAGACAGGGCTTCTTTTTGTAGCTCTTGCTCTCTTGAAACTCAATATGTAGACCAGACTGACCTGCCTTTGCGTCTTGAGTGCTTGGATTAAAGGCATGTGCCATTATGTCCAGTTTGATGTTGGAAATCTTTGAAATTGGAGAGAATTTCATGGGTCACTAGGTGCCATGCTAGTTTACTGTGGATGTTTGTTTTTATATCTAAAAAGTCTGAGAATTTGTTTCATAATCCTTAAGATTCTAAGATAATCAATACTACTACTACTGTGCCAACTTAGATATTTTTATCTCACTTTGAGCGTGCTTCACGTACTGAACTGCTGTAGGGAAACTTCAGTTTGTTGTCTTTTTTCTTTATAGGTTTAATATTTTATGTTAATTAAGAGCTTACTTTATTTTTGTATTATTGGTCTTAGCAACATGCTGTACTGTATTTAAATATTTCCAAGAAAAAGTTGTTATCTATATAAATTCTTCGTTGTTGAACTTAAAGAGAGGTACTGTGAAGTGAGAACAGATGCTCATTTGAATTTGAGTAGAATGAGTCAAAGCTTTCATCAGGCCGTTGGTTTAATGGTGGCAGGTGTCTTCATAAAGCATTGGGGAAAAGAGCATTGACTCTCCAGGGTAATGCAGCATGCAGCAGCAAGGAGAAAAGCACTAATGGGTTTAGCAAGGGAATTAAGGGGTTTGAAATGAAAACTTTAAGGAATAACTCTGCTGGAGCTAACAATCTTAAAAGATCAATGGAGTATTGGCCTTGTTTAGTGCCCTTTCTTCTGCTTTAGGTTTTATTTAACCATCAGTTTTTGTTTTAAAGTCAGTTGTGTTCTCATTATAGGTCCCACAGTGCCCAGCTTTGTTTACTTTTTTTTTTTTTTAATTCTCAGTGCTAGTCTGTTTCACAGCTGTTCAGTGGCTTTGTTGGCATTTGAACTGTGGGAACCAAGGAAGGATTTAGATGTGCTTTTGTGTGTACTGGTGGTTTTCCTAATGTATTGTTTCACACCATGAATTGTAAATTGTAGAAGGTCCCTTTTTTTCTTTTTCAGCGTCAGTTGTTATTGTGTGTCTAAATGGGTTCTTTTAAAGAAAACCTGTATGCAGTTTATGAGCTCATGAATGTTATCATTGTACTTTGTAGAAAATGAACTTAGAGATGAAAAATATATTAGATAGGATAGTAGTTGCAAACCGCTTTTCTGTTGAGTGGGGACTTCAGATAGAATTTTCCTATTCCCTTTGTTCAGCTGCCTCATCAGCTGCACAGTAACTGTAGTGTGTTGACTGGGTCAGTACATTTTTACTCTTGGAATAGCAGACCAACTGGAGGTCTACTCCGGTCTGTTCAGAAACAACCATTTTGTGGATGTCTACTGTTACTCCTGTCAGCATCCTGACATTTTTGGCCAGCATTCCTGTAGTGAGACAGAGATTGCTGCATATGGTATGGATAATGTACTGGGGAATGGCAGTGTCTTCATAAGCATGACCTAACTCAGTGTAAGGGTTAATCTCAGCAGCCCTCTTACTAATGTAACTAGTTGGGAAGTTTAGATTTTGAGTTACCCAACATGTCACAATTTCATTCACCTGTCTTGGTTTTCCATGTGCTCTTAGCATTAACACACACTCAGTGTAGATTCTCTGGTAAACTGCAAAGGGCAGCTCCATAACAGGTTTTGGTAATTTTCTTTCTAGTTTGCCTATGGGGATATATTATGTAATTTTAAAAATAAAATGTTTCATTGTAGATACTTGCAAACTAGGTAAAATATTTTACCATGGCAACATTTTATGTATTTTAAAACAGAAAAAAAAATGTCCTTTGTGGGTTAATTTAGTTTTTATACATGTGACTCTATATTTTTTACATCTGTTAAGTTTTTGTCTTTATACAAATAATTGAGTATATCTGTGCCTTTAAAAGATTTAAGTGGTTTGACACATTTTGAAAGTGTCCTCAGTGGAGGTTTTTCAGTATTTGATAAACCTGGAATAGTATTTTTACTTTAGTTTTGATCTTTTGAGACAGAGTCTCACAATGTAGCCTTGGCTGGTTCATAACTTGTGGCGATCTTCCTACCTCTACCTGGTGAGTGCTGGGATTATGGTATATGTATCACACCCAACTTTGGAATATTACTTTCGAACTATGCCAGTTTCAGAAATAAAATTGCTCTTCATTGTTTTTTTCCCCCCTGAAATTAGAAAATAAATACCAATATGCTTCTAATAAAAGTTTAAAGCAATTTAGAAATATAAATAATGGAATGTGGGGGCTGGGGGAGATGGCTCAGTGAGTCAAGTGTTTTGCTATGCAAACAGGAGGACCTGAGTTTGGAATCTCAGCATCAACAGAAAAAGCTGGGGAAGCCAATTTACATACATGTGCACAAATATGTGTGTGTGTTTGTGTTCAGTCTACATGTGGCTTCTGTGTTTTGTTTCATGCTTTAAACATCCTCCTTAAAATTGTAACATTTGCCAGTTAACTTTGTTCACTTTTCTTGCTCCTGTGCTGCTGGGAACCCAATCCTATGGAGTGTCATAGGCAAGTGGTCTCTACTACTGAGCAAGGTTACTAAACTTTTTACTACTGCTTTCATGATTTTCTTTTCTTTCCCTTTTAGAATCATACTTAACTCTTTATTCTTGGTACATTGTATTGTAGGCGAACTATAATAAATACAAAATATTTTTAACTTTGTTACAGTTACTATGGTTACCTGACAGGTCATTCTGAAACCATATGCAAAGTGATTTATGTGCTGGCTCCCGTAGGTCAGAAACTTGGAAGCAGCACAAGAAATATCTTGTGTTCACAGATTTGAAGCTTCAGCTGTGCATCTGGTTGCAGTCAGGGATTCTTATGTATTTCTCTGTAGCTTTTCCCACCATGCACTGCAGCCAAGCTTGAGCTTCAGGCTTAGCACATGCACCCCTGGGAGTGAGAGCAACCAGCATGGAGGGTTGGGGAGCAGCTACATCTGCATAGGCTTTCATGACCTCATATTACAAGTGCAGTGTCAGTGTCGGCTACTAAGAGCACATGGGATGGGATCTAGATCAATATGGCCATTTTTTTTTGAAAAAGCAGGTTGCCACATTACCTTCTTAAAAAAAACTCTGCAGCCCCTTAGTAACATAATTAATATAATGCATATCTAAAACAGAATGCACTGATTTCACTATCAAAGTCTGTGAATTTTTCTTTCTTTTTTAAAATACAGTGTGTGTGTGTGTGTGTGTGTGTGTGTGTGTGTGTGTGTGTGTGTGTGTGTGTGTGTATGGCAGCCAAGGAACAACTTATGTGGTAGTTGGTTCTCCCTTTCCACTATGTGAGGTCCATGGATCTAACTTATTGATATCTTAAGGCCTGGTGCAAGCACTTCTATCTACTGAGCCATCACACAGGCTCTAAAACCATGCATTTTTTTAAAAAAATAAAATAAAATATGCTGTGATTCTTGGGCAGTTCTTCAAAAATTTCTATTTTAGGAAAACTGAATGATCATATTTATTGTTCTGTACCAGATAATTATGACCCTTCAAAAATATCCACTGATGAACTTGAGAATTTACTGATTAAAACTTGTGAGTGAATATGTTTTCACTTAATGAACTTTCGGTAGTAATGACAATAGAAGTAATTACAGAATTTTTGTTATAAATTAACATTAGATGCCCGTGAGTATACAGTGCTTTAAAATATAGTATATGCATTCTTCCTAATCTAAGGGCTGATTACAAATACTTTGAGGATTATTTGTGCACTTTTCTCCCCCTAAGTTATTCTGTGACTAAATAAAATGCCTATGCTGTGTGGGAGGAGTAGATGACAGGCACAGTTCGACCCTTTGATGTAAACTCAGTGACTGCAGCAGGTGATGCTGTGCATATTGATAGATTTAAGTTGTGTAGCTGTGCTCCTGTGGCTTTAACTTTCAGTTTACCTTCACTTAGATGGCAGTGTAATTTCTTGGGATCTGTGGCTAATGATAAAACTTTCATGATTGATAAAGTCAGACTTATTTTACTATAGTGTACATGTCATGATTAACTGCTGGGAAGTGGCAGTGGGTCATCTACTAGCCTGGAAAGCTGGTTTCCTTGGCAGTTCCAGAGGGAAAACAGTTGAAAGGAACTAAGAAGATAAACGATTCTGGATCACCAGAGCTTTGGGGAAAACCTTGAGATGCAGCAGTAATAGAGCTACTGAGAAGATGAACTACTTGCTAAAATAGGCTTAATTAATATAAATGATCCAATATTCTCTGAGGAGTTAGGGATTTTAAGTGTCAAGTATTCTTTAAAGAACTGGGCTTTAAAAGTTCTTCCACTTCTGTTTAAAGACTGTAGGATTTGACTAGTAGGATATGTAATTTTGATCACTAATTTGTTTATGTAGAGGACCTAGTACATTTAATGAATACATGTTAAGGACCTTAAATAGTGTATTGTTTTGGAATTTGAAAGGAAGTGTTTTCTCAGTTTTAGGTGATACTAGCATAGTTCAGATCTCACATAGTTTAAACTATTTTTGTGTTAGAATTAGGGTCTTAAATCACATATTTGTGTTTTTATCATTTAATATAACTCTATAAATATACAGGTCAGAAGCCATGTCTGAACTTGTTAGTTCCCAGTCTAACTCTAATTTATCTTCAAGTTCTGTTTCTATTTTATGGTCCTGCTGAAGTATGAAGCTTGCTCTTCTGTGATATCCTCCTTTCTTTGAGAGTCTTACAAATCCATCATTCCTTCTGATTTGTTTTGGTGCTGGCAGTTGACTATGTAGATATTGTATGCTCTACTACATGGTATGTCCTCAGCCCTAACCAGAAAATTATTACTTCTTTTTGGTTGATAGCTCCCCCATTTCTCTCTTCCCTCCTCCCCTCCCCCTGCCCCTCTCCTCCCCTTTCCCCTCCATTCTCTTTTCTTTCTTTTTCCTTTTTTTCCCT
Source organism: Tokudaia tokunoshimensis (assembly GCA_036184795.1). NCBI lineage: Eukaryota > Metazoa > Chordata > Mammalia > Rodentia > Muridae > Tokudaia > Tokudaia tokunoshimensis. The sequence goes on from BTHU01000017.1 coordinate 1,108,544, forward strand.
TTTTTTTTTCTGAGATAAAGTCTCCCCGTGTAGCCTGGGCTGGCCTTGAATTCAGGCCTTGCAGTTCAAGTACTGGGAATTCTGCTGTCTCTTGACATTATAGTTGGGCCCTTTCCAACTAGAAAGAAGAAATACAGAGGGGAGGAATTACCTCAGTCAGCGCCTTAGGATTTCTATTGCTATAAAAGAGACAGCATGACCATGACAACTCTTATAAAGGAAAGCATTTCATTTGTACTGGCTTACAGGTTCAGAGGTTTAGTGTATTATTGTCATGGTGGGAAACATGGCAGTGTGCAGACATTTGTGGCACTGGAGAAGGAGCTGAGAGTTCTGGATCTGAATCAGTAGGCAGCAGGGAGAGGAAGTGAGCCATCGTGCTAGCTTCTGAAACCTCAAAACCCAGCCCTAGTGACACTTTTCCTCCCAACAGGGCCACAGGTCCAGATCCTTTCAAATAATGCCATTCCCTATGAGCCTGTGGGCTCATTCAAACCACCATAGTCAGTAAAGCATGAGTACCTGAATTCTATCTGGAAGCCATGTTAAAATGGCATGGCAGAGTGCTTGTAATTCCAGGAGTAACCCTGGGGTTTACTGGCTAGTCAGTCTAACGTAATAGGTGAGTTACAGGCCAGTAAGAAGCCCTTCTCAAAGGAAGTGGATGATATTCCTGAAGATGACACTGAACTTTTCTTCTGTCCCGTCTATGCATGCAAGCACACATATACACACATACACATGTGTTAAAAAATAAATTTGAGTTAGTATACATTGATGTCCACTGTCTTCTTTTTCCTTTTGGCCAAACATTTGTGAAGTAGGAAACTTTGTGCATCCGACATAAATATTTGGCACTGGAAAGTCACACTCTTGGGTTGTCCAGGAGCTACTTCAGTTCCCTGTTTGTATGTGCTTTCTCCTTCCACCTTTACTTCCCCAGCTTTACTTTGGCTCAAGTACAGGCTTGTACTGGAGTTCAGCTTCTTGTTTGGAATCTGGTTATCGGGATATAGAAAATAAATATTACAGTTTCTTTCTTATTGGGGAGTAGCACTAGTTACTAGTTCTTTTAGAGCTTAATAATATTACTATTTTTGTCCTGTAGTTCTTGCACACACAGCACATTCTTGGAGTTTTAGTGCATACTGCCTCACCACTAAAAAACATTGTGCTTTCTCCAAAGGAGGCTAAAGTTTTCAGAGTAAATAGACATCCTTTCTTTTCTTTAATTATGGAAAGCTTCCTAAGTTAGACAAAATACAGAATTAGAGCTATCCATGTTAACTCACTGGGCATCTTTAGCATGGCTCATCTTAGATCATCTAAGTCCCACTTTCTTCTCTGCCTCTAGTTATTTGAAATGTGTATAAATATCTTGCAAATACTTGAGTAATAACAACTTTCTAAAGAACACAAAGATAAGCATGAGTTAGCGATAGGTCAGTAGTGAGTTCACCTGCTAGGATGGCTTGAAAAGTGGCCATCCTGGTGGCATAAGCCACAAACTACTTAAACTCTGGTATCAATGTATTGAAAAGTGATAGTAGTGTTGCAGGGTAAAAAAGGAGGATTGGCCCCTACTCTTGAAGTTACTTTCTTTTTTTTTCTTGAAGTTATTTGTTGTAGTTTCTTTTCATGTCTGTTTCATTCTTATGTGAGCAGTCTGAGGGAGGTTATAAGTTGGTAACAAATGTATTGTTTTCCATCTAATAGGGGAATTTGATTGCTAATATTTTTAAAGCATTTTTAATTGTGTGCTTATGTGTATGGAGTTTGATATTATTTGTGCAAGATGCACCAGAGTCCAGAAAAGAATAATGGATCCCCTGGAGATAAAGTTACAGATGATTGTGGGCTACCTGACATAGGTGCTGGGAACCAGATATAACTTCTCTGAAGCACATTTTATGTTCTCTACCTCTGAGCCCACTCTTAGCACCAGTTGCTAATCTTTCCGTTTTTTTGTTTTGTTTTTTTAATTAGTTTGTGGTGTAGGTTCACATGTGCCATATAGAGTATGTGGAGGTCAGAAAAGAACTTGTGGGAATTGTGTTTTTCCTTTCACTATATGGGTCTTGAAGATGGAACTCTGGTTGTCAGGCTTGGTGGTAAGCATTCTTAGTTGCTGAGGCATCTGGCTGTCTCCTCATGTAGCTCAGGGTGGTTGGAAGTTGCTGATTAGTTACTCAGGATTCAGGAAGACATTGAATTCCTAATCCCTTTCCTCCATCTCCTAAGTGTTAGGATTACAGTGTATGCCTCCATTTATATTCACCCTTAGCTAACAATTTTCTAAACTTTAATCTTTATGGGGGAAACACTGTTAAGTACTTAAGTAAAAATTCATTTCTTTTGGAATAAGCATTTGCCTGGATAGTATGTTGCAGTTCTCTCAAAAATCCTGAGAGGTTTTTATTTTCTTCATGTATGTGCCCATGTTTATATCATGCATGTTTGCAGGTATGTGGGCACACACATGTGGATGTGGAGGCCCAAGATGAATATTGGCGTGTTCTCCATTTGTTGGGTCAGAATCTCTGAAGTGAATCCAGCGCTCAAGTGATACAGGCTAGTCTAGCTAGCCAGCTTGCTCTGAGTACCAGGAATGATGTCTAAACCATGGTCTTAGTGCTCTCACCACTCTCCTCACTGAGCTCTCTCCACAGCCTCTTATTATGCATATTTATAGTCAGAAACGTTTAATTGATGGGAAAGCATTCTTTGTATTAAGCCCAGATTTCCATTTATGGATAAAATAGCAAGTGCTATTGTCTAACAGTTTAAATTATCTAATATCTATACCAATACAGACACAGGAATAAACTGAACTGAAAACCTCCTAGCTCAGCAAGGTATCTTTATTTTCTTAACTATATACAACTATTTACAAGCCTGGTCCTATAACTGAACTGTTAAGTGTTTTAGAAATCTCTCTCTGTCATTCTACCCAACTAACCCCAGAGGGCTCCTTAGCTCTCTTTCCCATGTCCTGCCAGCTGCTTCTCTGTTGTTCCTGCAAGCTCAAAGAGAAAATCCCTATCTCTTACCTGAGACATTTTCCATAAAGGCTCTTCCTCCAAGCCAAAAGAGAGAGGGAGAGAGGAAGAAGGGAGGGAGAGACAAGGAGGGAGGGGAAGGGAGAGGAAGAGGTAGGGAGGGAGGGAGGGACGGAGGGAGGGAGAGAGAGGGAGGGAGGGAGAGAGAGAGAGAGAGAGAGAGAGAGAGAGAGAGAGAGAGAGAGAGAGAGAACACGAGGGAGCTACAGAGCACGTGTGGAGCTCCAGGTGCTCACAAAAGAAGTCTCTAGCTCCTCCCTTACACTCTTTTCCCTAACCCGCTTTGTGTAGCAGGGACCCTAAGCCAAGTCTGTAGGGGCCGAACCTATGGTGGAGTAGCGCAAGGCCATCCAGCTGACTTTGCCTTGCTTCATAGAGTAGAGAACACAACACCTCTCACAAGCAATTTGTTTAAAAATAGGCAGCAACTTTCCATTCTTCAGCATTGAGATACACCCAAACTGTATCTTTTCAGGACACACCTAACTGCAGTATCTGACAAATGCAATATGTATTTAATCTTTTATATTTTGCTAACAATTAGGTTTTCTATGTACAATAATCAAATATCCTGTAACACTATTGGTTTGTGTTTTACTAATAAAATGAGAATAGAAAACATTGTTATGATTTATGTTTTAGTTTATGATTTATATTGATCAAAGTATTTCAGATCTGTCAACCTCAAAATTAGATGTATTGTTTTTTTTCCCTGGCCTTTGTTAAAATAGCCTGTAATACACTGTTGTGTTTTCCCCAATACAGTAGTACACAAATAAGTGTTTGAGAGTGACGTAAGCCTGTGATTGTTTTCTTAGGCATCAAGCATGATGGAACTATGTGTGATACCTGCCGCCAACAACCAATCATTGGCATTCGATGGAAATGTGCAGAGTGCACCAATTATGATTTGTGCACTGTTTGTTATCATGGAGATAAACATCACTTAAGGCATCGCTTTTATAGGATTACTACACCAGGAAGTGAACGGTAAGGGAAAGAAGTTTTTCTTCATGACTTTTTGTTTCATCCTGTTAGCTTTAAATGTAGATTAGGAAGTAGCTTTTGACAGTTTAGATTTAGTGTTGGGGAAATGAATAGCAGGCTAGACATGAGTCTGGTTTGATGATGTGAGAAACTCTGTGAAGGTAGAATTTTATTATATGTGCCTGCCTGCCTTCCTTTCCCTCCCCTTCCTCTCCCCTATTTCCTCCCCTTCCTCTTCCCCTTTGCTTTCCTTTCCTTCCTAGCCATGGTCTCACTGGCTGACCTCCAACTATTATTATTTTATAGATGATCTTATAATATTTTTTCTCTAGCATGGAGACTTGGTATTGCTGATCAGTTGGAAATAACATGGGCAGCCCACGACTGAATAATGTTTTCTTGTTACACTCTTTGTGTTATGACTTTCTACCCACTGAACACTGTGGCCTGCTGATTGAGTCAGTAGGCACTTACTAAGTGTAGGAACTGGAGACATGGCTTAGTTGGTGAAGTGCTTGCTGCACAACCATGGGGACCTATATTTGAATACTCAGCACCCATGGAAAGCTAGGCAGAGTGGCACATTTCTGTAATCCTAGTGCTGGGGAGACAGAGACCGGATGATATTTGGAGCTCTGGCAGCTCATCTCGCTGAACATTGAACTACAGATTCAGTGAAAGATATTTTCTCAAAAAATAAGATGGAAAAGTGGTTGAGAAAGACAACCAACATTGACCACTGGCCTCCGCATGTGCACGCACACCGGCACACACAGATGCATACACACATGAATAGAAAGAGAGACAATATGGCAGCTACTGTATTTGTGATTTGGGGATACTTTTCTTAAGGAGTTTATAATTTAAGAGGAAAGATAGATCATGAATGATTATTATATGATGTTTTAGAGTATGGTAGGATAATGTTTTAGTTTTTAGGAGCTATGAAAAGGGCATAATGGGATAATGGGTGTGAAGTTTTAGGTTATGGAGTCTTACTAGATAGGATACTGCACTTAAATACAGTTAGCTAGAGAGTCACAGCTAGGAGTAATATGGTAACAGAGTTTTGAGTCACAGCATCTCATTGCAAATTAAGACCCTGCCACTTAAACTGAGTACTTTGAAAACAGTTATTTTTGCTTTTTGCTTACAATTATAATTAAGGAACGATAGTTTTTTTTTTTTTTTTTTTTTAATTTTATTTTATTTTATTTTTTTAATTTACATTCCAAATCACTTCCCCTTTCCCGTTTCCTCCCTCCCCGAAAGTCCCATAAGCCCCCTTCCCTCCCTCTTTTCTCCGTTCAACCCCCTCTCATTACTCTGTCCTGGCGTTCCCCTACATCCAGTCTTTCCAGGACCAGGGGTCTCTCCTTCCATCTTTTTAGAAATCTATTGATATGCTGATTGTGTCTAGGGTATTCTGAGATTCTGGGTCAATATCCCCTTATCAGTGACTTCATACCATGTGTGATCTTTTGTGATTGGGTTACCTCACTAAGGATGATATTTTCAAGTTCTGACCATTTGCCTAGGAATTTCGTGAATTCATTGTTTTTAATTGCAGAGTAGTATTCCATTGTGTAAATATACCACATCTTCTGAATCCATTCCTCCGTTGAGGGACATCTGGGTTCTTTCCAGCTTCTGGCTATTATAAATAAGGCTGCTATGAATATAGTGGAGCATGTGTCCTTATTGCATGCAGGTAAAGTCTCTGGGTATATGCCCAGGAGTGGTATAGCCGGATCCTCCGGAAGTGTCATGCCCAGTTTTCTGAGGAGCCGCCAGACTGCTTTCCAGAGTGGTTGTACCAGCCTGCAATTCCACCAGCAGTGGAGGAGTGTTCCTCTTTCTCCACATCCTCGCCAACAACTGCTGTCTCCTGTGTTTTTGATCTTAGCCATCCTGACTGGTGTGAGATGGAATCTCAGGGTTGTTTTGATTTGCATTTCCCTAATGACTAAGGATGATGAACATCTCTTTAGGTGCTTCTCAGCCATTAGATATTCTTCAGGTGAGAACTCTTTGTTTAGCTCTGTACCCCATTTTTTAATAGGGTTACTTGCCTCTCTGGAGTTTAACTTCTTGAGTTCTTTGTATATCTTGGATATTAGCCCTCTGTCGGATGTAAGGTTGGTAAAGATCATTTCCCAGTTAGTTGGTTGCCGCTTTGTCTTTTTGACAGTGTCTTTTGCCTTGCAAAAACTTTGTAATTTAATGAGGTCCCATTTGTCTATTCTTGATCTTAGAGCATAAGCTATTGGAGTTCTGTTCAGGAAATTCTCCCCTGTGCCCATATGTTCAAGGTTCTTCCCTAGTTTCCCTTCTATTAGTTTCAGTGTGTCTGGTTTTATGTGGAGATCTTTGATCCACTTAGAATTGAGCTTAGTGCAAGGAGATAAGGATGGGTCAATTTGCATTCTTCTGCATGTTGACCTCCAGCTGAGCCAGCACCATTTGTTGAAAAGGCTATCTTTTTTCCACTGGATGGTTTTAGCTCCTTTGTCAAAGATCAAGTGACCATAGGAGTGTGGATTCATTTCTGGGTCTTCAATTCTGTTCCATTGATCTACATGTCTGTTACTGTACCAATACCATGCAGTTTTTAACACTATTGCTCTGTAGTACAGCTTGAGGTCCGGGATACTGATTCCCCCAGAGGTTCTTTTACTCTTGAGAATAGTTTTAGCTATTCTGGGTTTTCTGTTATTCCAGATGAATTTTTGAATTGCTCTTTCTAACTCTATGAAGAATTGAGTTGGGATTTTGATGGGGATTGCATTGAATCTGTGTATTACTTTTGGTAAGATGCTCATTTTTACTATATTAATCCTGCCAATCCATGAGCATGGCAGATTTTTCCATCTTCCGAGGTCTTCTTCAATTTCTTTCTTCAGAGACTTGAAGTTCTTGTCATACAGATCTTTCACTTGTTTGGTTAGCGTCACGCCAAGATACTTAATATGGTTTGTGGCTATCGTAAAGGGTATTATTTCTCTTACTTCTTTCTCAGCCTGCTTATCCTTTGAGTATAGGAAGGCTTCTGACTTGCTTGAGTTGATTTTATATCCGGCCACTTTGCTGAAGTCGTTTATCAGCTGTAGGAGTTCTCTGGTGGAGTTCTTTGGGTCGCTTATGTATACTATCATATCGTCTGCAAATAGTGATAGTTTGACTTCTTCCTTTCCAATTTGTATCCCTTTGACCTCTTTTTCTTGTCTAATTGCTCTAGCTAGAACTTCAAGTACTATATTGAAAAGATATGGAGAGAGAGGGCAGCCTTGTCTAGTCCCTGATTTTAGTGGGATTGCTTCAAGTTTCTCTCCGTTTAGATTGATGCTGGCTACTGGTTTGCTGTAAATTGCTTTTACTATGTTTAGATATGGGCCTTGAATTCCTGATCTTTCCAAGACCTTTAGCATGAAAGGATGCTGAATTTTGTCAAATGCTTTCTCAGCATCTAATGAGATGACCATGTGGTTTTTTTCTTTGAGATTGTTTATGTAGTGGATTACATTGATGGATTTCCTTATATTGAACCATCCCTGCATCCCTGGGATGAAGCCTACTTGATCGTGGTGAATGATCGTTTTGATGTGTTCTTGGATTCGGTTGGCAAGAATTTTATTGAGTATTTTTGCATCGATATTCATAAGAGAGATTGGCCTGAGATTCTCTTTCTTTGTCGGATCTTTGTGTGCTTTTGGTATTAGTGTAATTGTGGCTTCATAGAACGAGTTGGGTAGTGTTCCTTCTGTTTCTATTTTGTGGAACAGTTTGAAGAGTATTGGTGTTAGGTCTTCTTTGAAGGTCTGATAGAATTCTGCACTAAAACCATCTGGACCTGTGCTTTTTTTGGTTGGAAGACTTCCAATGACAACTTCTATTTCTTCAGGGGTTATAGGACGGTTTAGATGGTCTATTTGATCCTGATTTAATTTTGGTACTTGGTATCTGTCAAGGAAATTGTCCATTTCCTCAAGATTTTCTAGTTGTGTTGAATACAGGTTTTTGTAGTAGGATCTGATGATTTTTTGAATTTCCTCAGTTTCTGTTGTTATCTCTCCCTTTTCGTTTCTGATTTTATTAATTTGGATACTATCTCTGTGCCCTCTGGTTAGTCTGGCTAAGGGCTTATCTATCTTGTTGATTTTCTCAAAGAACCAACTCCTCGTTTTGTTGATTCTTTGTATGGTTTTATTTGTTTCTACTTGATTGATTTCAGCCCTGAGTTTGATGATTTCCTGCCTTCTACTCCTCTTTGGTGTATTTGCTTCTTTTTGTTCCAGGGCTTTCAGGTGTGCCATTAAGCTGTTAGTGTATGCTGTCTCCCGTTTCTTTTTGGCGGCACTCAGGGCTATGAATTTTCCTCTTAGCACTGCTTTCATTGTGTCCCATAAGTTAGGGTATGTTGTGCCTTCATTTTCATTAACTTTCAAAAAGTCTTTGATTTCTTTCTTTATTTCCACCTTGACCAAGTTATCATTGAGTAGAGCATTGTTCAGCCTCCATGTGTACGTGGGTTTTCTTTTGTTTTTGTTGCCATTGAAGACCACCCTTATTCCATAGTGATCTGATAGGAGGCATGGGATTATTTCTATCTTCTTGTATCTGTTGAGGTCTGATTTGTGACCAATTATATGGTCAATTTTGGAGAAGGTACCATGAGGAGCTGAGAAGAAGGTGTATTCTTTAGCTCTAGGATGAAATGTTCTATATATATCAGTTAGTTCCATTTGGTCCAAGGCTTCAATTAGATTCACTGTGTCCCTGTTTAGTTTCTGCTTTCCTGAACGATCCATTTCAGAGAGCGGGGTGTTGAAGTCACCCACTATTATTGTGTGCGGTGCGATGTGTGCTTTGAGTTTTAGTAAAGTTTCTTTTACGAATGAGGGTGCCCTTGCATTTGGAGCATAGATATTCAGGATTGAGAGTTCTTGATGGTGGATTTTTCCCTTGATCAGTATGTAGTGTCCTTCTGTGTCTTTTTTGATGACTTTGGGTTGAAAATCAATTTTATCCGATATTAGGATGGCTACTCCACCTCGTTTCTTGGGGCCATTTGCTTGTAAAATTGTTTTCCAGCCTTTTACTCTGAGGTAGTGTTTGTCTTTGACACTGAGGTGCGTTTCCTGCATGCAGCAAAAAGCTGGGTCCTGTTTACGTATCCAGTCTGCTAGTCTATGTCTTTTAATTGGGGAGTTGAGACCATTGATATTAAGAGAGATTAAGGCATAGTGATTATTGCCATCTGCCATTCTTGACGCTATCTTTATGTTTGAGTGGTTATCTACTTTTGGGTTTGATTCAAGAAGGTTATTATCTCATTTTTTCCAGGGTGTTGTTTCTCTCCCTGTATTGGAGGTTTCCACCTATTATCCGTTGCAGGGCTGGATTTGTGGAAAGATATTGTGAAAATTTGGTTTTATCATGGAATATCTTGGTCTCTCCATCTATGGTGATTGAGAGTTTTGCTGGGTATAGTAGTCTAGGCTGGCATTTGTGCTGTCTTAGTGTCTGCATGAGATCTGCCCAGGATCTTCTGGCTTTCATAGTCTCTGGTGAGAAGTCTGATGTGATTCGGATAGGTCTTCCTTTGTATGTTACTTGGCCCTTTTCTCTTACTGCATTTAGTATTCTTTCTTTGTTTAGAACATTCGGTGTTTTGATTATTATGTGACGGGAGGTATTTCTGTTCTGGTCCAGTCTGTTTGGAGTTCTGTAGGCTTCTTGTATGTTCATCGGCATCTCTCTCTTTAAGTTAGGGAAGTTTTCCTCCATAATTTTGTTGAAGATGTTTACTGGCCCTTTAAGTTGCAAATCTTCACTCTCATCTATACCTATAATCCTTAGGTTTGGTCTTCTCATTGTGTCCTGGATTTCCTGGATGTTTTGGGTTACGCGTTTTTTGCATTTTGCATTTTCTTTGACTGTTGAGTCGATGCTTTCTATGGAATCTTCAGCACCTGAGATTCTTTCTTCCATCTCTTGTATTCTATTGTTGATGTTTGCATCTATGACTCCTGATTTCTTCCCAAGGTTTTCTATCTCCAAAGTTGTCTCCCTTTGTGATTTCTTAGTTGTTTCTACTTCCTTTTTTAGTTCCTGGATGGATTTGCTGAGATCCTTCACTTGTTTGTTTGTATTTTCCTGTATTTCTTTAAGGTATTTTTGCATTACCTCTTTCAGGATTTCTTCCTGATGACCCACGTTCTCCTGCATTTCTCTGAGCGATTTTTGTGTTTCCTCCTCATGGGATTCCATCTGTTGATCCATCGTCTCCTGCATTTCTTTAAGCAGTTCTCGTGTTTCCTTTGTAAGGGCATCTAACCGTTGATTCATTTCTTTAAGCAATTTTTGTGTTGCCTCCTTATGGGCATCCGTCTGTTGACCCATATTCTTCTGCATTTCTTTATGCAAATTTTGTGATTCCTTTGTGAGTGCATCTACCCGTTGATTCATCTCGTTAAGTGATTTTTGTGTTGTCTCCTTGTGCGCCTCCATCTTTTGATCCATGTTCTCCCGCATTTCTCTAAGCGATTTTTGTGTTTCCTTTGTAAGGGCTTCTAACCGTTGATTCATGGTCTCCTGTAACTCTTTATGAGATTTATTTGTGTCCTTCTTGTGATCCTCTAATAGCATCATGAGAAGTGATTTTAAATCCAGATCTTGTCTTTCGGGTGTGGTGGGGTATCCAGGACTTGCTGCTGTTGGAGAGTTGGGTTCGGATGGTCCCACATTACTTTGATTACTGTTAGTAACATTCCTACGTTTGCCTTTTGCCATCTGGATACCTCTGGTGTTAGTTGGTCCTGCTGCCACTGGCTGTTGGTTGGACCTCCTGTGAGCTTGCAAAGCTATTTCTGCCCCCCCTGGATTACCAGGATTCCCCTGGCACCGATTTCTGGGGCCTGCCTGCTCCTGAGTGACTTTGGAGCCCTAATGTGCTTTGCCCCAAGTGATCTTATATTGGGGAGGCCTTGCACATCTAAAGGCTCAGCCTAGTGGATTCCTGGAGCAGAGGTCGCCAAAGGGAGGCTGGCAGGCTCCTGCCCTGTGCAGGGGTGTGTGATCTCTCCTGGGGGGGGGGAGGGGGCGTCCCTCTGCCAGGCAGAAGTCCCACAGCAGATCTGGCGCGCTGGTCACTGCAGATCAGCCCAGCACCTGGGAGCAGGTTACACACAAGCTGCCTGAACCCGAAGCGATATTATGCCTGTCTGTCTCTGAGCCTGGTGGTCCCAACTACCTGGTCACTGGAGCAAAGATGGCGGAGGGCACTCTCCGTGGCGCTGCTCACCCTGTGGTCACGATGGCCCGCCGATCTGGCACCCAGACGACCACAGCGCCAACCCGCCCTCGGGCACAGAAGGAAGCCCCAACAGGCCGTGTCCCAAGTGATGTTATATCGGGGGGAGAGCCTGGGTACCGGTCTCTCCAGCGCAGTCCGCGGGAACAGAGGTCGCGGAAGGGAAGCTGGCAGGCTCCCTCCCTGCGCGGGGTCCCTCCACCAGGCAGAAGGTCCCACCGCGGAACTGGCGTGCTGGTTACTGCAGATCAGCCCAGCACCTGGGAGCAGGTTACACACAAGCTGCCTGAAACCGAAGCGATATTATGCCTGTCTGTCTCTGAGCCTGGCGGTCCCAACTACCTGGTCACTGGAGCAAAGATGGCGGAGGGCAGTCTCCGTGGCGCCGCTCACCCTGTGGTCACGATGGCCGCCGATCTGGCACCCAGACGACCACAGCGCCAACCCGCCCTCGGGCACAGACGGAAGCCCCAACAGGCCGTGTCCCAAGTGATGTTATATCGGGGGGAGAGCCTGGGTACCGGTCTCTCCAGCGCAGTCCGCGGGAACAGAGGTCGCGGAAGGGAAGCTGGCGGGCTCCCTCCCTGCGCGGGGTCCCGCCACCAGGCAGAAGGTCCCACCGAGGAACTGGCGCGCTGGTTACTGCAGATCAGCCCAGCACCTGGGAGCAGGTTACACACAAGCTGCCTGAAACCGAAGCGATATTATGCCTGTCTGTCTCTGAGCCTGGCGGTCCCAACTACCTGGTCACTGGAGCAAAGATGGCGGAGGGCAGTCTCCGTGGCGCAGCTCACCCTGTGGTCACGATGGCCTGCCGATCTGGCACCCAGACGACCACAGCGCCAACCCGCCCTCGGGCACAGACGGAAGCCCCAACAGGCCGTGTCCCAAGTGATGTTATATCGGGGGGAGAGCCTGGGTACCGGTCTCTCCAGCGCAGTCCGCGGGAACAGAGGTCGCGGAAGGGAAGCTGGCGGGCTCCCTCGGAACGATAGTTTTTTAAATGAATATGGCCATAAGGTAACATTGAAAAAACAAAAGTCTGAAATCTCTGAGTAAAATTATGTAGATGAGAAAGGGGGAGATGGCCTTGGAGAAATCAGCTGACTCAGATAATTAAGTGAAATCTCTTTTATGTTTGTAATGCTCATAGGTGTGTAATACTCTGGAGGCAGTATAGTGCAGTCAGACCTGTGCCTCAAATTCATTTTTCTGGCATACATGCAGTACTCACAGTGTTTGAGTCATTGTTCATCTTTCACAGATTATTAAAGACACCCCCACCCTTCCTAGGTCAGAGCCAAGTATGGTTTATGACTCTTCTGGAGATGCTGTCTGCAATAAGCCCTTACAGAGGACACTTAAAGCCAAAGCCTGAAGTGCCTAGATTGCTTCCTGTTCGGATGTCATTGCTTTGTAAACTCTTGTGAACCCGAGCAGCATCTTTTTGTTATGCCTCAAGTTCCTCATTTGTAAAATGGGCAGTGTAGTGTTGTCTTCCTTTTAAGGCGCTAACACTCACACCCATGTGAATACTTTATGTATAGATTACTATTACTTAGTTTTATAAGATTGTGAAAACAAAACTTTTATTTTTAGGGTTCTGTTAGAGTCTCGTAGAAAATCTAAGAAGATTACCGCCAGAGGAATCTTTGCTGGTGCCAGAGTGGTGCGAGGAGTGGACTGGCAGTGGGAAGATCAAGATGGAGGCAATGGGCGCAGAGGAAAGGTGCGCACTTTGTAAAGGTTCACCATCCATGCTAGAGTATCCTGTGTTGAGAAGATTTCTATTGCTGCTGTAAACACATGTGTGTTTGCCTATTTATTTCCATGCTAGGAACAAGTTTTAAAAACCTTCATTTTTTTTTTCCCCTTTTGGAAGAAAGCAATGTTCTTGCTTACCAGTGTTACTGTTTCTTGAGACTATTAGGTGGGTTTTACTTCAGGCTTCGTGTTGCTATTGCACAAATGGGCCTTCCTGAAGACTCCATTTTTGGGCCAGTCCTTCTTAAGTAGTACCTCATGTTCTTGATTCCTGCTACTAAAATTTTATCTGAGTGGCTGAGGGTGGAGCTCAATCAGAGAGTCTTAAGATGTTCCTGAATTTGATTCACAGAGCTGTTGAAAAGTATAAACATTATATCCACATGTTTATATTCTATTCTTTTAAAGGTTTTTTTTTTACTGAATAAGCAGCTACATTTTTTTTTTTTAAGTCTGGGGATCAAACTAAAGCCCTTGTGCACAAGAGGGAGGTGGTCTAGGGCCACTTTTTGGGTATGTTGCTTATATTTATTTTGGATTTCATATTCTTTTAGCTGGTAACTAATTATCTAGTCAACAGACATTATTGTATATGCTCTTCTGTGCTATATTGAATGGTCAGTGTACTGAAATGAGTAGCACTTGGAAACATACATCTCACCTTCAGGTTCACTTCTGTCTTTTGGAAAGCTTGCTTGGGAATAGGATAGAGGTTCAGCTCTGAGTACTGCTTTCCTCCAAGTCAAACCAAACCACAAGAGAAAGATGAGTCATCACACCCAACTACTGATTTTTATCTAAAATAATGGAGCATTAAAACAAAATGAAAGCCAGACTAGTGTATACTATATTTCTGAATAGTTTATTAAAAAAATAAACTTCTCCCCTTTTTTAATCCAACAAATTTGTTTAGCATGTATTATGTACAAGGAGCTAAGAAATGAGTTCTTACTGTCTGGAAGTTAATCTTTTAATTAACAGAGGTAAATGAAAAAAATTGAAATCTGATTTCTTGTGAGAGTGATGTGATATATATATTTAACAGCCACATTGGTGTCCCCTGAGGTGTTATTAAAAGTGAACAGTAATAAATGTACTTCATGACAGATTTTCTAAACCAGGATCTTCATTTAAAGATGATTCCTGGCTTTCCATTTCTGTGACAAGAACACTGGCAAAACCAGGTTGGGGTGTGGGGCTGTTACTACATCCTACAGGTTATATGTTATGGTCCAACATCTAGGGGAGCAAGGGCAGGAGCTGAAGTAGAAGCCATGGAGGAATGCTAATTGGCTTGCTTCCTACCACCTGTCAGCTTGCTGTTTTTTTACTACCCAGGACTACCCACTTAGGGGTGGCACCACCCTTAGCAGACTAGGCCCTCCCACTTTTAAATCATTAATCCATGAAAAGAAAAAATGAGTGGGCCACACAGGCTTTGCCTACAGGCAGTCTGATAGAGGCAACCCCTCAATTAATGTTCCCTCTCCCTAGGTGACTCTAGCTTGTATCAAGTTGACAAAAGAACACTAACTAGTCAGCACTTTTGGGAGAATGAGGAAAAGACATAAATAAAAGTAGGCATTCCTGAAGCTTTGAATTATCACAGTTTTAGTTGGTTGTAGTTTATTGCAAGTTATATTTTAAGAACAAAGTGAGGAAAAAAATGAATAAAACCATTTTGTACCCATGTTATACATGCATGCACACACACGTGTATACACACATAGACACCCAGTGAATCTGAATCAGTGAATCTGAATCAGAATAACATTAAGATAGTGTTAACTGTATAACCAAATACTGATTAATTAGAATCTGAAAGAAGGTTATTGCTACAGATGGATTACTGTATGTTCACTTCAGCACCTTACAAACTTGTTAGGTGAGATTGTACAGTGGTAAGTTGGGCAGAATCCTAATGCACAGTGGAGTAATGTTGGACTGAATTTAGAAAGATGGTGGCCTCTTTTGGGAGACAGGTGGAGGGTGGCTGTGATGAGGTGCAGTGGGGACCTGAGAAGTCTGGGCTTCACTTTTTAAGACAGTGGAATAATTATAAGGGTGTTCATTTCTTTTTTATTTTTAAAAGTATGTTTTAAAAGTGTTTACAATATATATATAAAACTTTAAAAGAGTATATGAACTTAATAGTAATTTAAAGCATTTCTCATATGGTTCACTAAATCTTAAAAAATGAAATCCTTTTATTTCTACAAAAACACTGCCAAATACTCCACAAAACTGTTCTTTATTTCAGAGCAGAAAGAAAGTTTAGTATGTATTTTATTTAAAGTAATATTAGTCTGCTTTTATGTTTATGAAGTACTAATGAAACAAGTTAGAACAGAGGGGAAGTGCTGGCGCATGCCTTTAATCCCAGCACTTGGGAGGCAAAGGAAGGTAGATCTCAGAGTTTGAGCCCAGCTTGTTCTACAGAGTGAGTTCCAGGACAACTAGGGCTACACAGAGAAACCCTGTCTTAAAAACAACAGCCAAAAGTTAGAATGGAGAAAAAGTGGTTTGAATTGTGCATGAACAGCTCCTGGTCTTAGTTGTAGACAGCCCTAGCTAGAGTGCAGGCTTTGGTGCTCACTGTGCCAGTTTGAGGACTTGACTCTAGACCTTTAAGGAGAAGTTAGTAACTAGTATCTATGTGTATGTGCACATGTGTTTGTATGTGGTGGTGAGTAAGGAGATGGAGAGAGAGAACAAGTTACAGTTTAACCAGCTAAGTTTAAGAATCAGTAAGTGGGGTGTTGTGTCTATGTGCCCACTATTGCATGCTGTTCTAGCTGTTGTAGACTGCTCTCTTGACAACTGAGCAACCCACTGCCACTAATATTCTTTGCAACTTTGGGTTCTAACTAGAAAACAGGCTTATCATTGTTAAAAATTTTAAATTATGTATTGGATAATTGGCTTAAAAGAATATGCTGTGTTCTTAAAGGAATTTAAATTTTGCGTTATTCATTTCCTATTATTATAATTCCTTTGCTTCCTAATTAAAATTTTTTTATAGTGATTTTAGAATGTATTTCATAGCTCTCAGGTAAGGTTAGATGTGATGACATAAACCTATAATGTAGACACAACCTTTGTGGTCACCCAGGGCTAAGTACTGACAACTCGTATCAATCCCCACCCTGCCCCAAACAAACAACATCAAAAACACCAGACTAGGAATACAACTTAGTAGTATAGTGCTTGCCTCGCATACAAAAAAGCCCAGGGCTAAGTACCACAAGGGGAAAACAAAAACAACAAACAATTATGTAAGTTGGATTAGATGGTACACATATCCTGTAGACCTTTCCCTTGGGAGGCTGAGGCAGGAGAATTTTGAGTTTGAAGCCAGGGTGGGCTACCCCAGGATATTCTGTCTTAAAACAAAATAAAAGTTAAAATTCTGGAAAAATTATACTTTATTGATAATTCAACAATGCTAAAAGTGACTTTTAGCTGATAGGCAAATAAATATTTTTCTTGATTTTGTTATATAGGTTGATAGATGAAAAGATTTTTAAAGTTTCAGTATAATTAAAGCATCTAACCTGTTTCCATTTTTTAAAAAGTTTTTTTTTTCACCTTAAATTTTTATTAGGTAACGGAAATCCAGGACTGGAGTGCCTCCAGCCCACACAGTGCAGCGTATGTTCTCTGGGATAACGGTGCTAAGAACCTTTACAGGGTTGGCTTTGAGGGCATGGTGAGTAGTGAAGAAGCACACCCGTGAGAACCGGGCCCACACTGTGTGTGCACTGCTCTCTGTCCTCTGACGAGACACATCTGAGCCCTGGGATGCACTAGGACAGGAGGTCCTCACACCTGACGCCCCCCAGCACTGTGTGTCTATACTGCTGAATTGTAAACATGATTTGGCCATAGTCAAGTTTTGGGCATCTTACTGTATGCTATTTTACACATTCCTTTGTGATGTAAGTGTAGTAGATTTATCTCTTACAATCTAACAAAAAACAAAAAAGAATTATCTGTAGGGGATTTTGTGGAGTAGACCTGGAGGCTAGTATTAAAATGAGGTTGTTTCTGTATTCTATGCTGTAGTAACTGATAAAAAGTTAATTATTTTTAAGGAAGCTTTTTTTTTTAAGTATAGAGTTGATGATTAAATATGATTATCTTGTGGCACATGCAATCCCAGTACTCCAGAGCTAGAGACAGGAGGATCTCAAGTTCAAGTCCCGCTTGGGCACATAATGAGACTGTCTCAAAAATAAAAAAAAACACAAGGTAAAGCAAGAAAATGATAGACTGTGCCTCCGGAGTGCTGGGATTAAAAGTGTGCACCATCATTGCCCAACTACCAAATGCTTTATTAATGTTAAATTTTATCATTGGATACAGGGTTAGTTAATTTCCTTTCCTATTGCATATTCATGACTCTCATGCCTCTCCATGCTTTCAAATTGTGAAGGTTTTTCTTTTAGGATTCCAACGAGCTAATACTTTAATACGAAGATGTATATGCAGTGTGGGTTCAGGCAGTTAAATGAAGAACATATACAGGTTGATGGCTTATGTGGTTAATACTGTTATTTAATGAGATGCCTTTTGAGGGTTACATTTCCCTTTCTGTTGCTGCAAGCAGGGTAGCAGCCAGTATGCTTGTGTATGTTTTGGTGTATTATGGACATATTTCCTTAGGATAGATATCTAGAGGTAGAATTACTGAGTCAAACTATTACATTAAAATAATTAATCCCAAAAAGAAACAAAATAAAAAACAACAACAAAAAAAAATTAATCCCAGCCTTTGACTGGGTCTGGGATTGGGCAACATTTCATGGTTAGTGGCAGGATAGGCTGTTACAGAGTTGGGTTCTGTGTATATGTGCCAGTTACCTGCTGTTTGCACCAACTATTCTTAGACTTTTTTTTTTTTTTACTGTATCTTTTGTTTGTTTGTGTTTTCTTTAATTCACTTCAAAGCTTTCATAAGTAACACCCAAGATTGCTTTAATGTCCACATTTTTTGCAACACATAATCATAGGTGTCTTCTCATTCAGGTACTTACATAAGAATATATTTTCTTATAGAAATAAGTGGGAAGGCACTAATTAGCCAGATAAATGGGGAAATTACCTGTGAAGGATGAAAGGCTGAGTTTGGTTCCATTTTTCTCTGCTTCTGCAGGCTGCTTTGTTTTACATAATTTCCCTTTTTACTTGTATTTGCCTTATATCTGTAATAAACCCGTAAAAGGATCAAATGTAGTGAGAGTTTTGGTTTATTTTTGGTAAAGTTATTTTAAAATTTCATTGTGTTGTTCACACCTCAGATATTGGGTATTTCTGAGAGTTTATTGTATGCCATGTGCTTTTGAAAGTATCGTGATGTTGATGGGCCAGTGCTGACTGTGGACTTTAAAATTAGATAGCTGAAAGTACATAAGGTCTTTCTGCAGATGAGTTTTTTGCTCTAATAGATGTTCTGAAAGTAGAATTGACTTTGGCTCTCTCTCAGCACTGCCTCTGCCACTGCGCTAAGTGGAACTGGTCTGCTTCGTACTGTGCCTTATTACAAGTTTTAATGGATGACTTTTCTGGTTTCTTTTCTTCTTAGTCTGATCTCAAGTGTGTCCAGGATGCCAAAGGAGGTTCTTTCTACAGAGATCATTGCCCTGTGCTAGGTGAGTTAGCAGATAAAGAACATTTCCAAATAATGAGTCAGATTCATAGAATTAGTATAATGTCTCAATTGGACAGGAAAAAAATTATCATTAAAGTTATATAGAGAAATACTTAGTTTTTTAGTTTTAAAACAATTATTTCTTTTTATGGTTTATTTAGGCTCAGAATGAATTGTCATGTCTTGGGAATTGATGTACTATTTGTGCCATAATGTGTATTTAATACACTTTTAACTGAACTTACACCATTGAAATTTTTTTGTATTAGGTTATATCAGTGTTGTATCTTCCATATTACTGAGAAAAGAATTTGACCATTTTGTGATTGTAAATACCTCACACCTAACTATAAAACTAATTTCTTAGTAAAAGAATAGCTTCAAGATCAAGGTAATACAGTAAATATACTTCAAGTAACATAAATATTTTTAAAGAGTAAAGAAGCCAATTCTGCTTTTGTTTACAAACTGGCTATTGTTGCTGTGTTGTGATGGGTCCACGGTCTCCAAGCCCTCCCTTCCCTGATAGTGTGTGAGCTTTCATTTTACTTGCCTTTTTCACTTGACTTGCAAAACGTGCTATTGTCTTTCAGCATATTTATTTATTTTATTCTTTTTAAAGGAGAGTGTAGGAAAATGCACATGCTTTTGGCTAGCTCTTATTTTCTTACTTCCTTTTGTGCCTTTCTAAGTCAAGTGTGGACTCAACATGAACATTTTGATTCCTCAGCGAAGTGTTTTATGATTTTAAATCTTTGCTCCAGAATCTTTATTTTTAATTGGCCTTAGACAAAAATGCAGATTTTGTTTATTAAAAATACTAAGCACATTTGAGGAAATCTAGGTTTCCCCTTTAGATTCTATATTTAGTTACTATGGTTACTGGGACTCTGGTGCAGTGCAGGAGTCATCCAAACAGACTGTGAGTGTTACTATCTTTCAGAATGCTGTATTTATTTTTATTTATGTATATTAGTACACTGCAGCTGTCTTCAGACACACCAAAAGAGAACATCTGATCCCATTACATATGGTTCTAAGCCACCACATGGTCGCTGGGAATTGATCTCAGGACTTCTGGAAGAGCAATCAGTGCTCTTAACTGCTGAGCCATCTCTCCAGCCTCCAGAACTTTATATTCTGTTGTAGGATTGGTAGTCTTTCATAGATTTTGCTTCTACTTATTTTTTATGAGTGACCGTATTGTTAGAAATTTCTTGTACTTGGTTTGTGGTTTTGCGATCAAGCCCAGTGCCGTCCATCTGCCTGACAAGAGGTGCAGCATGGTTTGTGGTTTTGCGATCAAGCCCAGTGCCGTCCATCTGCCTGACAAGAGGTGCAGCACTCAGCCATGCACCTTGGCAGCTTATGAGTTATGTTGATTGACTTTTTTGTGTTTGAGAACTCTATTCTAAAATCTTATACTCACATGATTACAGTTAGTTTTGGGGTCTTGTAGCATAGCATAGTGACTTTAGTTAATAGTAATGTCTGTTTTGGATCTCAAAATAGCTAAAAGAGAGAATTTGTAATGCTTTTATCACAGAGGATACATATTTGAGGTAACAGATATGCTTGTTCTTATGTGCTCATTACACATTATATGTATCTATTAACATATAGTATATCTGTGAATGTATACAATAAACTATTTGATAAAAAGTTTCTGAGGTAAGACTATGAATAATTTTTGGTCATAAATGGCATAAACTAAATGTAAAAAAACACTACAACTCACACAAAAACACTACAACTGATTAGAGAAGTTTAAAAAAAGAAATGGAAAATTAACACAGACCTCTGTCTTAGCAAGGGTTTCTATTGCTGTGATGAAACACCATGACCATAAAGCAAGTTGGGGAGGAAAGGGTTTTATTCAGCTTATACTTCCAGATCGTAGTCAATCATTGAAGGAAGTCAGGATAGGAACTCAAACAGGACAGGAACCTGGAGGCAGGAGCTGATGCATAGGCATGGAGAGGTGCTGCTTGCTTGATTGCTTTCCATGGCTTGCTCAGCTTGTTTTCTTACAGAATCCAGGACCACCAGCCCAGGGATGACTCCACCCACAATGGGCCATCACCCCCACCCCTCATTGGTCACTGATTGACAAAGTGCCTTACTTATAGGTGGATTTCACGGAGGCATTTCCTTAACTGAGGGTCCTTCTCTCCTGACTCTAGCTTGTGTCAAGTTGATACACAAAACCATCTAGTATAACCTAACCAGTCCAGATAGCAAGGTGTAGTGATTGCACAAACATGAATGCAGTTGCATACTGCAGTGACTGCCTTTTTTCATTCATTGTGTTTGAAATTAAAGGTGAGCAGAATGGCAACAGGAATCCTGGTGGATTGCAGATTGGTGACCTGGTAAATATAGACCTTGATCTAGAAATTGTCCAGTCTTTGCAGCATGGTCATGGAGGATGGACCGATGGCATGTTTGAGACTTTAACTACAACTGGAACCGTCTGTGGCATTGATGAAGATCATGACATTGTAGTACAGTATCCAAGTGGCAATAGGTTGGTATTGTTTCCTGGGTTTTGATGACAAAGAGATAAGATATACAGAGATAAGAGCCTTAAAGAAAGCAAGTACTATGCTGAAACTCAGAGTTTATTGAAGTTAGTTCTTAGGCAGTTGATAACAAATTAAGAGCATGGGGGTAAGGCAGTGAGGGTGTGTGTGTGTGTGTGTGTGTGTGTGTGTGTGTTCATATATTTATGATAAAAGCTTTTTACCTTTAAAATGTGGTGGCATGGTAGTTCACACTTGGTATTCTCAGCACTAAGGATATTGAAATAGGATTATTGCAACTTCAAAGTTGCAATGAGTAGTGGTTCGAATGAGAAATGTCCTCCATAGGCTCAGAGTTTGAACATTTGGTCCCCATTTGGTGGTGATGTTAGGAGGTGGAGCCTTGCTGGCTTTGAGAGTTCATAGCTCTCCTACTTCCAGTTTGCTCTGCTTCCTTTGTGTGGTTGAAGTTGAGATCTTTCAGCCTTGCTGCCTTGCTTCCTCCACCATTATGGATTTTCTCTGTGACTAGAACCCCAAAATACACTTTTTGTTCTATAAATTGATTTTGATTCTGGTATTTTATCACATGAACAGAACCTGGATAAAAGCAATTCTATATGCTATTAACATTAGATCCAAAGTTAGCTAAATATTCTTGGTTCATGGCACACTGTAGCAGTCCATTGTGGATGAAGAGCAGTAACATTACAATTCCTTCCGCTTATATCTCTGGGATCTTCTTTCAGCAGGACAGTTGCTGCTTTTCCTTGCTGGCGTGCATGGGGAACTGTGCCCATTGTAGGACTGTGTGCATTCATTTCCTCTTTTGTATCTTTTTCATACTGCTCCCACATGTGGTGAATAGCGTTCCTTTTTTTGTCCTTTGTCAGTAGATTTTACTCCTTTACCTCCTGTAAATATCAAGTTTATGACCTTTGACAACCTTTTCCCTCTACACTCCATGGTTTGAAGTTTCCTATTATCTGTTAAAATTATTGACTCTATATCTTCATTTCAAGTTCTTGGAGGCTTAGTATATAACTTTTATTTTATTTTGGACCTTGTTAAAAGCTGTAGTTAAAGGCAGTAGCTAATGTGAGTGTCTGACTGTTGTTTTTTTTAGGAGAGGGATTTTATTTACAATAAGGAAAACTGTGTCAAGTTGTTTGCCTAAGTATGGAATCTTCTGTGATAATATCCAAGTATTTTTTTGTGTGTGTGCGTGTGTGTTTGTTAGTTGTGTTTTGGGGACATGGTCTGGATATTTAGCTTAGGCTTACCTGAAACTCACTCTGTAGCCTTGGCTGTACACAAACTCAGTCATCCTCCTGTCTTGCATCCCTTGCCCCATACTGGAATTTCAGCTACCACCACCGCTAGCTGTATATCCAGATCTTCAGGGTGTACACAGTTGTATCAGTAGATATAGAAATATTTTAGAACATCTTAGGTCAGAAAAAGACATGAAAGGACAAATGTAAGGGAGTAGGAAGCACTCTATGTAGAGGGAGAGAATTAAGTCTTTACTTCTGTGTTTAGGTGCTGTTGTAAGACTTAAGTTTTCCAATGTAATTTTGGGAGATAAAGGACACTGGCTGATGAGAAAGAATAGAATTTTGTGTATCATTCTGTAAAAATTCTCTCTCTCTCTCTCTCTCTCTCTATGTGTGTGTGTGTGTGTGTGTGTGTGTAAACACGTGTGTACTTACATTGAACTCAGAGAACAACTTTCGGGATTTGTTTCCTTCCTTCTATCATAGGCAGTTGCAGGGTTTAAACTCAGGTTGACAGGCCTGGTGGCAAATGCCTTTAGTTGTTGAGTCATCTTGCTGATTCCTGAATATGATTCTTAACTGTTCAGAGACCCTTTCCCTCTGGGGTTGCTTTAGGAAAAAAATTTACTTGCATGGTTGTAATGTTTTATTATTTACGTGTATATGTGCCTGCATGAATTTATGTGCACCATATATGTGTAGGAGCCATTGGAGGCCAGAGGAGGGCTTTGGACCCACTGGGATTTACTTAAAGGTGGTTGTAAGCCCTGACTGTGGATGCTGGGAACCAAACCTAGGTCCTCTGCACGAGTGTGTTTAACCCAGTGGTTATCAACCTTTCTGATGTTGCCACCCTGTAATGCAGTTGTCCATGTTGTGGTGACCCTCAAACATAAAATTATTTCATAACTGTAATTTTGCTACTGTTAGGAATCCTAATTTAAATGTCTGATATGCAACCCCTAAAGGGTAGTGACCCATAGTTGAGAAACACTGACTTACCCACAGCCCCAACTTGCATGCGACCAGTTTTGGTTTTGTTTTTGTTTTTGTTTTTTTTTTACTGTAGTCTGATCTTTTAGATTCTCTTACTCCAGATAAGCCCTTGGATTTTGAACAATGCATACAATGCAAATAATTTGGAAATTTCTTTGACAAGGTATTTTTTTTTGAACTGCAGTCCAGTGTTAACTGAAGTTGTAGTTAAGTAGAGTGTGTTGTGTATGTTTTGGTACATCTGTTTGATAAGATATTGAGTAGTCAGGAAGATGATAGTGGCACAGATAAATGCTTATGTAAAACAAAGAAGCCATCATTTTGGATTAGGGACATAGCTCAGTTGTAGAGTGTTTAGCTGACATGAATGAACCTTGGGTTCAATCCCCAGCACTGCATAAATATGATGTATGGCACATGTTTGTGATCTGAGCATTTGAGATACAGAGGCAGGAGGGCAGAAGAGTAAGATTGTTCTCAGTATATTTGAGCCTAGCTTGGGCTATATGAGATTTTGTCAAAACAAAAACAAAAAACAAAATAAATTTGATTTGTGTGTGTTTCTGGGATATTGAACCCCGGGTTTTGTGAGGCCAGACAATGACTATCACTGAGTCCCAGACCAGATTTTTTTTTTCTTTTTGATTCAAGGGTTGCAATTATGGAAAACATTTATGCACAGCAAGTTAAAACTAGATAGTCTTTTATCTGTGAGATTGGCAATGATATAGGGCAGTGATTTCAACCTTCCTGATGCTGGGATCCATTAAATACAGTTCCTCATTTTGTGGTGATACCCAATCATAAAATTATTTTGCTACTATTTCATAACTGATTTTGCTACAATTATGATTCATAATGCAAATATCAGATATATATGGGATATCTGATATGCAACTCTCAGAGGGGTTGTGACCCACAGGTTGAGAATCCCTGATATTTGGAATGGCTATGCTTGGTAGGGAGTTTGGCTAGGACAGAATGGTAAATACATACCTGCAATCAGGAAACTTTCTTAAACTGCTCTGAAGAAACCAACCCTGTATGCAGTGAGGTACATACAGTGATGTTCTTTATGTTTGATATGTACTGGTAAACATCAAAAGTTAGATTAAAAAAATTCAGAATGTAATTGCAGAGGATTGCTTTATTATTTTGAAGTAGTACAGTGTTTTTCTCCCTGCAGTGTTTAAAGATATATTGAGTGAATTCACTTGTTCTGAGCCTGGTTCTGCTCTTGTAGATGGACCTTCAATCCTGCTGTTCTCACTAAGGCAAACATTGTCCGAAGTGGGGATGCTGCACAGGGTGCAGAAGGAGGCACCTCACAGTTTCAAGTGGGTGATCTTGTGCAAGTTTGTTATGATCTGGAAAGAATTAAACTTCTCCAAAGAGGACATGGCGAATGGGCTGAAGCAATGCTTCCAGTAAGTATATGTAAATAGTTTGGGAAAAAATATTATACTGTGCTTATAAAATTAATTAGCTAATTAATTAAAGAAAATTAATTTTAGAAAAAATTAGAATTGAAAGTTATATAAAAAATCACTCAATGTAATTGCAAAGAAAGGCTGTGCATAGAAAATTGACAAAAGCTAAAGTCAAGCAATTCAAAATAAGCTAAAATAAATTAAAGATATGCCAAGATACAGAAGAATGAAAGAACAGGAACAAGGTGTTAGAACACAAGAAAGAATTCAAAAGAAGAAAAAAGTAATTTAAAAAAATGATGATTGGCTGAGGAGATGGGTCAGTTGTAAAGTATCTACCAAGCAAGCACGAAGGACTGATTGCTTCATGTAGAACCATGTAAAAGTCATTCATCTGTAACTCCAGCATTGGGTAGAGAGAGGGAGCAGCACGTCAGTGAAGGTTGCTGGCCTGCCAGGCCAACAAGTGGGTAAGTGCCAGGGTCCACAAGTTGGTGGGGGGAGGGAGGGGAAGGAAGAAGGGAGGGAGGGAAAGAGAGAACTTGACTCTGTCTGAGATGGTAAGGTAGAGGCTAGGGAGAAGTGATTCAGCACGTAAGGGCTGATGATCTGAATCCATCTTCAGGACCCACATGATAGGAGGAGAGAATTGCTTCTTCAAGTTGTCCTCTGACCTCCACTTATACCATGTCATAGGTGTACACATACCTACATGTGCACACATGCACACTTGCATTCTTACACACACAGCAAATACAAGTGTAATTTAAAAATGAAGTGGAGAGTGATAGTGGAAGACATCTGGTTTTTGGCATCCACATGAGTATGTGTGTGTGTGCTTGAGCATGAAGTTCTTCATGAACTTATGTACCACACACAGATACACATACATACTCTGTAGATATGCACAAATAAAAGCCTTTTAAAAAGTGATGATTAAGCTGGGTGGTGGTGGAGCATGCCTTTAATCCCAGGACTTTGGAATCAGAAGCAGACGGATCGCTTGAGTTTGAGGCCAGCCTAGTCTACAGAGTGAGTTCCAGGACAGCCAGTGCTATACAGAGGGGAAAAAAAGGTGATGGTTAAGTTGGAAGAAACATACAACAAGTAATTATCACCTTAGGAGCAATAGAAGCATCAAAAGCATGAAGAATTTAAATATGAAAAAGATAAAGTATATTCCACAGAAAATGACATGTAGAGAATATTTGATATATTCATATGTAAGCCCCGCAAAAGGTTTTAAACAGATAAAATTCTTTTTTGGTCCAAATAACATCTTGCGAATGCCAGCCAGCTCTCTGCCACCAAGCTAACATTTGTAATTCCAGTTGAAATTGAAAACAGATTTGAGACTGAACTTGAAAGGGAGGGCACATGACATACCCAGGGAACTACTCGGATAGAGTGAGTCTTTGAGGATAGGAAACTTTTTTTCTACTGCTAAGAAAAAAGGTCAATTAAGGAAAGAAAATGTATATTTAGTCAAAGTGACTTAACTCTAGGGGTTGTAAATTGCTTTGAGTATGTAAGAATTTAAAGACCCCGTTCCCATAATCCTATTCTAGATAATCTACTAACGAATGACACACTGATACAGTCCAGGTGACTACCTGCCAGCTGGTCATGCTGTGTATTTGTTTGGTTAATTTTTGAAAGGGCGACACATACAGTGATTATAGATTCTAACAGAATAGCTGCAACTGTCAGAAATGGAAATGAGGAAACATGAGAAGTTTAAAAGTTTGTTTTTTAGCTGTTTTAACTATCACGAAATACTATTATTTAAAATTATTGAAAGCCTAATGTGCAATGGCTGCAGATAACAGCCTCATTGATAGTGCTTGTTGCTTGTGTGAGTTTCCCTAAGGGAGCTTAAGACCCTTTTGGTGGGTATGCCTGTTTTTTTATTCCAATACTGTTCTCCAGGTAGGCTCTAGACAGAGATCCTAAGGGACTTTGAAAAGTCCTAAGGCATTAGTAGCCAGGATTCACATTGGCTAGGTCATGTTTATCTGCACCAAGAATAAGGCTCATGGTTAGTGACCTGTAGAGAGCAAGTTCCTGGCCACTGGAACATCCATACCTAAAAGAAGTGGGACTTCACCACATTTAATGAATTTGAAGACATGGTAGCTGAGAAGCTGCTTGTTCCAGATGCCCATGAGATCAAATATATCTCTCCCTAGTTACTGTCTCTGAGTAGCTGGTAAGGCCCTGCATTCCTGAGGGCCTTCACTGTGTGGGAATTCTACACTCCACTAGTCATGCTCATTAAAAAATATATCCAGTCTACCTGCCTGCCTGCCTGCCTTCCTCTATTTATTTGCTTGCTTGTTTACTTATTTGGGTTTTTGAGACAGGGTTTCTCTATGTAGTCCTGGGTGTGCTGGAACTCACTCTGTGGACTCGACTAGCCCTGTACTCGAGATCCCACCTGCCTCTGCTGGAGAGACACAGGCAGGCAGAGAGCCCGAGTGGGGATAGGGGAACCCGGCCTGACGCACGCCTCACCACGATAGTGAGTGTTGGCACCGAAGTATCTATAGAACAGAAGGCTGCCTGGCTAGTGGGCGGGCAGGGGAGGTCCTGCTTAGAAGGCCATCCTAGCATGGACCTCCCAAGTACCTGTAGAGAAGCTTAGTTGGCTGGCTGAGACGGCTTGGCTGCGATGGTTTGGATCCTTCCCTTGTGTCAGGAAATGCTGAGGCTAGCTCCGTGCTGCGAATTTAATAAGAGACTGTTCATAGCTTTAATGTTTTATTATTAAGAAAATAGAAAGATAAAAGGAGATAGAGAAATAAAAAGAAAGACCACGTTGAAAGGAGAGAGACGAGAGAGAAGAGCGGGGGAGAGAAAGAGGGTTAAAGAGGGATAAAGAGAGCGCAGAGGGGCAGGAGGCCTCCTTAAATAATGGCCTGGGTCACCTGGCTGTTGCCAGGTAACCGAGGGAAGGGGAAATTTGAATAGTGATATTTTATGCTTTATGATACAGAATTGCTGATAGTGTTTAGTGGGTAGATAGTAGTATAGATCTGTTAATAATGTATGTTTTGTATGTATTGGCTGATATAATCTTGTAATGGAGAATAGGTGGGGGAATAAATGAAGATTGGCCATGAGCTGATAATTATTTTTAGTTATTGGAGAGTACATGAAAATTCAGTATACTCTTAGCTACTTTTGTTCACAGATCCCCATAATAAAACATCAAAGGGAAGATGAAAAAGAAGCAAAAACATTTTATCTAGTATTTATTAAATATGTATATACATATGTATACCCATATCTGAGAGAGAGAGAGAGAGAGAGAGAGAGAGAGAGAGAGAGAGAGAGAGAGAGAGAGAGAGAGAGAAGGAAGAAGAAGAAATGGGCAAAAAGGCATGAGAAATCTAGAAATGGTGGGACTCCTTTTAAGAAGTTTGAAGAGTCAAACAGGCCAACAGTGTACAAGGTTGATCTTATCTTTAGGAATTAGTCAGCTATTCTATTCTCACGAATTCTCAGGAGCTGTGATTCTGTAATGCTTAAGAGATTGGCTTTTGAAGCTGAGTCTAAAATGGGGCTAATAAAAGTGCTTGTTTCTGGATTAGGTGTACCCGTGAATATAAAGGTCTTAGAACAGTGTTTGTCTTCTGGTGAGAACTCATGTTGCTACTGATTACTGTGCACAGCTCACCTTCCTACTAGATTTAATGTACGTTATTTTTTTTAAAACAGTTGCTTTAAATTTTTATTTTAGAGTAATTAATATTTTATGTTTATCAGTGTTTGCCTGCATGCATGTATGTGTACCCCATGTGTGCTCGTGCTTGGAGAGGTCAGATTAAGGTGTTTGATCCTTGGAACTATATTTAGTGTTGGTTGTGAGCCACCATGTGGTTGCTGGGAACAGAACCCAGATCCCTGCAAGAGCAGGTGGTCTTAATGGTTAAGCTATCTCTCCAGCCCCATTATTCAGATATTTAAAAAGATACTATTAACTTTGTGACTAATAATCTATTTGAGTATTGTTATCTCTCAAAATTTTAAAATTAGTAAAATAAACACTTTAAAATACCGAAGATGGTGATTGCATTTAATAATATATTTTCTTTTTTAAGACTTTAGGTAAAGTTGGCAGAGTACAACAGATTTATTCGGACAGTGATTTAAAGGTGGAAGTCTGTGGAACATCTTGGACGTATAACCCTGCAGCAGTTTCCAAGGTGGCACCTGCAGGATCAGCCATTAGCAATGCATCTGGTGGTAGGTTTGTCTTATTTCCTTAAAGATAATAACTGGATCTCAGGCTGGACATGGTAGCACACACTTTTAATCCCAGTACTCAGGTAGGTCTCTGAGTTCAAAGCTAGACTGATCTATAGAGCTAGTTCCAGGTCAGCCAGGGCTACACAGTAAAACCCTGATTTGAAAAACAAATGAGGGCTGGAGAGATGGCTCAGCTGTTAAGAGCATTGACTGCTCTTCCGGAGGTCTTGCGTTCAAATCCCAGCAACCACATGGTGGCTCACAACCACCCATATGAGATCTGATGCCCTCTTCTGGGGTGTCTGAAGACAGCTCCAGTGTATTTACATAATAAATAAATCTTTAAAAAAAAAAGAAAAAGAAAAACAAATGAAAAAAGCAGTTCTCATGCACAGATGGTCATGTCTGTGCATGTGACTTTCTTCCAGATGGCATAGGCTCTTGGGTACCGAATAGATACTTTGTAACCTTTTTTTTTATTTGTTTATATTGTTTTGTTTTTCTAGGCAGGGTTTCTCTGTGTAGCCCCGACTGTCGTGGAACTCAGAGATTCACCTGTCTCTGCTTCCTGAGTGCTGAGAATAAAGGCTTGTGACCCTACTCCCCAGCTGCTTTGTATACTTTTACGAAGGGTTTTTCTTTTTCTTTTTTTACACCTTCCCCTCACCTTTCTGCTCCTTCCCCTACCATTCTTCTTTCCAGTTCTCCTCTTTTTAGTGTACTGAGTGTTCATTACTCTGGCTAAGGTGCTCCTGGAAAGGTTCCATGAATTTGTGCTTTTCCTTGGGCATATCAAGTTCTTCTGTACACTTGAAGTTCAGTTCTTATCTCAATCAGAAATTGAATTTGGTTTTGCCATAAAAATCCTCTCTTGGCTTACTTTTTATTCCCAACATTATTGCTAGAAGATGATTTTCTTTCTGTATATTTTTACATCAGTTACAGTAACATTAGAACCCATGGTGTCTTAGTTAGGGCTTCTATTGCTGTGAAGAGACACCATAACCAAGGCAACTCTTATAAAGGACAACACTTAATTCAGGCTGGCTTACAGGTTCAGAGGGTCAGTCCATTATCATGGCAGGAAGAATGGCAGCTTCCAGGCAGACATGGGACTGGAGAAAGAGCTGAGAGTTCTGCATCTTGATTCAAATGAAACTGGGAAGAAGCTCTCTTCCACATTGGGTGGAGCTTGAATGTAGGACCTCAAAGCCTACCCCCATAGTGACACGCTTCCTCCAACAAGGCCACACCTATTCTAACAAGGCTACACCACCTAATATTACCACTTTCTGGGTCAAGCATATTTAAACCACCATACATGCTAAAATGTGAATTTGCTGAGTGCTTGGCTAAACTTGTTTCTAATGTCCTTCCTTTATATGCCCCAGCTTTGTGTGTATAGTCTGGTTTATTCTGCATCATTTTCTAAGTTATTGTATGTGCACTTTTGCTATGTAGTAGAAGAGAGAGGACCATAATAGTAAGTGGAATATACCAACAAACAAACCAAACCATTAGGTTAATAGATATGGTGGTTATATTTGCTAAGTAGAGGCAAGAGGGATCTCAGTTTGAGGCTAGCCTGGGCGCCTTGAAACCCTGAATCCAAAAAGAAACAATGATTTCAGATTTTATTTTGTAATGGTATCTACTTTTCTCTCTTTTGAGTTCCTGTTGCAGATTGCTAGTATTCCAATAACTTAAGTCAAGCTGTGTTGATTTCTATTTTGAGCTAGAAGTATCATGTTAGCTTGGCTACATATAAACTAAAAAGTGAAGAGTAATTAATACCTACTCTTAAATAATTGGGCTTGGCATCCCTTTTGGTTTTTCTTTTACCCCACTTTGTGATTACTTTGTTTTTGAGTAATGACTCAAAGAATTAAAAGACTGGAACTTGATATCTTCTGTTATACTATTTAGGAAAAACAGTCAAGTGGCACTTAACAGAGCATGCTCTTACCATTTGTATGTTCATTTTCAACGGAAAATTGACTTCCTCCTAAAAATCTTTTCCCTGATACTCTAGAGGGTACATTATTTCTGAGTTATAATTACTGTTCTGTTGAGTTTACTAGAGTATAATGTTCTATTGTCTGTAGTGTAGAATTAAGCAATTCAGATCATTGTGGGATTGTCATGCTAGTGTGTTTATAGTATCTTTAGTATGACTAAATCTGAAATTATTTTTGTCTGTAATGCTTTAGTTTTTCTGCATTTACAACTTGAAATACACGATTTGAAGACTCTTAAGATATTTATGGGGTTGACTTTAATAGAGCTTGAAATTAATACTTATTACTTGCATGGGTAGCTATCTGTACACAGTAGAAATAGCATTAATTTAGAAATAGTAAAACAGAGAACTTGTTTAGGAACATGGAGAATATCTGTTCTTTATTAACAGCTTGTTTTGTGCCTTGCAGAAAGACTCTCCCAGCTTCTGAAGAAACTATTTGAAACCCAAGAATCTGGTGACCTCAATGAAGAGCTGGTTAAGGCTGCTGCCAATGGAGACGTGGCTAAAGTAGAAGATTTGCTGAAAAGACCAGATGTGGATGTGAGCATTTCAAAAACAACTTTGAGGCATATGCAAAAATAGTAATTTAATGATTTAATAAAGAATGAAGTCTTTTAGCCATTTAGAATTGGCTCTTGCAGTTGGTAGGAAACATGAATCTATTTTCATTCTTCATGTAGATAGTGTTTTTAGTACTGGATATTGAAACTACAGTCTTTTCTCCAGTATGTATCTTCCTCTTCCAATGCCAAAAAATCAGCTGCGTATTGATACAGGGGTTAGTTGTTCTTTGTATCTGTTTTTGTGTAAGTGCCTGCCTGTTTTAGTTATTGAAGTTTTGAATATATTTTGAAGTCAGAGTAGTGTAGTACTCTTTGCTCTGTTCTTCCTGCTCTCGTGTGTGTGTGTGTGTGTGTGTGTGTGTGTGTGTGTGTATGTGTGTGTTTTCATAGAGCTTTTAGTTTTTCTTTTTTCTTTTTAGTTCTGTCAATAGTTGTCACTGGGATGCGTTGTAGTTTGCTTTGGCTTTTTTTTTTTTTTTTACTGTCTTGTGATACATGATGTTTGTGTGTCTTCCCATATTTATGTGTCCTCTTCAGTTCCTCAGCAGTTTAGAATTCCATCATAGAAATCCTTGACTTCTTTGGTCAAATTTATTCCTTGCTACCTTTTGGGTCCGAGTTATAACTGGGATTGAAAAGCTTCCTTGTTCAGATGACTTGCTGGTGAGGCCTGCCAGGGCTGCTATTGTGTTTTCAGTTTGTTGATTACTTCAAGTCATTTTTTGGTGGATTCTTTACAGTTGTCATCCATCTGTTTGTCTTTCCCTTTTTTCCTTCTGTACTTAAGTTCCTTTCCTTGGTTTTTTCAGACGGGATCTTGTTGTATAGCCTTGGACGGATAACAGATATCTGCCACCTTGTCTGACTTTCTGATTTTTTGTGTAGAAAACATGTTCCCTGCAGACAATGATAGTTTGATTTCTTCTTCCCGGGTTAGATGACCTTTGTCGTGGTGGTGGTTGTGTGTTTGTTTTCCTTTTGATTGTGTGCTCTCTGACTACCAGGACCAGGTGGAATAAATATACAGTCATAGTGACCATCTTAACTTTGTTTCAAATCTGAAAACTTTACCTCATTTAGCCTGTTAGGTGCTGTTTACTGTATATGACCTTTATTATATTGAAATATATTCCAGCAATATTTAGTTTGTTTATTTTTCATCATAAAAAGATGTTGGATTTTATCAAGTACTTTTTTTTTAAGCATTTATTGAGATGCTCATGAAATTTCTTGGTCCTTCATTTGTTGAGGTAGTATAATCATGTTTATTAATCATGAATCTTGATGCATTTCTTTGCCTGAATTACACTGATTGTGATGAATGATCTTTTTAAAGGGCTATTTCCCTATAGTTTTTTTTTTTTTGTGTGTGTGTCCTTGTCTGGTTTTCATATAATGATAATGCTTGCCTGATAGAGTTTGGAATAATAATTGAAGAGAATTGGTGTTCATTCTTCCTTGAGAGGTACAGTTGAATGAAGCAAGTCTGGGAAGTTGCTACTGATTCCCTCTTACATGTTACTTTCTGTCCAGGCTTTCTATTTTGTGAAGATTCAGTATTAAGAGAGAGGATAGGATGGATACATATGTCCTATATGTATCCACTAATTTGTTCAGGATTCCCTTGGTGCTCAGTGCTCGCTGTTGGTTATAATATTTGCTTTTCATCTCCAGTTTTCAGTATTCCTCCTTTTCTTTAGCCACGCTAAGGATTTTTCTATTTTGTTTTATTTTGTCAAAACACACTCTCTGTTTACTTGATTTCATTTTCAGTTTTCTGATTCATTTCTGTCTGATCTGTGGGTTCTGGTATTCAGACCATGGCCTTGCACGTGCTGACTTGCTCTTCAGCACACGCTCTGATCTTCAGGGTTCTGTTCCTTCTATAGATTTTGGACTTAATTGTATTTTTATATTCTTTGGAGCACAAAGATAATTTGTGTGATGGTTAATGTGGATTATTGACTTAATTGGATTGAGAAGCATCAAGGACATTGGTAAAATAAGTGTGTGTGTGTGTGTGTGTGTGTGTGTGTGTGTGTGTGTGTGTGTAGAAGGAAGATATTTCCAGAAAAATTCAAGGTAGTAGTGGGGAGATAAAGGATATTCTTGAATGTGGGCAACACAAGCCAATAGACTGGGAGTCCAAGTAAAATAAAAGGGGAGACTAGCCCAGTACAGGCATATTCTCATACTCCCTCCGTCCCTCCCTCCCTCCCTCCTTCCCTCCCTTTCCCTCCCTCCCTCCCTCTCCCTCCCTCCCTCCCTTCCTTCCTTCCTCCCTCCCTCCCTCCTTCTCTCCCTCCCTCCTTCCCCCTTTCCCTCTCTCCCTCCCTCCGTCCCTCCCTCTCCCTCCGTCCCTCCCTCCCTCCCTCTTTTTTCCCCCCTCTCCCTTCCTCCCTGCCTTCCTCCCTCCCTGCCTCCCTCCCTCCCTTTTTCCCCTCCCTCCCTCCCTCCCTGCCTCCCTCCCTCCCTTTTTCCCCCTCTCTCCCTCCCTCCCTCCCTTTTTCCCCCTCTCTCCCTCCCTCCCTCCCTTTTTCCCCCTCTCTCTCCCTCCCTCCCTCCCTTTTTCCCCCTCTCTCTCCCTCCCTCCCTCCCTTTTCCCCTCCCTCCCTCCCTCCCTCCCTGCCTCCCTCCCTCCCTTTTTCCCCCTCCCTCCCTCCCTCCCTTTTTCCCCCCTCTCTCCCTCCCTCCCTCCCTCCCTTTTTCCCCCCCTCCCTCCCTCTCCCTCTCTGCCTGCCTCCCTCCCTCCCTCCCTTCCTCCCTCCCTCCCTCCCTCTCTCTTTTTCCCCCTTTCCCCCTTCCTTGGGCTATTATGATATACATTGTTCTGTTCCCCCCCCCATACTTTTCCCCTCCATTATGGTCTAAGGCATAAACCCTCCCAAAAAATGTATATTAAAAGAATCATTCCTTCCTTAAGTTGTTATTCTTAAGTATTTGTCACAAGAAAAAGTCTGAACTAACATAGTTGTTTATGAACTCTTTGTTCATAGTTGTGTGGATTGGGATACGGGGCTTTGTACATTTGGGGCAAGTGCTGTAGCACTAAACTGTATCCTCAGCCCTTAGGGTCTTTTTTGGCGGCAGTTTTATTTACTTGTAGAAACTTTATACATGTGTGCAGTATGTTTTGATCACTACTCTCCTTCAACTCCTCCTACTGCCCTCAGTCTTCTCCATCTCATCTTCATGCCTTCTTCAAAAAAGAGGTCAAGCAGTACTGCCCAGTATATGCAAGGCATGGGTATGGGGCCGTCCTCTGGCATAGGTAACCTACCTACCAGTCGCCATATTCCTAAAGGACAGTGGTCTTCTCTCCCTCAGCAGCTATCAGTTCCTCTAGGAGTGGGGTCTGAGGGGCTCCTTCCCACCCATGGCTGGAATCTTGTTTGTTTTTTCTTGAGACAGGGTTCCTGGCTGTCCTGGATCTCTGTCTGTAGATCAGACTGGCCTCGAATCACAGGGATCTGCCTGCCTCTGCCTCCGAGTGCTTGGAGTAAAGGTTTGCTCTCCCACTGCCCAGCTCCATTCTGGGATGCTAACAACTAGATCTGTACTGAATGGCTGGAGTGCTGCCCTTTGATATGTACAACAGCTGTGTACTGTCCAGAAGTCAGCATTTCATGGCTCTCTTCCCCATTCTTTGTTTCTGTCTTCTCTTCCTTGATGTTCCTTGATTGAGGGAGGTTGGTATAGATGACCCACCCACGGGTGAGAATATAGCCAGCACTTGAACCAGTTGTGAATCTTTATATTAACCATCATCCAATGAAACAATAAATCTATTGGTAGAAACAGTATTAAGCAGAGTTTCATAGCATAACCTTTGAGCAAAACAACGTTGATTACCCCTTAATCCTACGATCCAATCACAGCCTTTTTTTTTTTTTTTTAACAGTGCCAGGCCTGAAATACTGACTGTATAGCAGGCCTCACATCTAATCAGAAAAGTTACCGACAGCACTGTCTTGCCACTGTTACACCAGGCAAATTAGTATATTAGCCTATACCAGTACAGAAGAAAATAGGTTTGGAGACTATATGATGTTTGTGGAAATCAACAATTTATACATAAATACTGGATCAAGGAAAAGTAAAGCAAAATTAAAAGCTCTTGGAACAAAAATATAAATATGGCATAACCATATTGTAGTAGGACAAGCGCCTACTACAGCTTTTGTCTCTTATTTTTTTAATAATTTTGATGATTATGTTGTGATATTTGTGATGTTAGATTGCTCTCAAAGAATCATATACTATATAAAATTTAAAACTCCATATTTATTGGTTATTTCTGGTTTGTGATGTTTGTTAATATTTTCTTCTTTCTCTTTTAGGTAAATGGACAGTGTGCTGGCCACACAGCAATGCAAGCTGCTAGTCAAAATGGACATGTTGATATATTGAAGTTACTTTTGAAGCAAAATGTTGATGTTGAAGCAGAGGTATATAAACTATGCTTGAAAACAAGATTGAGTAAACTTTGTATAGAAATAATTCCATGTAAGATGGAATTTCATTCTTTTTTTTTTTAAATTCCAATATTTTTTAAAAGATTTATTTATTATATGTAAGTACACTGTAAATGTCTTCAGGCACCAGAAGAGGGCATCAGATCTCTTTACAGATGATTGTGAGCCACCATGTGGTTGCTGGGATTTGAACTCAGGACCTTTGGAAGAACAGTCGGTGCTTTTACCTGCTGAGCCATCTCTCCAGCCCGGAATGTCATTCTTGAAATTTAATATTCACCCTGTATTATCCAAATTAAAATGAAAAATTAAGAAAAGATAGTTTAGAACTTTCTTCTATCTTTCTCTTTCTCCATTATTCCTTCTCTCTCTTTTTAATGATTCCTCAATATTTCAGACATAGCTTCCTTCTTCTATAGTAGAAATGCTATTGGAAGCCCTACTGCACTCTCCATGATCCTACTAGAAATGTATACGGGGTGTATACACTTGGGATTAGCATCTTTCTTATCTAACACTCAGATCTTTTTTTTCTTATAATTTCATTATCATTTGCTTAGCCTATTTATTATTTTTTTAACTTTTACAGTGCATCTTTATCCCTGCATGTGCATCTGCTTAACTTTGTGTGTATTATAAAAAGGGCAATAAATACTGACCTTGGAGTTTCAGCTGGGACATCTGTTCTATGTATGAGGTAGAAACATTAGCTTATTTTGTTAACTGTAACATTACAAAAAAAAAAAAAAGGATATCAGAATTGTATTTATTCTAGTTTAGACCAGGCTGTGGAGTAGTAGTTTTGCCCTCTAAACTCTCCTGTGGGAGGATTTAAAATGCTTCAGTTACCAGAGTATCTCTCTAGCTCTTCCTCTTTTTAAATTTTTTTAAATTTATTTTTGTTTTATATATATCCTCTAAAAAGATCTTCCTGATCTTATGTTACTTTTTTTTTCTTTAATTGTTTATACTTTATTGAATACCTAAGGAGCTTATGGTGCTTTACCACTAAATAGTTCATCGTTGATGTTGGAATTTTCTGTTGCCCATGAAGAGAGTTTGAATGAATTTTAATTTTTAATCTTTTAATTTTTTGCAGGAGGAAAGAGAATGCATGTTTGTGCTCATATGTCTGTCAGTATACATTTGCTGGTGGAGGTTTGTATGTGTGTGTGTGTTGTGTGTGTGTTGTGTGTGTGTGTGTGTGTGTGTACACGTGTGTGTACAGGAGTCTTTGGAGACCAGAAAGTAGCATCAGATCCCTTTGAGCTGGAGTTTTGTGTGGTTGTGATGTATGTACTGGGAACTGAATATGAGTCCTTTTGCAAAGTAGTACCTGCTCTTAACCACTGAGCCATCTCTCTAGATCCATGTGCTTAAACTTCAAATTAACACCGAGGAAGACTCCAATTACCTAACACTTATTTTTACTATGATGTTTTACTATGAATGAGATATATAACGTGATTTTTCATTTGCAGTAGTATAAAAGTTGGATTTTTCCTGACTGAATTTAGGAACTTAGATGCGGGTTAAAAGTTATTTTGTTGCTGGGCAGTGATAGCACATACCTTTAATCCTAGCATTTAGGAGGCGGTCTCATGTGGGTCTCTGTGAGTTGGAGACCAGCATGGTCTATAGAGTAAGTTCCAGGACAGCCAGGAATACACAGAGATGTGTACTTCTTGTCCTCAGGAGATGGCCTACAGAATAGGGTGTAGCTGACTCAATGCCATTGGATTTGCTTTCATCAGTAACTTTTTTCCTTGCTTAATTGAGTTAATATAAAATAAGCGGCCAGTTAATACTGTAAACATGTAAGACTGGAGCTAGAGTTGTTGCTCAGGTATTTGTAAATAGTCCTTTGATTTGGAAACTTGATTAACTAGAACAGTGAGACCCTGGCTGGGACTTGTGCTGTAATGCTTATAAAGATTTCCATTCCATGTGCTTTCTGCTACTGCAGATTTATATAACTTGTAGAAGTAGTGTGCAAAACAATATTCCTATGTCATTCAATAACAGTTTCTTGGGATCTCTGAGAAGGAAGAGTAAGATGTGAGCCTTAATCAGACTGTACCAATCAATGTAGAGAGAAACAATGTTAGTGCATCTTGAAGTGCCTGGGACACTGTTCCTGGTCACATAACATAGGCACTGGGTTAATTGTACCCCGTTAAGTTTCCCATCTGTACTGTGTTGGAACACTAAGTGGAGTCTCTTGTCTTCTCTGATCCTTGTTAGACTGTTGATTTAGGTGAGAGAGGAGGGAGGCTCTGTACTCACCTCTAGAGTGTAGTTTGTTTTTTTTTAAAGCCTAAATAGATGTTTACAATCTTGAAGACAAACATAGTATTTTCCCTTATTTTTCTCCATTAAATTGTTCAGAAGTTTAAAACGGTAAAAACATAATATTAAGCATTTTATTATTGATGCTGTATATGGTTTTACCTAACATTGGAGAATGATTGCCTTTGGAATCAATTCAAGAAAAGTTGTATATTTGCTAATGTAATTAGTTTTTATAATGGCATTAGCAAATAAAAGGATCCTTATTATTCAGATCCCAGACATGATACTACAAAAACCCAGTTTCACAAATGTTGAAAGAAAATCTATTTAAAAATTTAATTAAAATATAAATACAACTCATAGTTCAAGATAGACACAAAAATGCATTGATTTTTTTTTTCCCCCATAAGAGCTAACATTAGCAGGTTTTTGGCTGGGGATAGACTATGCATCAAATTTTTTTTGACTTAGGGAAAACTCAGAAAACTATTTTGGAAAGTTAGCTCTGTCAGCTTACTAAGCACAGGGTATTTTCTGTGTCCTCCTTATGTATAGGTTAGAGCATCAGGGACTG
Source organism: Tokudaia tokunoshimensis (assembly GCA_036184795.1). Taxonomy (NCBI): domain Eukaryota; kingdom Metazoa; phylum Chordata; class Mammalia; order Rodentia; family Muridae; genus Tokudaia; species Tokudaia tokunoshimensis. Next base: position 1,147,719 of record BTHU01000017.1, read on the forward strand.
TGGGAGCAAACTTGGGGCCTCTTCAGGGATTTGGGATTTTTTTTCCTTTACTAATGAAGTATTAAGATATGGAGGTTTAAATGAATGTCCTTTGATTTTAGATAGAATGCAAACATTCTTAGGTTATTAGGAAATTGTGATTTTACTAAGGGCTTTGAGGACTCTTGACTTGAGGGTTAAGCAACAGGAGCAATATGAGACTTTACCATAGACCCTGATTTTTTTCTCTCCTTCCCTCTTTTCCCCCTCCCCTCTTCTCTCCCACGCCTTCCTTCTTTCTTCCGTACCTTCTTTGCTTCCTTCTCCCCCCAGCCCCATTTGTATACATACATATATTCCTGTGTGTATGTATGGCAAATACTTACTGATTGAGCTACCTCAGTAAAATTTAAAAGATATTTTTGCTTCTAAAATGGTACTGGGTAGAAAGTTCCATGATAAAAGCTTTAATTACCTGAAAGGTGGTACTGTTATGGCCAAGCCCATTGTTATCATTGCTGTGTAGCAAATAAACTTGTTTTCATTCTTTGAAAACACAAAATTCCCGTTTTCTTGTCTGTGATAATATTTTAAGGGATTGTAATAATGGAGAAAGAGAAACAAAGTATCATTTTAAACATGACACTGGTATCACTTGTATTTTTTCTAACTAAAAATTTCCAACAGGCAGAAGAAGACAGTCTACATTTTCTTCTTCCCTCCCCCTTCCTTCCTTCCTTCCTTCCTTCCTCTTTCTTTCTTTCTTTCTTTCTTTCTTTCTTTCTTTCTTTCTTTCTTTCTTTCTTTCTTTCTAATAGATGTTACTTTGTCCAATTCTGGTTATCTCATTAATGAAAACAGAAACAAAACCATAAAACTGGGCAATAGGTAAGTGACTTCAGAATTGATCAGTGTAAAGGAATCTTTCTGTTAAATACCAGGACAGACTCAAGTTTACAGCCATCAAAATGGCTTTAGATATTTTTCCCCAAGAATAATTGAAATTGCTATTAAAGATCTCCTTACTCTTAAAAACTGAAACTGTTGAAGACCTGGAATATCAACTATAGATAGGAGAGAGAGAGTGATAGAAGTATTGTGTAAGAGAGAAGCACCCAGACTATCTCTGAAGACAACCTGGTGCTGTGAGACCTGTCCTCATCGTTTCAGGGCCTTGTCACCCTCCATTAGGCCTCACAGATTCACCTTTCCCAAGTGCTTTTACAGTGGGGGGACCAAGCAGACGAACTTTTGTACTGGCATTTGTTTCTAAACTGTAGCAGTCAAAAATACTCAGTAAAGGGAAAAGATAAATAGCACAGTGTCTTAGTGAAGTGAAGCAGAAGGGCAGCAGGGTCAGTCTGCCTCACAGGGAGGGAGGGAGGAACGCCACATCGCAGCTGCGTGAGCTGTGGGAATGAGTCAGGCCTGGCCGGTGGAGATGAGGGGACAGACTGGAGTAACTGTGGACGCCGAAGAGCACATAGAGGACTCAGAGAGGCCGTAGATGCATGCAGACCTGTAGGGCACTGGTTTTGCTGACCATATGGGCTGTGGTTTTGTTAGGCAAGGTGGGGCAACTTCAGTGGGATAGGCTTTAGAGGGTTGAAAGGAGACAGACGGCAGGAGAGGAGGGGCAGTGTTAGGTCTAGTCTCCATAGAACCCTGTGTGCACCAGCACAGAGACAGGCTCTGCTACAGATAGAAGAAAGCAGTAAAACTTAGAATTGAAGCTGAGGTACTGTGATTTTCCAATTTAGAAGAGAAACCTGAAAACATTTAATTGTACTGTCCTTTTATATGTGTGTATGTGTGTTCTATAATCTTTAATTTTATAAAAATGTTGTTACCTTTAATATCATGTATCAGGGCTTAAAATTTTTTAATGTTTGTTTTTACATAAACAAATTTGATAGGGCCTGCATAGCATGCTTCTGTTAGTGGTTTCTTGTTTGTTAGTTTTCCTTTTTTCTTTCTCTTCATTATTCTCTCTCCTCCTTCCCTGCCTGTCTGTCTTTCTGCTTGTCTGTCTTAAGACAGAGTCTCACTCACTGTATAGCCCAGGCTGTCCGGGAACTCACTGTATATTCTGTGCTGTCCTGGAACTTATTATTATAGTATAGGCTAGCCTTAAAATTTGGTCCTCCTGCCTCAGGCTCCTTAGTGCTGGGATTATATGTGTGTAGCACCATGCCTGGCTTCAGTTAATAGTTTTCTAATAACCATAAGTATAATAGATTCATATTTATAAATAGTTAATATTTTTATTTAGTTGGCAGTAGTGGATTGATGTTCCCTTTTTAAATGGAAAGGTAAATGGTAGTCTTAAAGATAGAGGGGGTGGTGAGGTGGCTCTGGTACAGGATCTGAGTTCAGTTTCCAGCACCCATGTTGAATGTCTCATAAGACCATAACTGTAACTCAGGGACTGAAACGTGCCTTTGGCATTCAAGGGCACCTGCACTCACTCGCACGTAACTGCAAGCTGACACTCACATTCTGCTTTTTCTTGTCTCTCCTGCCTGCCTGTCTGTCTCTTTCTCATACGCACAGGTGGAGAGAAAGATATTTTTAAAAATTACAGAGAAAAAAATCCTGATTGATGGTCTGTCTTTTCTCTTTCTCTCTCTCTCTCTCTCTCTCTCTCTCTCTCTCTCTCTCTCTCTCTCTCTCTCTCTCTCAGGATATGTGTGTACATGTACATATGCTTGTGATACTTGAGTACAATGCTGTTTCAGAAGTGTGAGAATGGAACCTTTTCTGGTTGTTTGCTAGTCCTTTTTTAGTATTGATAGGTAACAAAACCTCCTTGTAGAAGGGAGTTTTCTGTAAGTATGTTTTTCCTCCTGGCCCCAAGCTCCTGGAAATAATGACTCTGAGACTCAAGTATATTTACAAATACCTAGGCCATATAGCTAGGCATGTTCCCCAACTGGTTTACAGTTTAATAATCCCATTATTCTAAGTTCTGCCACGTGGCTGTTTACTTGGTCCGTAGTTTATATGTAACTGTCTTCTGTGTCTGGGGCCCAGTCTTCCTCATTTGGCTCTATCCCAGAATCCTTTCTGCCTACTGAATGTCCCATCTTCTATTTTGCCCATTCCTATAGGCCATAGGTTTTTTTTATTGACAAGTGATACACATACAGTACGCAAGAGATTTTCTCTGCACCTTCTATTTTGATTCAGCTAGAAATGTCCACAAGGTAGAAATTTCCTACCTTTTCAAGAAATGTATTGAACCAAATTCCTACATAAATATTATCCTTGATACCTGTTTGAAAGATAACAGGCAAATATTACAAAACAAAACAAAAACCAACTATCTTGAATTCAGTACCTGTTTTGTGTCTATTCATTTGTTTTAGAAGTATTTAATTGCAACAGTATTTACTTATGTGATCCTTGTGAAGTAGTTTTAAGTGATCATGGGTACCAAATGAGTTTTCAAACCCTTTGTAAAATCTAGGGAGTCTGCTAGGTACTGACACAAAGATTGGGAATCATCTGTTTTAAAGGAATACTTGAATAGGCTTACATTTAAGTGTAATGGTTTTGACATTTGAAGTGTAGTATTCTCTTGAAGATAGGAATATTATAGTACCCTTCTCTATGTATATCTATCTTTGCAAAGGAAATGAGGCTAATTATATGTAAATATGTGTGATACTTAATATATGTTGCCTTTATGGTACAGTACAAGCATTTCCCCTTTATAAAGTAGTTTCTTTTATATAAAAAAGTTAATCTCTCATCTCTTTAGAAGTATGACTATTATAAACAGTATAGCAAGCATAGTTTTAATTCCTGAATTTTGGATTTTTTTTTTTGAGACAGGGTTTCTCTGTATAGCTTTTTCTGTTCTAGAATTTGCTTTGTAGACCAAGCTGGCCTGGAACTCACAGAGATCTGTCTGCCCCTGCCTCCAGAGTGCTGGAGTGTGCCACTACCACCCGGCTCACTTTTTAAATCTTAAAAAAAACATTATTTAGTAAGATTTTCTGTTTTCAGATACACAGAAGTGGATGTTCAGTACTTAGATGCAACATATGACTTAGATGTAATTTGACTAATGTCTAATTCCTGTGTAAAGTTATTAAGACCACATTGTTTTATACCTTTTTTGTTACCATTCAACTGATAGTAGTGTAGTTGTCTTGTGCCTGGTTTAGTTGTGCAATCTGGAAATGCCAGGACTTGGGATACTGAGGCAGGAGGGCTCAAGACCAGCTGAGGCGACATCGGATTCTAAAAGACTGCTTGTGGGGCTGGAGAGATGGCTCAGTGGTTTAAGAGCACTGACTGCTCTTCTGAAGGTCCTGAGTTCAATCCCAGCATCCACATGGTGGCTCACAACCATCCGTAATGAGATCTGACGCCCTCTTCTGGAGTGTCTGAAGACACCTACAGTGTACTTACATATAATAAATAAATCTTTAAAAAAAAAAAGAAAGAAAGAAAGAAAAAAAAGACTGCTTGTTATGAGCTGGGTGGCACCAGCTGTAGAGCGTGTGTGCCTCACCTATATGAGACCCTAGGTTTGATCCCTACTACTACTGTTTTAGTAAATACCCTGATATTGGCTTAGTTCAATATGATGTAATGTAACTGACTTAGTTTTAACATTTGTCATTTTTATATTTACTTTTCCACAACTTTTCTGCAGTTAATGTGGTTTGTGATATTTTACAGCTTTAGATTTTTTTTCTTAACTCTTCCCTGATTGAACTTTCATGTTGATCTTCAGGATAAAGATGGAGATCGAGCCGTTCACCATGCAGCCTTTGGAGATGAGGGTGCTGTCATAGAGGTCCTACACCGAGGCAGTGCTGACCTCAATGCTCGTAATAAGCGTAGACAGACGCCTCTTCATATCGCTGTCAATAAAGGTCATCTTCAGGTTGTGAAGACTTTGTTGGATTTTGGTTGTCATCCCAGTCTCCAGGTAAGACTTGAGAGGAATATACTAAGCAGGCGTTGGTAGGACTGGTTAAAGTGACTTACCAAGTTCTGTAGTAAATTTGTTATTATGAAGGATATCCAAGATACAGGCTGATTATAAAATAACCTTCCTTACAGCTATTTAAATATTTTCATTGTAGCTTTATTATTCTAGGTTCTAGGTTTAAGTCTGTTTTGGAAAATATATTACATTGATTTAGAGTAGGAAGGAAAAGCCTGATTTTTGAAACAAAAATTTTGCCTAAAAATGATTTTTTTAAGCTAGTTTAGCAACTAGATGAACTTAAACCATATATGTAAGAGAAACATGGTCTCTGTCCATGAACACTGTTTTTTCATACACAAGGTTAAAATTTGGAATGAGTACTTAATTTCATAGAAAAATAAAATAGCATATAATCATAATATGTCAGTGTTTGGGTTTCTTTCTAGCCTTTTTTCTATCTTGATCATCTTTAACAAAATAGACTTGAAATATTATTTTTAAATGAAAGTATTTTTAAATACATTTTATAATTCTAATAAATGAGTATTTTTAAATAAATGTTCTTGAGCACTATTCAAATATGTAAAACTACTTTCTTTAAGTTGAAAATGCAGTAATGATTAGAACACAACAGGAGTAATCAATGTGACCTTAAATAGCTTGTCGTAGGAATGATTATAGATATTAGGAAATGGCTGAAGCCCAGGGGAAGTAGAAGAGAGTAGCAGGTACTGCTCAGCAAGCTGTTACTAGGAACGATTCTTCCGAACTAGGATGTAGCTTTATGTCCTGCCTGTAGGAGGCAGAACTAGAGAACAGAGGAAGAACTGTGAGTATTGATCTGTTAAAGAGAAGGAATTTAGATTTACTGACCTTTCAGTCTGAAGTGGGAAACAGTTAATGTGTAGGGATTGTGATAGACAAAGCATACTTGAGACCTGTGCTTTGGAATTGCTGTTGTGGGAACCAGGAAGCAGGACAGATCAGGGACCCATGGAAAGGTATTCCAGGGCACGTTAGTTTACCTCAGGTGAGAGGCTGCACATTTTTAGTGCCACCAAATAAAAGGTAGAACTAGATTGAACTCGGGTTAGGAATACCTTATGTAGGTGGGTGCCTGTGATTGGAAAACATTTCCTAAACAAGGCCAGATAATATTATAGGTTTTCATGTATTTTATTTCAAGGTCATACATCTCTGCCATTACAGAATGAGGAAATCATGGCTAATGCATAGCTGAATGGGTATGGCTGTGTTCCAGTAAAATTTAATTTATAAAAACAGGTGGCAAGCTGGATTTGATAGCTGTGGTATATAATAGAGGGTATGCCATATATGACTTTGTAAAGGTACAAAAGCTTTGTATATAAGCTCTAAATAATTCACTTTTGCTGATGATCAATACTGAATTAGAATTCATTGCTAAGTAAACTGATTAATGATAAATACCTCCACAAAAGGTAGATTGAGGGAGTAAAGAGATGGCTCAGTGAGTAAGAGCACTTAATGTAAGCAAGGGGAAGTGAGTTCAGATATTTAGCACCCACACGACAAACTGGGCATGTCTACAATATTGGGATGCTGGAGACGAGTGGATGCAAAGCTCATTGGCCAGTCAGCCTAGTTGATGTAGTCAGAGTCCCCGTCTCAAGGGAGTGAGAAGAGTAGAGGAATGTGGCTGCTGTCTTTCTCTGGGTGCAAACACCTGTTCTTGTTCTTGTACCACACACTGCACCCCCATACATACAGATACAGGTTTTTAAAAAGTAGATTCAGAAATTAGAGTTTTTGATTGGATTTGTTTCAACTTTGAACTAAGTAGCCACTTTCCCACCCTCTGAAAACACATTAGTTGTTGACTCATCTGTAGCTGCATATTATATTAATATATAGGAAACCGAAAAAATTATTGATACTTGTGTAATCAAGGCTGAAAATGCTGGCCTTAAACTCATTGTATTGGGGCCTACAAATGCTGCTGTAGGTTGTTTTAATATTTGAGTCAAGGTTTCTTGTAGCCCAGGCTGACACTGTAGATGATAACGACCTTGAACTTCTGATCTTTGTACTGTCACCTCCCAAGTATTAGGGTTATAGGTATACACTGTCATGCCCTGTTTCCTGTGGTGCTGGAGATGGAACCCAAGACCTTGTGCATGGTATGCAAGGACAATCAATAGAGTGCGACATTGGGTGTGTTAATACGTGCCTGTAATCCCAGCACTCAAAAAGAAGAGGCAGGAGGATTGGTAGTTCAAAGCTAGCCATAACTATATAGAATAAGTTAAAGGTTAGCTTAGGCAGCAGTGTGAGAATGTGTCTCAAAAAGAACCACCACCGTCACCTCCATGTCAGAATCAGACCAACAAGAACCTAGAGCATGATTGCTGACTGACAGCTGTTTGCTTGTTAGAGAACCTGCTTCTTTATTTAGTAGTCAGAGTCTTCCTGTTGATGTGGATCAATGGAAGGAGAACTAATGGAAGTCTCTTTAAACTTAAAAAAAAAAAAGGATTCTGAAGGTGACACTCCTCTCCATGATGCCATAAGTAAGAAGCGGGATGACATTCTGGCAGTCCTTCTGGAAGCTGGAGCAGATGTGACCATCACGAACAATAATGGGTTCAATGCCCTGCATCATGCCGCACTGAGAGGAAACCCCAGGTACAGGTCCTCTTTTAATGCTTTAGATGCTATTTAATTAAAGATGGTGTCCTGTTGGCTGTGGTAGTCATTTTCCTGATGTGATGAGGACAGATTTGGTTAATTTCATCATCTCAAATGATAAAGCTCTGTAGAAAATATGCCTGCATTCATCAGGTACATGTTGCTCCAATATAAGTATTCTGAAGTGGTTTATTGAATGTAGATATAAAATAATCTACAGATTTTAATTTTGCTTCAACATCCTTCGTAAGGTGTCTTTTAATCTCACATATTATCGACTTTCATGATGTTAAGTATTTATGATCATTGTAATACTGGGTTATTTAGATATGTAATACCAAGGAACCTTAGTTATATTCAAGTAATGGGTGTTCTACCAGAATAAAAGGGTTTGCTGGTTAAAATTTGAAAGGGCTGCTTTTGGAGACAAATACAAATGACAAGGTTTTCATAAACAACATAAGTTTCCTTATAGTTGAGTGAAACCCTATAATATATTGACTAAGAAAAATGTTCACTTTGATGTTTGGTAATTTTATCTATTGTGAGTTTTTTTAAAAGATTTATTTATTTATTTTATGTATATGAGTACACTGTTGCTGTCTTCAGACACACCAGAAGAGGGCATCAGATTCCTATTACAGATGCCTGTGAAGCCACCATGTGGTTGCTGGGAATTGAACTCAGGACCTCTGGAAGAGTAGTCAGTGCTATTTACTGCTGAGTGGTCTCTTCCAGCTATTGTGAATTCTTATTCTTTGGAATTCCTTAATATGTGTGTGTCTGTGTCTTTTTAATTCTTGGAATATTTTTACAGATATGGCACATTATTATTTCCAAATGCTAAAACTTTTCTCTTTTAAGACACAATATCAAATATAGCAAATGTGCTAACATTTTCCCTTTCTTTGAGCATTTTCTAGTCTTACTTGTTAATGTGTCTGTCATCCATATTGTAAAGTTTCAGCCTGCTTTTGTGATCTTGTTTTGGCACAGTCTGGAATTACTTAGTATGATTGTATGCTGGACTTCCGTTCCACCTTAGTTGTAACTAGTAATAGTTCTTTAGTTAGTATAATTCTCTGATGTTTTTGAGAGCTTTTCTTTTTTCTTTTTGGAAGAAACATTTGCACTCTTTCTCCCATTAATTTTTTTCAAAATTGTATAAGCTCATCTCAGGACAAGTATGCTTGTAAGCATTTCCACTTGTTATGATTGAAAATGTGGGAAGTTTCCAGAATTTGTATATACACTTGTATGTATGTATTCATGTATGTATGTATGTGTAATTTTTCAGCCGTGCATCAGCAACATTGTATAACTGATAATTACCGGATGTGCTTTTCTGAAGAAAAACTTATTATCCTGGTCTTGAAAATATGTCTAGGTGCCTTACGTTTATCAAAGGTATGCTTTGAGATCTGGACTTGAAGGTGCAGATCAAAATAGATTGTAAATTTAAAAGCTGATCTGTAGGGTTAGGAATTGTAACTCAGAATAACACTGATCATGTTTTCTGATACTTGGTGGTTTTGTTTATGTATGGGGGCACTGGAGAGTGAGCCCAGGACATTGTATATGCGAGACACTCTTGAGCATCTCCAGCCAGGTATTTGATGTTTATAGAGATCTTTCCCCCTAGAGTTTAGTCCTGTAATTATATCTCCATTGGGTAAAATTTCTGTTGTAAATCAAGATTGATAAAAAGTGAAAGCCAGGTTTATTTGGATGAACATGCAGTCCAGGTTACCCAGGCACCTGCCTGCAGGCCTTCACCATTGCTGAAATGTGTGCTTAGTAAGCAGTGTAAGTCATCTGCAGCTCTCTTGTAGTTACTGAGAAAATCGGGTGGATATTGGTCTCTGGCTTTGTTTCTATCAGTTTCTTTTCACTTAGAGACTTGTGAGGAAAGTTTCTCTGAAGGACAAGACAGCAATGGCGTGCTTGTTAGTGAGGGTTGTCAGCTGGCAAGCGAGGAGAGTTGAGGGTCTTCATGAGTAGTAATGTTTTAGCATTTTTCTTTCTGTGTTAAACATTACAAAACTTTTGCTTCAGGTTCAGGGTCAGAAGAATTAGATGTTTATTGTTAAAGTCTGTCCCTGGACAACACTCTGCTAAAACTCAGTTAAATAGGGGCCAAATTGAAGGCTTAGTCCCATTGAAGATCATTATTGCATTTCTGGAGTACTAAATATTATTATAGTTTTCTGTAACTTAAGACATGCATGCCGTGTACTGGAGGATGGCTCAGTGGTTATGAGCACGTCCTGCCTTTTTGTTTTTTTTTTTTAAAGTATGTTAGTTCAGTTTCAGGCACCCATGGCAGGTGACTTATATCTATCTGTAACTCCAGAGGGATCTGATGCTTTTGCCCTCCGTGGGCAACTGCACTCATATACACAGGCCCACATACAGACACATACAAATACCTTAAGTACTTTTTAAGAATTAAAACTCTTAAATTATGTATGCCCATGTGAAATAGTGTGATATTCCCATCATGTTTTTAGGTGAGTTTTCGGTGAGTTTCTCAAATATTTTTGTCATTTTCACTAGAGGTACAGTAGGCATTTTATTTATCACTTAAGAAGAAGAAGAAATTTTATAATGTGACTTTTAAAATTTAAAGTGCTTTTATAAAAGTTTTTAAATTTTATTAATTAAAATGAAAAGTTAATACCACGGCCACAAATAAATAACTTTATTTGAAATTCCTTTTATAACACATTTTCATAAAGCTTTAAAGAAACCTCTTTAACCAGTTTAGTTCTTCCAAATAAAACTGTCAGTTGCTAGTTACAGTTGCTTTTAATTACAGTCTGTATGAATTCAGTAGGTTGAAACTAGTTGAGATGTAATTCACATTCACAAAACACTGGCTGTCCTGTGGTAATCAATGCATAGCTACAGCTGGTTGAAGGGGACCAAATCCATTGAAGAGGCGATTTGGTTCCATTTTACCAGCTTTAGCAAAGCATTGCCGCTGCTGGTTTAGGATCCAAACAGGTTAAGTGCTCTTTTGTAGAAACATGACAGGTATTAGAGGTTCCCACACTAGTGTACCAGTGGCTAAATAGGAAATTCCTGTTTTTAGGCACATGTCCTACTACTGCTGTTCTTGCAGCTCACATCAATGTGCATCTTTACTTAACCAAGTGCACACAATAACCTTTTAAAACCAACATTTAAAAGAACAAGTAAGTCATTCATAATACGTTTCAGAGTAACGCTTCTAAATTATCACCCGGTTGGTTTGTTCATTCAGGTCTTCCTATGTAGCCCTGGCTGGCCTGGAACTCACTATGTAGACCAGACTGGCCTCAAACAGAGATCTGCCTGCCTCTGTCTCCCAAGTGCTGTTTGCCACCATGCCTGCAAGCCAGGTTTTTAAGTAATTAAACTAGAAGTTGAAAAGGTGTCATGTTAGCTACATAATTTTGTACTGCTATTTTAGTGTGATAGTTGAGGACTTAATAAGTTCTGATAGAGAGTAGAAGGATATGAATGGCCTTAAGAAAATAACTCTGTCCTTTAATTTATTATTACATCATACATACCTTTAGTGTCATTCTTTGCTTTTGCTTATATTGGCATACTAACCCTAAGTCCAGAAATTAACATTTTTAAAAATCTATTTTCTTGACTAAATTCTATGCTGTTTTGAGTATAGATTGTTTAGTTCTTACTATATATAAGGTTAGTGATACATTGATGTGTGGTAGTTGGCTATAATCCCTGAATTTTGAATATTAAAACATACCATGTGATACCAGTACTTAAGCACTTGTTAATATGATTCCGTTGTAGATTTTCTGCCTGAAGAGGATATCTTATGACACATACTCATACAATAAAATTTTGGTAAATTATAGTTTATCTGTAAAATAAGAATGCTGAGGAAAATACCATATAATTTTATTTTTTAAACTAATATGGTAGGACAACACAATCTCAGATAATATGCAAATAGTTTAATATTCTCTTCTAATTATTGTGCTTCTGGTGAAATTAATGTAATTTTAATTCTTTCCATCATTTTTTTCCAAATAGTGAAGCAGGTATTCAGTTGCCTGAACTTAAGTGCTGGAGATAGCACTTGCTCAGTTCTATTTTTAGTAGCTCCATGGCAGCCATTGAGCAAGTGCAGTGCTCAAGTGTGCTTTGGGGTTTCGTGTATGGGCCATATCAGGACAGGGAGAGGCCATGGGAAAAAATAGTACAGCACCTGATAGTGTAGCATCTGTTATCCTGTCAGGGAGACAGCTGACGTGTTTGAGTTAGAACAGTGTCAGCAGATGCCCAGAGTTTAACATGTACTCACTTCAAAAGGACAGCTGATCTAAGTGCTGGATGTGACATTTCAGAGTGATTCAAAACACTCGTAGACATAAGCTGAACTTGGAAGCAACAGAATCAGTTTTCAGTTTTTACTTTACAAATGAATAGCTAGTATTCTCTAAGGATTGTAACAAATTCTTAGTTGCGAAAATGTTTCTTAAAGAATTATTAAAACCTTCCAGACCCATGGAATAACTAATGTAGTTCTTCATAATTCATTATGAGAAGAATAATACCATTTGATATAAGCAAGGATCACACAGACTTACATTTTTGACAGTTGGTTACCAATATATCCTGTTTATGTTTTAGTTGTGGCCTAGGGTTTTGTTGTTTTTATAATTTTCTCTCATGCTTTTAAGTATTAACTGCACTTAAAGTACAGATTGGGTTAAGAACTGACAAACTGGAGAAGGACAAGGACCAGTGATTTCATGTGTGCAGTGTAATTTTACTTAAAAGATAGTCTTTAAAAATTATAGTTTCAATAGCTGTCAGAAAAAAAATAATAAAACCAAAAATTTTGGCTTAGAAAGGCCTCTCTCTGATTTTAATAGGTAATACATTTTGCCACATGTGAAGAATAGCTGTTAAAATATGAGTAAAATCAGCTTTTTGTTGCTTTATTTTTCTTATTAGATTTGTTGGTCCTGATTTGGTAGATGTGATACACTAAAATAAATATCCAGTTGTGAAGACAGATCATGGTTGATCTCACTGTTTTTCTCACTGTTTTACACTAGCAATGCTATTCCTCTGTAGTTGTCAAATTTTATTAACCTTATGAGTATTCAGTGTAGAGTGTAGTATGTTTTAATGTAAAAATTAAAATCCACTTCCATGGAACTTTTCCCTTAAGTGTAATATAAGGGATATTAGTTTGTACCCGTAAATGGCTGGTTCTTTTGGAATGGGGCTGTTAGTATTGTCAGTGGCCATTTTCTTGACAGTAGATAATTCACAGTATGAAGGTCATCCTTCTGGAAAGAGTGTCCTTTAGCTTAGCTTAGCTTAGCTTAGCTTCCTCTTGGCGGACATTACCTACCCAAAATACATACTTCTTTACATTCCATAGCATTGTATGTTCATATGGGTACATAAAGAAGTATGTTCTCTGAGTAGGCACTACTACGCCAATAATTATGAAAACATGAAGCAGCCCATTTCTCCCATTTGTTAGTAGAACATCCTGATTACTTTTCGGGAACAGTAATGGATCATGTGCAGAGATTCGCTTATTAAAGACTGAATTTTACAGCAGATTTACCTGATCCCATTAATGCCACCTCTGTTCTTTGTTCTTTTAAGCACCTCCATGCTTTGCCCCGCTTCTTTCTTTTCCAAGAGATGCAGTCAGCAGAGTCCTAAGCGTATGTAGAAACGTTAGCGCACTAGCTGCTCTCTCCATCACGCATGTGTCCCTTATCTTCTTTATAATTTGCTTCTAGATCCTTTAGAGACAGATGATAATCAATTTAGTTTAAATTATTTTTATAAACCAGATACTTATACTTAAAACTTACTGGAAGAAACGTTACAGTTAGCACAGGCTTTGAAATTGGGTCATTTCATTGTGTGGGTGAATTAATGTTCTTAAATGGAAATTTATTTTCAGGGAAACAGATTAAAAACTCACTATCACTTAGCAAGTTTTTGTTGTGTTTCTGTTTGCATTGAATGCAAATTCAAATAGTTATGTGCTTGGTTTATATGAGATTACTTTTTAAAAATGGTTTTTAATATAATGGAAAAGTACTAAAATAACTTTTCCAAAGCCTCCATCCATAAAAGAGCAGAAGCACTTTAGTCTGTGTATCTCTGGGTTTTACCTTAAGTATTTAGCACAAGAAAAAAAATTAATTTGTGAGTGGCCTGTAATCACTAAGACGTTTAGAAGGTTAATTCAAAGGAGACATTGAGAAGCTTTGAGAGTTGGTAAAGTATAGAAGAGGGTGTGCTAGGAGGGAGGTTGGGGAATAGGATTTCTGCAGCCCACGAGGAAAGCTGGTGAGCTGCCACCAGGGGCCTCAGTCAGCAGTGCAGCTGAGAATTGCACCATGCACCGTCATGCAGATGGCTGTTGCCTAACTAGTAAACAAGGGGAGACATTTTATAACCTAAATCTAGGAGTAGCTTTTAGAAGCTGCTTTGGAGATAGGGATGCAGATTTATTAGAGAAGAGAGACACAACTGAAACAATTGCTTAATCTAAAACAATAAAGAGTATGTCTTTAGTGATGTAATGTCAGTGGTCGTTTGTATATTTTTGAAGTTATCTGGCATGCTATTTGAACAATGGCATTTTTAAAACTAAATTATCAATTTGAGCTTTGAAATTAGCCTATGCTCCGATAGAAATTAATTTAACAATGAGAATATATATCAATCAATATTAGATAAGCATGCAGAAAGTCAGAAGCATCCTTACAAGTCAGTTCTCACGCTTGGTTACCTGTGAGCTTAGTGTCCTGCAGCACTTACAGGGAAGAGATGCAGTGACCTAGAGTCACATCGCGGTCACCACATCATGACTGTTCTTTCACACTGCTGCTGATCCAGCACTTTTTTTTATGAGCAGGGTGAAGTAAGCAGGTGTATAAGTGAACACAGAACCTTACATTTTAAGATAAATTTGAAAAACAAGTTAAATATACAAAAAATACATAATTTACCATTCTCCCTTGCTCTGCCTTAGAGACATAGACAGACACATATACACAGATGTGCATGTAAGCGTGCACACACACACACACACACTCACACCCTCAAATTGAATCAACACTGGTCATATGATTTGGAATGTAATATTTCAGTTATATAGATATGTAGAGAAAGTTAAGTAATGGAAAGGTTGCTACCGTGGCAAAGAGACTGTACCTAGGGTTTTTGTTAGATGAAATGATTCACAAGATGGGAAAAGTTGCAGAGGATGTTAATTTTGTAATCTAAGATTGAAAAAAATAACAACCTGCAAGCAAAACCCTAAACACACCTCACACTCCCCCAAGGAGCTGTAAACATTCACCCTGTTTCCTGTGCCCACCAGAATATACTGGGTTCTTCTGATGCCCCAGGAAATACTCTGCATCTTTCTTGCTTTGGGATTCTTTTGGAGGAACAGGAGTTTGAATTTCCAGGGTTAGTGGTAGATCTGTAATGAAGCTACCTTGTTATATCCAGATGTCAAGTCTGCAAGCGAGGTCAGGACTTCCACATAGTCACCACAGAGGCCAACTTATATTCTTCCCGACTCAGTGGCCACAGCCTAGGCTGTTAGAGCTTTATAGGCAGCTAAGCATTTGAAACATGCACTCCCAGGCAAACAGATTCTCTTGTGCCTCTCTCTTCCCTGACCATATTTAGTCAGCCATAGCAAAAAATAGTCTCTCAGCTGTCGATTGTCGATCTAAAAGCTAAGGAGACTTCTATCTTGCTTTCTGCCTATTGATTGTTCTTCCTGTGGTCCCAACACTGCTTTGCCATTTGTCCTGCTATTTTTTTTTTTTAAGTACTGCCAAATAAAGTGGTGTCTCATGTTTCCACTTACATTTCCCAGATTCTCCCCGAGCTTGTGCTGAGACTAGGAAAACCTCACGAGGCTGTCACTATACTTAGAAGCACTGCAGAGAAAAAGGGCGGAGGGTGGGAGGGCACACCAAATTTGCCCTGGTTGGTAGCAAGAGAGTCTAAAGGCAGATCCGCAGGATATAAAAATCCCTCTGCTACCAAAATATTTAATAATCTGACTTTTTTGATGGTTAAAATGTTTTGTATAATAATGTATTACACAGCTGTTGACTTGTAGGGATATTGTACAGTTATATTTAGGGCTAGTTATTTCTATTTCTTTTTAATTATTTAAAAAATAATAAATAGTACTTGAATGGAGAATAGAAATGGTGAGTAGAATTTATATAGTGACCATGAGATAAGATCAGTAAGAAACTTGCATAAAGGATTCTTTGGAAGGATATTTAGAATCTTAGTTCAGTGTCCACTTCGGTAACTTTGTCGTAGGGCTTAGTGAGAATATGGTAGGAATGCTTATGGGTAATGATGTGCTTTGAACTGTATGTACATGTACAAGTCCAAAGATGCCTTTTAGTGTGTATTAAGCTCTTAAACGTAAGTCTAAAGTGATCTCTTTCTTCTCCTTTAAGCCATGACTCCAGTGTTCTAAGTACCATTTAGGTGTTATAACCGTCCACAGACTAAAATGGTCATGGATTTGGCATAACTTTGCTATGTAGTATATGTCTTAGAAACAAGAAATACTTAAAGAGTTCTCAATTTTAATAGTGCATTCAGCTGAAATTTAAATATAGATATTATTTTTAACCAAAAATGAGTAGTATTAAAACATCAAACCCAGCAAATCCATAAAGACAAAATTTAAATCTCAAAAGCCTGAATAACAGGGCAGGAGAAACCAAATTTATTTTGTTCTTAATTCAGACATATCCTTCTAAGTAGCCGTTGAACTAAGAGTCAAGTAGAACCACATCACCTCACATAGGCAGGGGGGCTGCCCTTGACAGTCTTTGTCTTCATGATTAACTTGCTTGGGTGAGGATTTTAAAGGAATGCTTTTGTGGATACTGGTGAATTTTAGAAAACTACCTTTTTCAGATGTTCAAAATTTATGCACATTAAGAGATGATACATGTCAGATTTTAAAAGAATTTAATTTTCAGGTCCTAAATTACCCACCCTGACTGTTCAGTAGCAGTGAATACTGTGCCATGTTCCTGTGCTGGGTTGTGACATTGAAATGAGTCAGAGAATTCCTGCTCCTGTGCTCAGCAATCCACCAAAGATCTGGTATTACTAAGACCCGGCCTGGATGCTCAGACTTGGTGCCCTGTGTTTCTTCATTCTTTCCACTTAGCAAAACTTTGAGCTCTGGTTTCCATGTTCAAAGAATCTCCTTTTGTATATAACTATAATAACATATGATATGGCTCCAAAAACTTTTGTTTGGGTTAACTTTCTTAAGTTTCTTCATGGACTCTGTACTAATCTGCTTTACCTACTATTAAGTGATTCTTAACTAAGCAAACGTTTATTGACCACCTAGTAAAATGCTGTTCTAACACCTTTCTAAAATTAAGTGATACTAATATGCAAGACTTCTGTAGTTTACCTGCTGAATTTGAGAAAATGTTCCCTCTTGCTGAAGAAGGATGGAACATGGAATTCTAATTCTAATTCTGTTCCTAATGGAATAGCATGGCAGGCCCTAGAGGTTGGCCTGGTATCATTTGAGCACCGCATACCGGTGTAGACAGCTGCATGTCCTCTCTGCTTCTTGGAACTCATTTGTTCGTCATTCAGCAGATGTCTGAGCACTGCCATGTGCCAGGGATTAGGCTAGGCACCGCTGCTAGTTGTTCTGGAACTTAATGCTTTTTTGGCACTGTTTACAGATGCCTGCTTAACTGGTGGTAAGATCTTATCCCTAAAACATCCGTGTCCTTAACCTGTTGGAGAAGAACTAGTTGATAAATGGAAGAGTGTGTCTCTATTGGGAAAAATAACACCAAATCTTAGAGACCGCAATTAAGTCTGTTGGCTTACTTATCGAGCTAGTGATAGTATCTGTCATGTAACTTCATAGCCTTCAGTACGTGCGGCATAGCAATAGGCTCTCGTAGTGACTTGCTGGAAGTGAGTGCTGCAGAGAAGATCCTGTAGCTAACCTTCCAGGTTCTATGGTGTGTTCCTAAAATTACCCATTCTGTAGAAGGAAGAGGGCTGACTGCTCTGGTCTATTATCGGTGTACGGAGGTGAGGGGACAATTTTTTCCCCTTTATTTTCTTCAGGCTTACCTTGCAGGCTGGGCCTAAAGATGGTATCTCTTCTCAAGGTCGTGTATTGTTTTGTTTACTTTTCAAAAGCGGTTGATAAGTCTCTAATTGCTCTCTCTGGAGAGGGGGTTGGAGAGATAGCTCCACTGTTTAGAGCACTGGCTGTTCTAGAGGGTCTGGGTTCCCAGCACCCAAGTGGCAACTCACAACTGTCTGTAACTCTAGTTCCAGCAGATCCAAAATCCTCATGCAGACATACATGCAGACCAAACACCAATGCACATAAAATAAAAATAAATAAATCACTAAAAAATTTTGTATATATGTATGTTATATATGTGTACATATATATGCATGTATGTGTATGTATATATACATATATGTATGTGTGTTTATATATATGTATGTGCATATATAAAAGTGAATCCTCTGTAGCTCAAGTGTAGAATGTGCCTGTTAGCCTGTGTAGATAGATGCTTCTCTCAGACGGGGAACATGGCTTTGCACTCCTTGAGTGTGGGCTGTACAGTGCTTGTCAAGAGGGTAGAATAGAAAAAGTGGAGAACTGTACACCAGAGAGCTATGACACACTCCTCCATGCACGTGTCCGTGGTCAACACTGAGAGTGGTAGGTCACAGTAGGTGAAAAGTGATGGAAGGCACTGCCTATATAGTTATCTGCCAGGGTCCCCTAGCTGCAGACTGATGAGGAGAAAAATGTACAGAGTGTCTAGTTAGGTTTCTTAGCTTGGTCAAAAACAAAGAAAAGTGAAACTGTCACAGCTCAAGGGATTTGGGGGATAGGATATAATATGGTTTTCAGCGCAGACAAAAAAGGAACATTAAATAAAAATTTAAAAATGTTTTAAATCCTAGAGAGCTAGGGATCTAGTGGCAGAGCATGTAAATGGTTCATCTATCCCCTGCACCACAAAATGAATGAACATTTATCCACCCAGTGTCACCTAGTTGATACTTAGTTTGCACGTTTTTTAAAAAAAATTGTAAATAGTTTTTAAGAGACAAGGTCTTTATTTCACCTGAGCTTATGCTGAATTCATGATCTTGTTACTTCAGCCTAAGTGCTAGGATTATAATTATAGGCTGACATCACCATGACCAGCTTTCGTTGGTTTTGACTATGATCTGTCTGCAAACATTTTTTTATACTTGTTTTATTTTTTGGAGATTATGTTATTTTCATTGTTATTTTATGTATATGGGTGTTTGCCTGCATGTATGTCTGTGTACTTTGTACATGCCAGTGCCTCAAGAGACCAAAAAAGAACAGATTCTCTGGAAGTAGAGTTACAGACAGTTGTTAGTTTCCATATAGATGCAGGGAACTGAATCCAAGTCATCCACAAGAGCTTTAACCACTGGGAGTCTCTCTAGCTCCTTATATTGCTTTTAAATAATACTTTTATTTCTTCATGAAAATTAGTTTAGATTTTATGTATATGATATATATGTGTCACATTGTATCTGGTGCCTGAGGAGGTCAGGAGAAGGCTAATGAACTGAAGTTACTGACAGCTGTGAGCCATTATGTGGTGTTGGGAACCAAACTAGGGTCCTCTGCAAGAACATTAAGTGCTCTTAACTTATGAGCCATCTTCACATCCCCATAGTATTTTATTTTTCATAAAAGTTTTCATGATTTATGTGTCTTTTAAACTTTGTAGAAAGCTATAAACCTCTTACAAGTTTTTTTCTCGTGGTTCTTTTTCTGCACTCTTTGATACACAGAGTGGTGGATAATGTATGATATGGCCATCACGATATCCATATGTTTTGTAGTATAGTAGTCACCAGTGACTTTCCATAATCTGAGTTGAGCTAGTCATGGTAGGATGCTAGGCAGGGAGATCAGAGTTCAAGACTAGCTTTGCCTGCATAAGTAGCAAGACTCTAAAAGAACAAAGTCTGTTAAAGCTTGAGCACTTGGCAGCATCAGTTTAAGGTTAGAGGTTCTTGTCCCTCCAAAGCTTAAGTTTTTTTAGAAAGATTTATTTATTTAATGTATATGAGTACACTGTAGCTGTCTTTAGACACACCAGAAGCAGGCATCAAATTCCATTACTGATGGTTGTGAGCCACCATTTGTTTGCTGGACATTGAACTCTAGAAGGAAGCAGTTAGTGCTCACAGCCATTCTCTCCATCCTCCCAAAGCTTAATTTTTAAAAGCTTTATCTATTTTTATTGTGTGTGAGTGTGTATCTGTGTGACGAACTTATATGTGTAAGCATGTGTTTACACATGTGCATCAATATTCCATGATGTGTACCTATTGAGGTCAGAGCATTACTTACAGGAGTGGGTTCTCTCCTTCCGCTGTCCACCATGAGTCCCTGGAATCAAACTCAGGCTCAGCCACGTGGACTTTTACTTCTTGAGCCATCCTACCTGCTCCTTCAAATCCTATTCTTAAGACTCTTGGAACATCCTACATGGGATTCAGTTCTGCCATCAAAGACATTTGCAACTAAGTCCTTTGATGTCCTAGTGTCAGTGTAGAGGCTGATACTTGTATGAATTTTCCATAGAAAATATTTTTGTGAGAAAATGTTGTCAAAAAGCATTTATTTCTTAATTTGGTTCTCTGGGTCTTTGGGACCTTTAAGTTTTTTTTTTATGTTCTTTAGGGTGTCTTTGACCTATTTTGCTTTTTTGAAAATATTAACAATTTTAGAAGTATAAATACTGAATTATGGGTACCATTCGATGCATCTCACAAACAGAATTTTAGCACTAAACATAAATCAAATTTTAATTCTGCTATTCCTAACAAGCTACTGAATATGTCTGATCACTGTTTTCCTACTGTCTTGTCCTTATTACCTGCTGTTATTTGTTATTTCTTTTATAGGTAGAAACTACTGAAGGTGAATCATACAGACTTCCTCAGGCCACTCTGTTTCCTTTTTGTCCTTCCTCCTGGGAGGTAGCTCTTAGGTTCCTTGTTTGCTGCCTTCTGCAAATGCTGATAGTTTGTTTGACTCTCAAAATATCACAAAGCAAAACATTGGAGAATTATGGCAGTAATTTCTGCCTGTGTGTAGAAAGATGATTTTCTTTTCTTTTCTTTTTTTTTTAAAGACTATCTTCATTTGATTACACGGTTTCTTTTGAATATTTTTCAAAAGAAAACAAAGACCATATTATGCAAATGTAAAGACAATGTGAATTTGCCTTTCAGTGCAATGCGTGTTTTACTCTCAAAATTACCAAGACCATGGATTGTGGATGAGAAGAAAGACGATGGTTATACTGCCTTGCACCTGGCTGCCCTAAATAATCATGTGGAAGTAGCTGAGCTGTTGGTGCATCAGGTAGGAGAGGCAGTTATGCTTTAACAGACATAGAACTTTCTAATTCTTTAATTTATTTCACAAAGTGGATATTAAACTTCAGATACAGGTTGCAGTAAAACCCCCATGATGATGTAAATTAACTCAATGTATGCTCTGTTTCTAAACACTGGTTGTTTTCGTTGGTTTGCATGAAACAAACAGTCTTCATATATGGCCCAGTCTTAGCTAAAACTCAGTATCCTGCCTCAGCCTCCTGAGTGCTGGGACTGCAGGTACGCACCTGTCTTCCTGGCTACCACTGACTCTCTACCCACCTACTCTCATTTGCACCATGCTGCATGTATAGAGGTCAAAAGAACAGTCTTCAAGAAATGATTTCGTCCTTCCATCACAAGACACTTGGAGATCAAACTCAGGACATCAGGCTTGGCTGCATCTTGCCAGCCTCTAATACTTGCTTGTAATTTCCCTACTGTGCACATTTAAATAGATGTAACAGATGATCTGAGAATCAGGTACCTCATGACCAGTCAAAGAAACATAATTAAGCATTATAAAAGCAAACCAGAAATGTCTGTCTTCCAGAGTGTGGCATAACTTGCTGGAGTTTCAGCTCTGGCCAGCAGTCCATGCATGGGCGCACAGGTGGTCATCAAGTTGTGATTAGATGGGTTTAATCTAGCAGTGTAAGGTGTGTCTTTTGAAGCTTTTGACTCTTTTCTTAATTTTGCTTTGTTATATCAGGCATTATGCTAAGCAATTTTTTGTGCTGTGTTTCTTAATCTTTACATAAGCCCTATGAAATTGGTCACACTATTTTGGAACTGAAGAAAAGGGCTACATAGTGAAATGCTTAGAAAAGTTTACATGGCTTGTAAGTGGCAGAGCTTAAGACAGAGCGCCTTTATTCTAAAATCAGTTATTTTATCCGTAGACTCTTTCCCTTTTGTGTAGTAACAGCTGCTTTTGGAGTCCATCCGCATGCTCCTCTCCTGAGCATGCTTAGGACTTCCTGTTCTACCTTGACTAACTTCAAAAGACTCAGATCACCTCCTCACTTCTTTTCAGTGAGTGAGGAGGAACTTGGTTGTGCAAGAGAAGGACGTGAACTTCAGGTCATTAAAGTTACTGAATCCTATACGTAGACAGTTGCTTTTCATAGGTGCTTACAGCTTATAAGAGTTGCTCTTAGGGGATAGTAAAAGAGAATACTGTTCAGCTCTATACTCTACTTTGTCCCTGAGCTGGTTTGAGGTAGTCACTGTAAAGGAAATACTCATGTTTACATTAACTATTCTACGTAGGCTTGCTGTCTGTCCAGTTTTCACTATCTGTATGAGAACTGTGTCAGGGCAGCTTCCAAGGAAGAAACAGTGGTGGACAGAGCTATGTATTCCTTGTCAACAGCTAACACTTTGCATGTTCTTCTCTGATGTTCAGATGTAACCATTTAAAATCTGTTCATTGTTAGGGAAATGCAAACCTGGATATCCAGAACGTGAACCAGCAAACAGCCCTACACCTTGCTGTTGAACGGCAGCACACCCAGATTGTTAGGGTAAAGTATTTATTCTTATTAATATGAGCTTATAATAGATTTTTAACTGTGCTGAGGTTTAGAGCCTTTCATTTGTGTCTGTGGGATAAGGAGTTAATACCTAGTTCAAAGTCGTCAGCATATTGCTCTCAGACTTCTCATAATGTTAGTGAGACAATTTAAAGTAACAATTTGAATAATTACATCCCTCTTAACATACGTAGTTGATAGTAAAATGAAAGCTTTGTCTGGGAGTTTTGCTACAGATTGGTTAATTGAACTATATGTTTTTAATTTACTAATTTGGTGATTTCAAACAAAATAACTGAAAAAAAGTGTTGCTTTGAATATTTTTGTGGAGCAGTGACTCTCTTCCACAGTGTCACCAGGAAATGTGACAGCAAGTTCATTCTGTACTCTGCCTCAGAGCAGCAGAACTGGAACTGGTCCTCTGTTAGCAGCTTTTCTCTTTGCTCTGACGAAATAGCTGGCAGAGCCGCTTAAGGACGGGAAGGGTCGGCTTGTCTCATAGTGAGAGAGGATGCAGTCTGTTAGGACGGGGAAGCCATGGCAGTTGGTTACAGTGTGTCCCTGCCCCTTTTATTCAGTCCGGTATGCCAGACCATCGTACACATTCAGTGTGGGTCTCTCTTCCTTTGATAAACCTCTAGAAACTTCCTCAAAGACATACCCACCCAGAGGTGTGTTTCCTAGATAGCGTCAAATCTAGACAAATTGACAGCAAAAAATTAACCACGTTTGAAAAATAAGTCTTAGAATTATATTTTATATAACTTTTTAGAACAAAAAAGAGACAAAAGAAAAAAGTATGATTTGCCAAGACAAGTAAGACTGTACAGAGATTAGGTTCTGTAGATGCTATTGTTTAGAGCTCTTTGATATTTGTAGAAAGGATTAGGAAGATTGTTGAAACACCTTAAAGACAATCTAAAGTGACCTTACAATTTATTGTGCAAGTCACATGATGAAATAATTAGTAACTCATTTTGCCAAGTGATTGGGTTTTAGCAAACAGTGTTTACATTTATTGTTATTTAAAATTTCAAATAGGTCCAGAATGCTCTCACCTCTGCTAGGCTGCAGTTTCATATAGGTATGGACACTATCCAAATGAGGCATCTTTCTCTCAGCTTTTGGTCCGTGCAGGTGCCAAGCTAGACATTCAGGATAAGGATGGAGATACTCCTCTGCATGAAGCTTTGAGACATCATACTTTGTCTCAGCTACGTCAGCTACAAGACATGCAAGATGTGGGCAAGGTAGATGCTGCCTGGGAACCTTCAAAAAACACAGTGAGTAAAGATAATGTCCTCTCAATACTAGTGGAAGCGTGTCTTATATTTACTCTGCATCTGGTTTGCATTGGACAAAACATTTTATTGGAGATGGACTTGGATTTATGAAACTTTAGTACTACTCCTGGTCTCTATGAAGAGCATTTGTTCTGCATCTTATCAAAAGTTGTTTGGTTCTTTAAAACTTCAGCAGTACAAATGGGATAGAGTGAGTATCTATTATAGTTTTAATTTGAAATCCCTAATTGCCTGTTCATTTTGACCTGTTTTTCATTTGATCAATCCCACATGTATTTTAATAGCTATCTGCTCAAATCTTTTTCATTAGGATTTTAGTATTTTTTGTTTTCTTGTGGTTTTAATTTTTGAGGTATTAGGAATTGAATCCTAGGCCTCATGCATACTAGGCAAGCACTCTCCTATTTCCCAGGTCATTTGTTTTCTTCTAATTATCAAGAATTGTTTATATAATAAGAAAACAAGGTCATATCAAAGATGTGATGCATACTTAATTTTGCTGACTGTGGCTTGTGTTGCTACTGATTCAGTCACTGCCTTGTCTTCTCTGAGGGGTGACCATGCAAGGTAATGAGTGGTGGTGCAGTGCTGCTGCATAAGAACAAGCTAACTTAGTATGAAATGTTTCTGTATGGAAGTGATAGCTTACTCAAGAGTAGTGAATGATGTTTTCTAAGAAGTAAAATATATATAAAGACAGACATGCTAACTCATGATTGTAATCCCTCACTTAGGCTAAGGCAGGATTTGTGACCAGATTGTGCTATATAGTGTGTTTTCTAGGCCTGCCTAGGCTGGAGTGAGACCCTATCTCAAACAAAACAACAAAAGGAGTGAGACCTTATCTCAAACAAAAGCGTTCCTGTATAATTACATATCCTATGGCTTCCAGACACTGGAAATATACTGTGTCCTCCCAGTGTAGAGAAGAGTTAGAAGTGCAGGTTACCAGTTATGTATATAATGGCTGCTGTGATGTGTCGTACCTCCTGCTTTTGTGAGGAAAGAAGATCCAGAATGGATAAGTTGGTCCTTTTTGCCTTCTAAAAAAAGTTTTCATTCTTAGAAAGCTGTAAGAGATGGGGCTCCATTTGACCTAGTGTTTCCCTCAAGATGCTTCTCTAAATTCAGATGAGCCTACAAGTCTAAAATCAGTCTGTTGTGCCCTGGGATGGCAAGAAGTGAGTTGTGCTATACATTCACATTTCTTTCCCTTTTGACAGTAGTGTTTTGTGATGAGGCCTCAGTCTACCCCAGTCATCCTCAAACTCTTGTTCCTTCTGCCTTGTTCTTTGAATGGCTGGGATCATGGTGTAAGCCATCATGCCCAATTTTTGACAATGTTCTTAGAAGAGCAGAATGTCTTAATGTTGAAAAAATTTAATTAATTTTTCTTCTATTATGTATGCTTTATGTGTCCTTCACGGTGGTCATTCAGACTTCATGGTATAGAAGCTTATGAAGCTTATGTTGCATTTAAGTTCAAGTGACGTTTTATATAGCATATGTTTCAGGTTGTCGTTCATTTGTTACTGATCGATGACCAACTGTCCCTATACCATTTGTTGAGTAGCGTCTTTTTCTGCTTGAGTGCCTGCTGCCTTTATCCAAGATCTCAGTAAGCTATTTATCTGGAGGTTTCCTTTTACATACTGCATCTTGTTCTTTTCGTCCATGTTCTTTCTTAGCTATGGGATACCCACTCAAGTGTCTTAGAGCTTTGTGATTCAACATTTGTTTATAGTGAAATCAGTCTATGGAAGCCCTCCAAATTTATTTTAAATGATTGGCTATTTTAAGCCTTTTCACTTTCAAATGAATTTTATTATCATTTTAAAGAGCATAAATGAATCTGAGGCCTGAATGTTTGTGAGTTGTTGTCTTGTAAGACTCTGAGTATATATTTTTAACTCCATTGTGCCTTCTTTTTTCTTTTTCCTTATTTTAAAGTTGAGAGGAGCATACTTCTCTCCATGGGTTGTTGTATAAGATCATAAAAGTTCTTAAAACAGTACCCAGCTTCTATGGGTCCAGTCTTCGTACTTATTTTAACAATTTCAGATATATTTGGATCCATAGCTCAGATGATGTAATCAGATCCTGGTTCTTTTCATTCTTTTAAGTTTTGCCTTGATTCAGAAGCATTGAGAAGTTAGTTGGTAGTGGCCCCAGAGCTATATTGAGTATGAACAAAACTTAACCAGTTCCTCTGCCTTAATTGACCTGACTTTCTCAATCAGTCATATAGGAGGCAGACATCAGACTGAGTTTAGTACTTTTGGTCCACTTGTATACTGGAGAGTCGGTTCACAAATGTGGGAAAATCAAGGAAAATGGGGACTGGGAAGAGATGAGTTTGTATTAGGACTGAAACTTACATGTCTGACACACATATGGCAGATTTCTGTAAGGGAACATCATGACTCTTTTCATTTGATTTCAGTTAATAATGGGACTTGGTACCCAGGGGGCTGAGAAGAAGAGTGCAGCGTCTATTGCATGTTTCTTGGCAGCCAATGGTGCCGATCTCAGCATTCGAAATAAGAAGGGTCAGTCACCACTGGATCTCTGTCCTGACCCAAGTCTCTGCAAAGCTCTGGCAAAATGTCATAAGGAAAAAGTCAGGTTTGTAGTTTTTGTCATGTAACGTACTATTCTGTCCCTGAGATGCTGTGCAGCTTTGTAAGGGAGGACCTGGAACTAGCAGGTATCTTGATCTTTGCAAGTGTTGCCACTCTACTATGTGGGTAAGTTTAAGAAACTTCTTTAAACTAGTTTGACCTTCTAGGAATCCTAAATGCTCTTGAAATTTATAAGGAAAAGCCTTAATAGAAAAAAAAAAGCTCTTACTAACATTATAGTTTACTCTCTATGGACAGAATGAATATCATGGAAAATTTGTAATACTTATAGCACTTTACACCAAGACCTTGAAGACAGTTACTAGCAATAAAGGGTTAAAAGAATGAACAAAGGAGCTGCAGAAGTGATAGGGCATTTTCCCTAAAGGTGATCGTTTCACACATTCGTATGTGAAATGTCAGTAATTTTAATGAAAATTTCTGGTCTACTTTTTTTTTTTTAACTGAGTAGACATACCAAAAGTACACATCTCTTTTGACCTTTACACCTCTTATCAGTGCCTATATTGTCCCTTTACTTTTGTATTTTCTCACCTCTGTTTTTTTTTAGATCATGTCACTCTTTTTTTTTTTTTAAATGTTTTATATATGTGAGTACACTGTTGCTGTTTTCAGACACACCAGAAGAGGGCATCAGATCCTATTACAGATGGTTGTGAGCCCCTGGTGGTGTCTTTTAATTAATACAATAATATGGGCTGGAGAGGTGGCTCAGTAGTTGAGAGCGCTGACTGCTCTTTCAGAGGTCCTGAGTTTAATTCCCAGCAACCATATGGTGGCTTACAACCATCTGCAATGGAATCTGATGCCCTCTGAAGGTGTGTCCGAAGACAGTGACAGTGTACTCACATACAGAAAATAAATAATTAAAAAAACAAAGAAAAAGAAATGAAAAAGAAAAAAGAAATTAAAAAAAAATACAATAATATAGCGCTACTTGGGGTTTTTGTTTCATTCCTCTGGCTTCTGCTGTGTCTGTGTAGATAGAACATATTCTAAGTGAAATTTCACTTACATTAGCTTTTGTTTGTTTATTTTGAGACAGAGACTCATTATGTTGCTCTGACTATCATTAAACCCACCTGCCTCTTCCTCTTTAATGCTGGGATTAAAAGCATGCACCATTATACCCAGCTCATTAAATTAGCTTTTGCTAGTGTTTTTAGCTCTTTATTATAAGTTCACTCTTTTCCATTGAGTCTTAATTTAATTTGAAGATTGACTAGATTGGCACTAGAAGAATGTGAAGGTGCAGAGGTTTATAAACAGGAAAAGGTACCTGTTTGGTCTATGCTTTTGAGCAATAGAGATGTGAAAATAAGCAATTATAAATTAAAAAAAAAATAGAGAAAAGGTTTTACATAAAATTGTTGACATTTGATTTTTTTTTTTTTGTTGGTTTTTTTGAGACAGGATTTCTCTGTGTAGCCCTGGCTGTCCTGGAACTCACTCTGTAGACCAGGCTGGCCTCGAACTCAGAAATCCACCTGCCTCTGCCTCCCAAGTGCTGGGATTAAAGGCGTGCGCCACCACCGCCCGGCTGCGACATTTGATTTTTAATATCTTTTTATGTGTGCTAATGACACTCTGGATGTTAAAAAATTAAGATATTTGTTTAGAATGTTTGGATGGGCTTGATTTGAAATATTCTGTCTTATTAGTGGCCAAGTGGGTTCTCGGAGTCCTTCTATGATTAGCAACGATTCTGAAACTTTAGAGGAATGTATGGTGTGCTCAGACATGAAGAGAGATACTCTTTTTGGTCCGTGTGGACACATTGCAACGTGTTCTTTGTGTTCCCCTCGTGTCAAGAAATGCCTCATTTGTAAAGAACAGGTTCAGTCCAGGACAAAGGTAACAAACTGGCCAGTATTGTGCTGTTGTTGTTGTATTGTGGAGTTCTGTGAGACCTAATGCTCCCCTCTGTGATAGGTGTTTTACTATGTTCTTAGAAATAAGTTAAATATCATAATACATAATTTATACATTTAAAGAGACTACTTCAGAGTTTCTGAATTGATTTCTAGTCCAATCTTACTAATGTTCCTTGTCATGTTATTACCAGGATTTAAAAACCATACATGTCTCAATCTTTTTAGTTTACATTTCCTTTTTATATCTAAAATATAGTACTTAAAAATTAGTCACCTATTTTTCTTTCAGAGACTTTTACAACTTAGGTACATTGAATTCTACTTTGTATTATTATGTACTATGAAGTTTTCAAATCAAATTTAAAAAATAGACACATGTAACCAGTCAGCAGATTTGCTGGGTTACTGTTTTTGACCATAAGGAAATAGTGACCCCAAGTGGTTAAAGGGGAATCAACAGTTTCATTGAAGAAAAATCCTAAAACTAGTACTTAGTAGAAAGGGTGTTTTTAGAGGAATCATTTGGATTCTTCGGTAATTAGGGAAGTATAAATTAATTCAAACTTTTTGTTGAATTAGGAAATAAAAGGTTGGGTTTTTTTTTTTTAGTGCTAACAATCAAAGTGGGAAGTGATTACTTTGTTAAATAACATTACTAAATGCAGGGAGGACATCGTCTGCTCAGAGTCACAAAATGCTTTGAATCAGTTGTTCCATGCAAGGGAGTGTAACCCAAGAAAATAATCCAGACGGGGAATATTTGTGCTTAGAAAGACTTTTAAATAGGAGAAAGGATAGATAAATGATTATTAGATCAATTTGCTTTATTATTTTAAACTCTTACAAATAATATTAGGTAATTTACTAGTATTGGTGGTGGTTTTTAAGAATATCAGACCAACTATGTTTTACTGTACTAAATTAGTGTGCCAGATCTGCAAACTCCATGTACAATATTGTGCCACAGGCTAGGCGAGCATACATACATGAAAGCAAGAACAGTGTTGTAGTGGTTGATGGTGTTATAGTGAGAGGTGGTCATTTCTGGATAACAATACTAATAAATAATAAAAGGTAGTTAACTGTGGCTGTGCTGAAGAAAGGCAGACTGTTCGGAAAACAAATGTGAGTCTGAGGCAGTGGTGCGAGCTACAGGCACAGGCAGGGAGCACAGTACACAAAACATACACATTGTAGATGTGGTCAAATTGAAATTATAAGTCAGTTGTGGAAGACTTACGGACTTAGTGCCTGGACGGGTGAGGAGTGACCTAATTGCTCTAAGCTTTAGGAAGCATGGGAATTGGCTAGATCCTAAAAGGGGGAGGGGGGGCTTTCGTGAAGAACTCCCTAGATGGAGGCAACACAAGCACCCTCTCTTGAACTTAACAGTTTGACTTCTCTGGGTAGCATTTTGTTGTTGTTAGTCTTCTCACAGTCATTTATTTTAATACTTATTTATTAAAATTTCCTTGATGTTTTTGGAAAAAAAAAAGGAAACTAAATTTAGCTCCTTGTCCCTGACCTCAGATGGAATGGAATCTTCCTACACTGTTTCATGTCAGATATGAGAGGAGTACAAAATAGCCTGTTAAATAGGTGCCTAGTGATGTGGGAATGAGCAGGCAGGAAAGCCAGAGAACAGGGCTTCTGCAGTGAGGAAAGACATGGCGGCATAAGCTGCTGGAGTGACATGGTTTCTCTGCACTTGTTCACTCTGCCTTTTCTCGCTGTAGATTGAAGAATGTGTGGTGTGCTCCGACAAGAAAGCGGCTGTTCTCTTTCAACCTTGTGGGCACATGTGTGCTTGTGAGAGTAAGTAGCCTATTGGGAACCTTCCCAGTGTTGTCATAGAGACAAAAGTAAACAACTACATCTTTGATGTTTATTTGTTTGTTTATTGGATAACCCACCTACAGAAAAGCTGGACAAGCATTTAGTACCTTTTTGGTCTCTACTTTTTTTTTTTTCTCGTTTCATGAGTTCTTTATTTTTCTTTAAATTTTATTTTATATATTCTTTATTTACGTTCCAAATGATTTCCCCTTTCCCAGTTCCCCCCTCCCTGAAAGTCCCATAAACCCTCTTCCCTCCCCTGTTCCCCATTTGCCTAAGAATTTCATGAATTCATTGTTTTTAATTGCTGAATAGTATGCCATTGTGTAAATATACATGGAAAATATCTCTGATAAAATTGAAGAAATATATAGAAAAACACATTAAGATTGACTATTTCATGGAAAAATTATACAGATAAAATGGTAGGCATAAAAATATTCCTAAGTTGATTGAAAGTGGAATTATAAACAATTTCTGATAAAATTGAAGATTTACCTGTAAAATATCTCTGATAAAATTGAAGAAATATATAAAAAAACGCGTTAAGATTGAGTATTTCATGGCAAAATTATACAGATAAAATGGTAGGCATAAAAATATTCCTGTGTTTTTTGAAAGTGGAATTATAAACACTTTCTGATAAAATTGAAGATCTACAAGGAAAATATTCCTGAAAAATTTCAAGAAATATATAGAGAAACATGTTAAAACTGACTATTACATGGAAAATTATACAGATAAAATGGAAGGTATAAAAAATGTTCCTAAGTTGATTGAAAGTAAAATTATAGACATTGTCTGATAAAACTGAAGATCCACATGGAAAATACTTCTGACAAAATTGAAGAAAAATACAGAGAAATGTTAAAATTGAAGATTATCATGGACAATTATATTGACAAAATAATAGGCACAAAAACATTCCTTAATTGATTGAAAGTGAAACTACACCTCCCCCCCCCCCCCCCGACGAAACCAAAGATCTACATGAAAAACACCTCCGACAAAATCAAAGAAATACACAGAAAAAATGTTAAAATTAAAGATTATCATGGAAAATAATACAGTCAAAATGGTAGACACAAAAAGCATTACTGAATTGAAAGAGGTGTCACAAACATTTTCTGATAAAATCGAAGATCCACATGAAAAACATCTTGTTAGACTATGTTTTTTTGTTGGGGATGAGTCTGTTGACATTATAAGATATTAAGGAATAGTGATTGTTGCTTCCTGTTATTTTTGATGTTCTTTTTATGTTTGTGTGGTTACTTTCTTTTGGGTTTGTTGGAAAAAGATTACTTTCTTGCTATTTCTAGGGTGTAGTTTCCCTCCTCATGTTGGCGTTTTCCATCTATTATCCTTTGTAGGGCTGGATTTGTGGAAAGATATTGTATAAATTTGGTTTTATCATGGAATATCTTGGTTTCTCCATCTATGGTGATTGAGAGTTTTGCTGGGTATAGTAGTCTGGGCTGGCATTTGTGTTCTCTTAGGGTCTGTATGAGATCTGCCCAGGATCTTCTGGCTTTCATCGTCTCAGGCGAGAAGTCTGGTGTAATTCTGATAGGCCTGCCTTTATAGGTTACTAGACCTTTTTCTTTTACTGCTTTTAATATTCTCTTTTTGTTTAGTGCATTTGATATTTTGATTATTATGTGACGGGAGGACTTTCTGGTCTGGTCCAGTCTGTTTGGAGTTCTGTAGGCTTCTTGTATGTTCATGGACATCTCTTTCTTTAGGTTAGGGAAGTTTTCTTCTATAATTTTGTTGAAGATATTTACTGGCCCTTTAAGTTGGAAATCTTCACTCTTTTCTATACCTATAATCCTTAGGTTTAGTCTTCTCATTGTGTCCTGGATTTCCTGGATGTTTTGGCTCAGGAGCTTTTTGCATTTTACATTTTCTTTAACTGTTGAGTCAATGTTTTCTATGGTATCTTTAGCCCCTGAGATTCTTTCTTCTATCTCTTATATTCTGTTGTTGATGCTTGTATCTATGACTCCTGAATTCTTTCCAAGATTTTCTATCTCCAGAGATGTCTCACTTTGTGATTTCCTTATTGTTTCTACTTCCATTTTTAGATCCTGGATGGTTTTGTTCAGTTCCTTCACTTGTTTGTTTGTGTTCTCCTGTAATTGTTTCAGGGATTTTTGTGTTTCCTCTTTAAGGGCTTTTACCATTTGACCCATGTTCTCCTGTATTTCCTTAAGGGAGTTATTTATGTCCTTCTTGATGTCCTCTAACAGCATCCTGAGATGAGACTTTAAATCCAACTCTTGCCTTTCCGGTTTGTTGGGGTATCTGGGACTTGCTGTGGTGGGAGAACTGGGTTCTGATGTTGCCAAGTAGCCTTGGTGTCTGTTGGTAGGGTTCTTGCGCTTGCTTTTCGCCATCTGGTTATCTCTGGTGTTAGTTGGTCTTGTTTTCTCTGGCTGGAGCTTGCCCCTCCTGTGGGCCTGTAAACCTGTGTCTGTACTCCTGGGAGACCAACTCTCTTCTGGCAGGGTCTGTGCACAGAAGGCTGTGGAGCTGTCTGGTTCCCTGCTGCAAATGGCTGCTGGAAGGGAAGACTCCTGTCCCCGCTGCTCCACCGATCGTATGCCCTGTGTGCTCCTATCTGTACCCCTCCAGAGAGAAGGTGGAGATCTCACCTCCGCACTCAGAAGTGAAATCGCTGCTGGGAGATCACTCTCTCCTGGCGGGCTAAGCACAGAAGGCTTTGGAGCCTGGTTCCCTGCTGCAGATGGCGGCTGAAAGGGAAGACTCCTGTCCCCGCTGCTCTACTGTGGTCTCTACTTTTGAGTGACAAAGAGTATACTGAATAATTTGATTACTGAAATTCTATGTTCTGTCAGACTGGACTCTTTTAAAATTCATTTGGGTTTTTGTGTGTGTGTGTGTGTGTGTGTGTGTGTGTGTGTGTGTGTTTACTTATTTATTTTTGGAATTTTATTTATTTTTGTATTACCACAAAAGGTAATACACACAGTAAAAACTTACTTCTAAACCGATTACAACATCTAGCCTATCCTTTTTGCTTATAGCAGTGGTTGGTATGTGTCTTCACCTTGCCTTCCCTGTGTACCTGCCTGATTCCTCCTCAGCTCTTACAGCTCTGTTGTTTGGGGTTGTAATTTTGTTATGTTAACTGTTAGATTAGGAGAAAGTTAAGAAGTCTTTTCTTTGGGAGGAAAATATTGAAGCTTTTCAGATGCTTTAATTCAGTGGTTCTCAAACTTCCTAATGCTGTGACCCTGTAACACTGTTCCTCATATTGTGATGACCCTCAACCATAAAATTATTTTTGCTGCTTCTTCATAGCTGATTTACTGTTAAGACTCTCAATGTAAATATATGATATGCAGGATATCTGATATGCTACCCTTGTGAAAGGGTTGTTCAATCTCAAAGGAGTCACAACCCACAGGTTGAGAAACTGTCTTAAAATTTCCCTTAAGGACATTTATCTTGAAGGTCTTGGCTTTTTATATCCCTCTTATATCTTACTGGGTTTGAAATTCTCTTTCCTTTGCTAGTTTTTTGTTTGTTTTGTTTTTCTTATCAGTAAAAGTTCTCAAAAAGTTTAATACTTTCTTTAAATGATTTTTCATATTATAAAATATATAACCAGTCAAGAAGTACTGGTTTTTCATGCTATCTAACTAGAATACCATGCAAATTACATGGTAATTGAGTCTCATTGCTATAGATGCCTTTTAAATGTTGGGTTAAATTTTATTTTATATTTATTTATTTGTGTGCATGTCTATAGGTTGTGTATGTACCTATGGGTCTGTAACTAACATGGTGTGTGGAGGGGAGTCTGAGGACACTTAAGGGAGCTGGTTCTCTCTTCTGCCCTGAGGTTCTGGGGCTCAAATTCAGATGATCAAGCTTGGGCACAGATAGCTTACCCACTGAGTCATCTTGTAGGTCCCCGGAATACTAGTGTTTTGTGTTTATTTTTGTTTTAATTTTCTTTTCATTCTGATAGACAACTAAATAATAGGTCACGGATTTGTACTGTTGACAGTCTAACTCAAGTAATTGTTTCTATTTACCAAGGCAGGATTAAAGGCTGTCATCAGTGTCAAAACAACATTCCATCTGTTAAGTAAAGTGTTGTAGACCATAGGTTGGTAAACTTTTTTCTATATGAGAACAAATGATGGTTTTTTGGCTTTGTAGGCCACATAGCTTTTGCAGTAATCACTCACTTCTTCCAACTACCCAGTATGTCACTGCAGTCCAGAAATGACCATGGGAACTATGGAACTGTGTTTCAGTAAAAGCTTATTCACATAAAGAGACTTTGGGGCAGTGATTTGTTGACCCCTCCCTACTGCAGACCAAGTAATGCCTGTGAGAGGCTTGAAAAATAATTGTAACCATTAGTATTGAGTACACAGGCCCTTGAGCCTTAATATTTTCCCCCAAGGATTTCTAAAAACTTTTACAAGATTCTTGCTTTGTAGTATACTAGTTAACTTTGAACTTTTAACTCTGAACTAGACATTTTACTCTCTTAAGTGCATCATAATTTAATCTTCAGCACAATCATATTTATGTGTGTTTTCTAGGTTTTATTGTTTTATATATGGTTCTTGGGATCATTCCTGTGACCTCTTGCATGTTCAGCAAGTGTTCTGCTTCAGAGCTACACCTCCAGCCCTAAACTTTTTCTTTTGTTTGTTTTTTGGACCGGGTCTTACATGTAGCCCAGGCTAACCTTGAGCTTTTGATCTTCCTGCTTCTGCCTCCCAAGTACAGGAATTGCCTATAAACCCCACACTGACCAGCTCCTAAACATGCTCTTAACCACTCTCTTATGGCTGAGGTAAACAGCCCTTTCATAGTGAGTATATGCTAAAGTCTTTAGTTCAGAACCCATTCCACAGTGATGTTAAGCAGAGCATTGGAGTCTTGAAGCGTATAAAGTACCTTGGCCAGTCAAAGGAAGAGTTATATCCTTTTTGAAGAGGCTGTTTATTTATTTGTTTGCTTATTTGTTTATATAGAAAACCATTGTTTAGAAATATGTAATTAAATAGTTACAGGAAGTTCATGTAATTTTGATGGTATGTTGTTTGATTAGTATATAATACATTAATCCTTTAAGAAAAAGGTCTGCCCCCATCTCAGACTAGATTTGTTAGTGCCCAAGGTTAGCCTGGGCTACATGTAACTGCATGTTACATCACCAAGTGTGGAACTGTTCTATGTTCATGTTTTGGTGTCAGACTCAGTAATAATTCTACATCCAGTGTGTTGCCATTAGAAGTAGATAACCCACCCTGTCCACATCCACGATTCCATGCTTGATAAAGTTTGAAATGAAGCATACTTACATGGTAAATGCTGATAAAAAAGAACATGTTCCCTTACTACTTCTTATTTTATAATTAACAAGTTAAAATGTAAGATGATATGAATAATCAATAATGTATATTGTGCCTAGATAGTTTTCTTTCTTTCTTTAGAAGATTTTTAATTTGTATTCTATGTGTATGTTTTGCCTAAATGTAGTCTGTGCACTGTGTACATGCAGTGCCTTAGGAGGCCAGGAGAGGGCGCTAGCTCACCCCAGCCTGGACTTGCAAACTGTTGTTAGTTGCCATGTGGGAACTGGATCTGGATTTTCAGGAAGAGCAGCCAGTGTTCTTTTTTTTTTTTTTTTTTTTTTTTTTAATTTAATTTTATTTTATTTTTTTAATTTACATTCCAAATCACTTCCCCTTTCCCGTTTCCTCCCTCCCCGAAAGTCCCATAAGCCCCCTTCCCTCCCTCTTTTCTCCGTTCAACCCCCTCTCATTACTCTGTCCTGGCGTTCCCCTACATCCAGTCTTTCCAGGACCAGGGGTCTCTCCTTCCATCTTTTTAGAAATCTATTGATATGCTGATTGAGTCTAGGGTATTCTGAGATTCTGGGTCAATATCCCCTTATCAGTGACTTCATACCATGTGTGGTCTTTTGTGATTGGGTTACCTCACTAAGGATGATATTTTCAAGTTCTGACCATTTGCCTAGGAATTTCGTGAATTCATTGTTTTTAATTGCAGAGTAGTATTCCATTGTGTAAATATACCACATCTTCTGAATCCATTCCTCCGTTGAGGGACATCTGGGTTCTTTCCAGCTTCTGGCTATTATAAATAAGGCTGCTATGAATATAGTGGAGCATGTGTCCTTATTGCATGCAGGTAAAGTCTCTGGGTATATGCCCAGGAGTGGTATAGCCGGATCCTCCGGAAGTGTCATGCCCAGTTTTCTGAGGAGCCGCCAGACTGCTTTCCAGAGTGGTTGTACCAGCCTGCAATTCCACCAGCAGTGGAGGAGTGTTCCTCTTTCTCCACATCCTCGCCAACAACTGCTGTCTCCTGTGTTTTTGATCTTAGCCATCCTGACTGGTGTGAGATGGAATCTCAGGGTTGTTTTGATTTGCATTTCCCTAATGACTAAGGATGATGAACATCTCTTTAGGTGCTTCTCAGCCATTAGATATTCTTCAGGTGAGAACTCTTTGTGGAGCTCTGTACCCCATTTTTTAATAGGGTTACTTGCCTC
The DNA here is from genome assembly GCA_036184795.1 of Tokudaia tokunoshimensis. NCBI lineage: Eukaryota > Metazoa > Chordata > Mammalia > Rodentia > Muridae > Tokudaia > Tokudaia tokunoshimensis. The sequence continues at coordinate 1,184,569 of BTHU01000017.1, forward strand.
TCTGGAGTTTAACTTCTTGAGTTCTTTGTATATCTTGGATATTAGCCCTCTGTCGGATGTAAGGTTGGTAAAGATCATTTCCCAGTTAGTTGGTTGCCGCTTTGTCTTTTTGACGGTGTCTTTTGCCTTGCAAAAACTTTGTAATTTAATGAGGTCCCATTTGTCTATTCTTGATCTTAGAGTATAAGCTATTGGAGTTCTGTTCAGGAAATTCTCCCCTGTGCCCATATGTTCAAGGTTCTTCCCTAGTTTCCCTTCTATTAGTTTCAGTGTGTCTGGTTTTATGTGGAGATCTTTGATCCACTTAGAATTGAGCTTAGTGCAAGGAGATAAGGATGGGTCAATTTGCATTCTTCTGCATGTTGACCTCCAGCTGAGCCAGCACCATTTGTTGAAAAGGCTATCTTTTTTCCACTGGATGGTTTTAGCTCCTTTGTCAAAGATCAAGTGACCATAGGAGTGTGGATTCATTTCTGGGTCTTCAATTCTGTTCCATTGATCTACATGTCTGTTACTGTACCAATACCATGCAGTTTTTAACACTATTGCTCTGTAGTACAGCTTGAGGTCCGGGATACTGATTCCCCCAGAGGTTCTTTTACTCTTGAGAATAGTTTTAGCTATTCTGGGTTTTCTGTTATTCCAGATGAATTTTTGAATTGCTCTTTCTAACTCTATGAAGAATTGAGTTGGGATTTTGATGGGGATTGCATTGAATCTGTGTATTACTTTTGGTAAGATGCTCATTTTTACTATATTAATCCTGCCAATCCATGAGCATGGCAGATTTTTCCATCTTCCGAGGTCTTCTTCAATTTCTTTCTTCAGAGACTTGAAGTTCTTGTCATACAGATCTTTCACTTGTTTGGTTAGCGTCACGCCAAGATACTTAATATGGTTTGTGGCTATCGTAAAGGGTATTATTTCTCTTACTTCTTTCTCAGCCTGCTTATCCTTTGAGTATAGGAAGGCTTCTGACTTGCTTGAGTTGATTTTATATCCGGCCACTTTGCTGAAGTCGTTTATCAGCTGTAGGAGTTCTCTGGTGGAGTTCTTTGGGTCGCTTATGTATACTATCATATCGTCTGCAAATAGTGATAGTTTGACTTCTTCCTTTCCAATTTGTATCCCTTTGACCTCTTTTTCTTGTCTAATTGCTCTAGCTAGAACTTCAAGTACTATATTGAAAAGATATGGAGAGAGAGGGCAGCCTTGTCTAGTCCCTGATTTTAGTGGGATTGCTTCAAGTTTCTCTCCGTTTAGATTGATGCTGGCTACTGGTTTGCTGTAAATTGCTTTTACTATGTTTAGATATGGGCCTTGAATTCCTGATCTTTCCAAGACCTTTAGCATGAAAGGATGCTGAATTTTGTCAAATGCTTTCTCAGCATCTAATGAGATGACCATGTGGTTTTTTTCTTTGAGATTGTTTATGTAGTGGATTACATTGATGGATTTCCTTATATTGAACCATCCCTGCATCCCTGGGATGAAGCCTACTTGATCGTGGTGAATGATCGTTTTGATGTGTTCTTGGATTCGGTTGGCAAGAATTTTATTGAGTATTTTTGCATCGATATTCATAAGAGAGATTGGCCTGAGATTCTCTTTCTTTGTCGGATCTTTGTGTGCTTTTGGTATTAGTGTAATTGTGGCTTCATAGAACGAGTTGGGTAGTGTTCCTTCTGTTTCTATTTTGTGGAACAGTTTGAAGAGTATTGGTGTTAGGTCTTCTTTGAAGGTCTGATAGAATTCTGCACTAAAACCATCTGGACCTGTGCTTTTTTTGGTTGGAAGACTTCCAATGACAACTTCTATTTCTTCAGGGGTTATAGGACGGTTTAGATGGTCTATTTGATCCTGATTTAATTTTGGTACTTGGTATCTGTCAAGGAAATTGTCCATTTCCTCAAGATTTTCTAGTTGTGTTGAATACAGGTTTTTGTAGTAGGATCTGATGATTTTTTGAATTTCCTCAGTTTCTGTTGTTATCTCTCCCTTTTCGTTTCTGATTTTATTAATTTGGATACTATCTCTGTGCCCTCTGGTTAGTCTGGCTAAGGGCTTATCTATCTTGTTGATTTTCTCAAAGAACCAACTCCTCGTTTTGTTGATTCTTTGTATGGTTTTATTTGTTTCTACTTGATTGATTTCAGCCCTGAGTTTGATGATTTCCTGCCTTCTACTCCTCTTTGGTGTATTTGCTTCTTTTTGTTCCAGGGCTTTCAGGTGTGCCATTAAGCTGTTAGTGTATGCTGTCTCCCGTTTCTTTTTGGCGGCACTCAGGGCTATGAATTTTCCTCTTAGCACTGCTTTCATTGTGTCCCATAAGTTAGGGTATGTTGTGCCTTCATTTTCATTAACTTTCAAAAAGTCTTTGATTTCTTTCTTTATTTCCACCTTGACCAAGTTATCATTGAGTAGAGCATTGTTCAGCCTCCATGTGTACGTGGGTTTTCTTTTGTTTTTGTTGCCATTGAAGACCACCCTTATTCCATAGTGATCTGATAGGAGGCATGGGATTATTTCTATCTTCTTGTATCTGTTGAGGTCTGATTTGTGACCAATTATATGGTCAATTTTGGAGAAGGTACCATGAGGAGCTGAGAAGAAGGTGTATTCTTTAGCTCTAGGATGAAATGTTCTATATATATCAGTTAGTTCCATTTGGTCCAAGGCTTCAATTAGATTCACTGTGTCCCTGTTTAGTTTCTGCTTTCCTGAACGATCCATTTCAGAGAGCGGGGTGTTGAAGTCACCCACTATTATTGTGTGCGGTGCGATGTGTGCTTTGAGTTTTAGTAAAGTTTCTTTTACGAATGAGGGTGCCCTTGCATTTGGAGCATAGATATTCAGGATTGAGAGTTCTTGATGGTGGATTTTTCCCTTGATCAGTATGTAGTGTCCTTCTGTGTCTTTTTTGATGACTTTGGGTTGAAAATCAATTTTATCCGATATTAGGATGGCTACTCCACCTCGTTTCTTGGGGCCATTTGCTTGTAAAATTGTTTTCCAGCCTTTTACTCTGAGGTAGTGTTTGTCTTTGACACTGAGGTGCGTTTCCTGCATGCAGCAAAATGCTGGGTCCTGTTTACGTATCCAGTCTGTTAGTCTATGTCTTTTAATTGGGGAATTGAGACCATTGATATTAAGAGAGATTAAGGCATAGTGATTATTGCCATCTGCCATTCTTGACGCTATCTTTATGTTTGAGTGGTTATCTACTTTTGGGTTTGATTCAAGAAGGTTATTATCTCATTTTTTCCAGGGTGTTGTTTCTCTCCCTGTATTGGAGGTTTCCACCTATTATCCGTTGCAGGGCTGGATTTGTGGAAAGATATTGTGAAAATTTGGTTTTATCATGGAATATCTTGGTCTCTCCATCTATGGTGATTGAGAGTTTTGCTGGGTATAGTAGTCTAGGCTGGCATTTGTGCTGTCTTAGTGTCTGCATGAGATCTGCCCAGGATCTTCTGGCTTTCATAGTCTCTGGTGAGAAGTCTGATGTGATTCGGATAGGTCTTCCTTTGTATGTTACTTGGCCCTTTTCTCTTACTGCATTTAGTATTTTTTCTTTGTTTAGAACATTCGGTGTTTTGATTATTATGTGACGGGAGGTATTTCTGTTCTGGTCCAGTCTGTTTGGAGTTCTGTAGGCTTCTTGTACGTTCATCGGCATCTCTCTCTTTAAGTTAGGGAAGTTTTCCTCCATAATTTTGTTGAAGATGTTTACTGGCCCTTTAAGTTGCAAATCTTCACTCTCATCTATACCTATAATCCTTAGGTTTGGTCTTCTCATTGTGTCCTGGATTTCCTGGATGTTTTGGGTTACGCGTTTTTTGCATTTTGCATTTTCTTTGACTGTTGAGTCGATGCTTTCTATGGAATCTTCAGCGCCTGAGATTCTTTCTTCCATCTCTTGTATTCTATTGTTGATGTTTGCATCTATGACTCCTGATTTCTTCCCAAGGTTTTCTATCTCCAAAGTTGTCTCCCTTTGTGATTTCTTAGTTGTTTCTACTTCCTTTTTTAGTTCCTGGATGGATTTGCTGAGATCCTTCACTTGTTTGTTTGTATTTTCCTGTATTTCTTTAAGGTATTTTTGCATTACCTCTTTCAGGATTTCTTCCTGATGACCCACGTTCTCCTGCATTTCTCTGAGCGATTTTTGTGTTTCCTCCTCATGGGATTCCATCTGTTGATCCATGGTCTCCTGCATTTCTTTAAGCAGTTCTCGTGTTTCCTTTGTAAGGGCATCTAACCGTTGATTCATTTCTTTAAGCAATTTTTGTGTTGCCTCCTTATGGGCATCCGTCTGTTGACCCATATTCTTCTGCATTTCTTTATGCAAATTTTGTGATTCCTTTGTGAGTGCATCTACCCGTTGATTCATCTCGTTAAGCGATTTTTGTGTTGTCTCCTTGTGCGCCTCCATCTTTTGATCCATGTTCTCCCGCATTTCTCTAAGCGATTTTTGTGTTTCCTTTGTAAGGGCTTCTAACCGTTGATTCATGGTCTCCTGTAACTCTTTATGAGATTTATTTGTGTCCTTCTTGTGATCCTCTAATAGCATCATGAGAAGTGATTTTAAATCCAGATCTTGTCTTTCGGGTGTGGTGGGGTATCCAGGACTTGCTGCTGTTGGAGAGTTGGGTTCGGATGGTCCCACATTACTTTGATTACTGTTAGTAACATTCCTACGTTTGCCTTTTGCCATCTGGATACCTCTGGTGTTAGTTGGTCCTGCTGCCACTGGCTGTTGGTTGGACCTCCTGTGAGCCTGCAAAGCTATTTCTGCCCCCCCCTGGATTACCAGGATTCCCCTGGCACCGATTTCTGGGGCCTGCCTGCTCTTGAGTGACTTTGGAGCCCTAATGTGCTTTGCCCCAAGTGATCTTATATTGGGGAGGCCTTGCACATCTAAAGGCTCAGCCTAGTGGATTCCTGGAGCAGAGGTCGCCAAAGGGAGGCTGGCAGGCTCCTGCCCTGTGCAGGGGTGTGTGATCTCTCCTGGGGGGGGGAGGGGGCGTCCCTCTGCCAGGCAGAAGTCCCACAGCAGATCTGGCGCGCTGGTCACTGCAGATCAGCCCAGCACCTGGGAGCAGGTTACACACAAGCTGCCTGAACCCGAAGCGATATTATGCCTGTCTGTCTCTGAGCCTGGTGGTCCCAACTACCTGGTCACTGGAGCAAAGATGGCGGAGGGCACTCTCCGTGGCGCTGCTCACCCTGTGGTCACGATGGCCCGCCGATCTGGCACCCAGACGACCACAGCGCCAACCCGCCCTCGGGCACAGAAGGAAGCCCCAACAGGCCGTGTCCCAAGTGATGTTATATCGGGGGGAGAGCCTGGGTACCGGTCTCTCCAGCGCAGTCCGCGGGAACAGAGGTCGCGGAAGGGAAGCTGGCAGGCTCCCTCCCTGCGCGGGGTCCCTCCACCAGGCAGAAGGTCCCACCGCGGAACTGGCGCGCTGGTTACTGCAGATCAGCCCAGCACCTGGGAGCAGGTTACACACAAGCTGCCTGAAACCGAAGCGATATTATGCCTGTCTGTCTCTGAGCCTGGCGGTCCCAACTACCTGGTCACTGGAGCAAAGATGGCGGCGCAGCCAGTGTTCTTAACAGCCCCTAAGTCTCTCCAGCCGCAATGTCTACTAAAATATAGTTTTTGAAAATTTATTATGGGAAAGATGGTCTTGTGGAAACGTTTTCCTACTTACTCTGAAGCAGTGCATCGGGTGACAGAAGGGAACCCAAGGGAAGGGAAGAATAAACCATGTATTATAGAAAATGTTTTTAGGAAATTAACATTTGGTCATTATGTCTTAGGGAGGCAGAGGAACCCTTAGTGACTGAAGGGTTAAGTGAATGTGTCATGTTAAGTGAGCACAGCCATATCAAGAGCCCCGGAGCTTCAGACAAGTGCACATGCGTACAGCATGTGCGGGGTCCACTGTAGCTTCCTCCTTCCAGATGTGTGCGTCTGGGTATGGCACTCAGAGGCCTCCTAGTCACTGAAATGTGTCTGTCAACAGTGGTCCTCTCCGTTTTCTAAGCCTTAAGATCTTTTTTTCTTGTTTATTGTTTTTTTATGGATTTTTTGAAACAGGATTATAAGTATATACCACCATGTCCAGTTAAACTTTACGACTTGGAAATATTTACTAGAAAAAAAATCACTATTCAGTTACATTAGAAAATGTTTTCCTAATAGGCATTTTGTCCCAGTGGACAGTTCTTATCCTTAGGTTAATAATAAGATTGTAAGGTAGGATTTTATTTTATAACTTGCTGCAGCTATGATTTGGTATGCTTCTTTAATGTTTGCTTCAGTATGTAGTTAAATTATGGAAATATATCAGAGAAAGGCAATGTTATTTTTGTTGTAGCTAAAGAAGTGTTCTCATTTTCAGACTGTGCCAGCCTGATGAAAAAGTGTGTGCAGTGCCGGGCGGTGGTTGAGCGGAGGGTGCCTTTCATCACGTGCTGTGGTGGCAAGAGCTCAGAAGACCCCTCTGATGAGATCTGTGAGTGTTCTCTGTTGAGGGGTTCTTAGTTTGCTTTCTTGTTGGATATATCTCTCCATTACACTATGTCATTGCCTTGTTCAACCTAAGATATGTGATGTAGATTGACAGAGGATAGGTAGGCTTTTTTGGTGCTTTTGTTAGTTATAAGAAATGTAAAATTGGATTTTTATTTAGTTTACGGCATGCTTATAGACTTTGAAAATGTATGTATACATGTATAATATGTATATGTAGGTATGTACATGCCTCAGTAAGTGGAAATCAGAGGACAACTCTGTGGAATTGGTTCTCTCCCTCAACTTTTACATAGGTTCTGGGGATCTAGGTTTATGGGGCAAGCACCAAGCATTTTTTCCACTGAGCCAATCTTGCCAGCCTAACGTTACACTTCTGAGGATTTGCAATACGAAGAACATTATATTCTTGCTTAGAGAGTATTTGCTTTTTGTTTTAAAGATGAAATCTAGTGGCTGTGTTTGTATATTTATTTCTGGGAGTCAGCTTAATTAAGCATATACTATACCAATGAACTGTGTACCAAACCAATTTAGTGTATCTGGAAATGGGGTGCTGAATTCCAATTTAATTTTTTTTTTTTTCAGTTTACAAATGTATTATCTTGGTCCCTTTACATAGCAGGCTTGCAAGATCATCTAATTTGCATGTATTACCTTGGATAGTAATTATTAGGGACAGAATAAGCTGAATTGTAACAGACAAGTAGAGAGATGAAGATAATTAACTTGCCACTTTTTCCTTTCATGGTGCTGGCAAAATCAAGTCTTTGCTCATGCTTAGTAAGCAGTCACCTGTTGGCTTTTATTTCCAATCCCTGCCTCCTACTTTTTCAGTCATGCAACTGTTTAAAATATCTTTTTTCTTTTGGGTCAGTGTCTTAGGCAGTGTTATATTACTGTGAAGAGACACTGTTACCTGTAAAGGAAACAATTTCAGAGTTAGTTCCTTATCATCATGGTGGGGAGCATGCTACATGCAGGCAGACATGGTGTTGCAGAAGTAGTCAAGAGTTCTGTGTTTGGATCCACAGGTAGCAGGAAGCAACTCTAGGGTTGGCTTAGGCTTTAGGAACCCCAAAGCCCACCCCCAGTAACACACTTCCTCCAACAAGGCCACACCTCCTAACCCTGTCAAGCAGTGCCATTCCTTGATGACAAGCATTGAAGTCTGTGAGCCTATGGGAACCATTCCTATTCAAACCACCACAGTCAGTGGGCTGCCCAGCAGGTAAAGAGCATACCAGTGCTAAGCCTGACACCCTGATTCAGTCCCTTATGTACAGGTACTCAAGAATTTATTTGATTCGTGGTTTTTAAAACATTTTGTAAATAGATAGGGAAGAACATTGCTACATACACCTCTGCCCAATGCTTTTCACAAAGAGAGACAAAATTCTTAGGCATGGGTATTAGCTAGAGTAAAGAGTCAAGGATATTCAGAGCAGGGTAGGTAAAGTCAAATCACTCTTATTCATAGCTTTCTGAAATTAGCAGACCAGATTGATATCAATAAGGAAATCTTGTCATAAAGAAAGGAGGGTCAGGCTTGGGTGGCTTGTGCCTGTAATCCCATTGTAGAGAGTACTCCTCTCCCTCCATTCACTCCTCCATTTCCTTTCAGAAAAGAGAAGCCCTCTGAGGGATATCAACCAAACATGACATAACAAGTTACAATTAAGACTAGGCACAAACCCTCATATCAAGGCTGGATAAGGCAACCCAGTAGGAGGAAAAGGGTCCCAAGAGTTAGCCAAAGAGTCAGACACAGCCCACTCCCACTGTTGGGAGTCAGAGAGAACACAGAGCCACACAACCATAACCGTATATGCAGAGGACCTATCTCAGACCCATACAAGCCCTGTGATTGTCACTTTAGTCTCTGTGAGCCCCTATGAGCTCTGTGAGTGTTCTCAACCCTCTGGCTCCCACAATTTTTCTTCGCCTTCTTATATGGGGTTCCTTGAGCTCTGCCTAATGTTTGACTGTGGGTCTCTGCATCTACTCCAGCACATGCTTTTAATCCTAGCACCTGAGAGACAGAGGCAGGCAGATCTCTGGGTTTAAAGCCAGCATATTCTGTGTAGTGAGTTTCAGGCCAGTCATTGCCATCATCATAGTGAGTTTGAGACCTGCCAGAGCTATATAGAAAGACCCTGTTTGAATAATCATCGTCATCGTCATCATCGTCATTCCCATCCAAGTATGGTGGGTGCTATCTGTATTCTGAACACTTGGGAGGTGGAAGTAGGATCAGGAGTTTATGGTCAGCCTTAGCTACATAGTGAGTTCAAGGCTAGTCTGGCCAATGTGAACTTTGTCTAGAAGGGAAGATACATTTTTTTTTTTAAAGTTAACTAAGAGACTAGAATCATTCTAGTGGCCCATGAGCAGAGAAAAAGGAGGGCATGTTTTGAGCTTCCCAGAGGAAGCTTCAAAACTCAGAAGTTCTCTTTTGCTGTGAACCTCTTTCTCTCCCCACCTCTGCCTCCTTTTTTGGAGAAGGTCTTGCTATGTGGTCCAGGCTGACCTTGACCTGATGGCCATACTCTTGTCCTCCGTCTAGTGAGTGCTGCAGTTGCAATCATGCATTACCATGTATGGATTCCTCTGTTTCTTTTTTAAAATTATGTATGTGTGAATGTATGTGCAGGTGCCCATAAAGGTGCAAAGCATTGAATCTCCCTGGAGCTGGAGTTACAGGTGGTTGGCAGTCCTGTGACATGGGTACTGAGAGCTGAGCTCTGGCTCTCTAAGAGCATTGTGTACGTTTAGCCACTAAGCACCCTCTCTAGCTTCCAAACCTTTTACCTCTTTAAGATTATAAATGAATGTTATCTAGATATCACTACTGTATCTTTTCTCTCAGTGTGGAACAAAATTTTGAAGAAGACCCTAAATGTTAGGCTCCTCCACCCTGTTCTTCTGTTGTGAAGCTTATAGAACCCATGGCATGAAGGCATTCTACTACCAACCATCTGTAGCCCCACAGTTTTGATTTTTAATAATTAAAAGTTTAAAAATGTGTCGTATGTCAAAGCAGTAATAACTAAGGTTTTTCTTGAATTCTGTTCTAGCAAGTGGGAATATCCCAGTGCTGCAGAAGGACAAAGACAACACCAATGTTAACGCAGATGTGCAGAAACTGCAGCAACAGCTTCAGGACATTAAGGAGCAGGTAATGATTGCATCCCAGCACCCAGTGCTGCTGTTAAAACTACTTAGGAACACACTGTTGTTGCCTAGTAAACTAAAGAGGATGTTGTTTATGGCTACAGACCTGGTGGAAATCACAGTGTTTAAAGGCTGGGTAGTGATTTTTTTCTGCTATGAAGAAGAAAAGGGCCTAGAGCCTGGTACAAGAGTCTGGTCATGTTGTGGACTATGACTTGCGTACAGTTCTATGTGTATATACTTTTAATACGTGTGTATTTATGTAGAAATCTGAGGGAAAGATTAGTGCAAGATTGAGACTGGTGTTCATTCGTGAGAGGTGGATGAAGGGGAGAGGGGAAGAACACAGCAAAAGGAATAATAAAGCAAATCCTCTTTTGTCAATCCTTGCTACTTGACACAGGGATTTAATTGATTCAAAGACTCAGGCAGCAAGAATGTGGTCTGAGGTTGGCAGTGGCATCACTGTTAGCACCAGTTGTAGCATCCTAGATCCCAAGTTTACTATCTGAATTTATGAGAAATGACCAGTAGAGCAGTGGTTCTCAACCTTCCTAATGCTGTGGCCTTGTAATAATACAGTTCCTCATGTTTTAATGACCTCCGACCATTAAATTATTTTGTTGCTACATCACAATTGTAATTTTGCTCCTGTTATGAATCATAATGTAAATATCTGATATGCAAGATATCTGATGTGTGATCCCTTCACAAAGGGTCGACCCTCAGAGGGGTTGTGACCCACAGGTTGAGAACTATGGCAATAGCAGATGGCCCAAGATAATTCATGACCATAGGAAAACTAGTTTAAAACTGAATGCATGCATTTACTAAGCCTTTGTACACATATCTGAAGAGAACAAACTCTTTATTGAGTTGGATTTTTTTTCTGTAGAATCAGCATTTAGCAATAATTGTTATATAGTGAAAAATAAAGATAAGTAAGGATTTAAAGGTGCTTTTTTTCTCCTCATTTCTCTCCCCACCCCCCTACCCCCGCCCTCTGCTCCCTGTCCTATTGTATGTGTTTGTATGTGTGCAAGTGCATGCGCAGGGTTGACAAATGTTCCCGTTGATAGCTCTCTGCCTTCCCTGTTGAGGCAGCTACTCTCCTGAACCTGCCTGTTCCTCACTGTTCTGACTAGGGTGACTACCAACATGCTCCAGGGCTGACTACTACCCTGGTGTACAGGAGGTACACCAGGATTACAAGTGGGCCAGTGTGCTTACCTGGATTTTCCTTGGGTTCTGGGGTTCTGAACTCTGGTCCTCACTTGCTCAGGAACCATAACTATTGAACCATCTCTTTGGCCCTCCTTTGTCTTTAAATTTTAAGTTAGCATACAGATTAATGGGTTTCATTATGACATTTTTATAAATACATGGTATTCTTCGTTCTTATTTGTAACCCTCCCCACAACCCCACCAAACAACTTTCGTTTTGTTAGGTGTGCCCAATCCCCTCCCCTACTTTAGGGTTTCTTACTGCTTTTGTGTCTTAAGAGTTCCATTGACCACCTGCCTTCATGTATATCCCTCCTCTCTTATATTCCTTTGTGCTTCATCAATATGGATACATACATTCATTTGTAGAAATTTAAATCCACATTCTGCATATGAGAAATATGGGAATATTTGCCTTTCTGAGGCTGACTTGTTTCGTGTAACACAATTTCCAGCTCCTTCCATTTTCCTGACAACGTTGTGATTTCATTCTTCATTATGGTTGGTTCCCATTTTTATGTGCCACATTTTCTCTCTGTTGATGGGCATCAAGGCTGGTTCCACTTACTGTGAATAGTGTGTCAATGAATGTGGATGTGCCAGTCTCTGGTGTACTGATGTAGAGTCCCAGGGGGGGATAGCTGGATCTTACAGCAGTTCTGGTTTTAGCTTGCTTAATTTTGTTTGTTGTTTTGTCTTGTTTTGCTTTTGAGAATCTTCATACTAATTTCAGTAGAGGTGGTACCAGCTTGTGTCCCCTCATCAGGGTCTCTTTCCCTACAACCTTGCCAGCTTGATTCTGACAGTTGTTTTCACTTGAGTGAGATAGAAGCAGTTTTAATTTACATTTCCCTGATGATGAAAACTTTTTCAGATATTTCTTGGCCATATATTTCTTCTTTTGAGAATTAACTATTTGATTCATTAACACATTTGTTGATTGGATAATTTGTTTAATTTTGGGAGTTTTGTATTTTCTATATATTAATCTCCTATGTAATGTAGTTGGTATAAGTTGTCTCCTGGTTAATTAGATATGCAGTATGTTCATGAGTGTGCATGTATGTGTGAATGCACATGTGGAAGCCAGAGGTCGTCTTCAGGTACTTACTTACTTACTTACTTTATCTATCTATCTCCATCCATCCATCCATCCATCCATCCATCCATCCATCCACCCACCCACCCCCCCAGCACAGGAATGTGCTGTCATAGGCTGCTCCTTATGAAGTGCTGGGGATCTGAATTCATGTCCTAATACCTGTCCTAACAAGCACTTTCCTGGTGATCAGTCTCCTTAGCTATAGTATGTTAGACAGGGTCTTCCTTTGTAACCATGGATGGCCTAGAATTCGTTGTGTAGACCAAGCTGGTCTCAGACTTGTGATCTTCCTGCCTCAGCTTCCAGAGTGCTAGGAGCATGTGTGTCACCATGACAGGCTGTAGATTGTCTCTTTGCTGAAAGCTTCTTTTGTTGTGGGGAGGCTTTTTATTTATTAAAGATTATTAATGTAGATAGGAACATATTTGATTTAATAAAGCAGTTTTGGGCTTGGAGAGATGCTCAATGATTAAGAGCACTTGGCTGCTTTTCCAGAATTCCTGAGTTCAATTCCCAGCAACCACATGGCAAAGTAAAATGGGTTTTTATTAGTATAAACTATATTTATGAATAAATAATGACTTCCTACTAGAGTGGCTAAAAGCATACACCTAATATTCCCCTAAGTCTTGATAACGAGTACTACTGCACAGTTTTTGAGAGCAAGAACTCTGGGTCTAAACGTTCCAGGCTGACTTGTCTTGAAGATGTTTTGAACCATGTAAAACCAGTTTGTTTTTCAAGTGGACTGGGGCTGTATTATATCTAGAAGTGTAGTGCCTAGCAAGGGCTCTCAGCTGAATGCCTGCACTGCACGCCATTTCAATGACACATACCTGGGTATCTGCAGGTAGCAAGTCTGCTTCAGGTGCAGTGAGGCTGCTTTTATCCATTGCTCATTCTCTTTTTGTATTTGTATTCTTTATTTTATGTAATAGTTACTTTTAGGATTTATTATAATTTATGTTGTTTATGTTTGGGTGCAAGAGTTTGGTGTATTTCATATATGCAGAAGCCAGTGGAGATCAGATATCCTAGAACTGTAAGCCAACATGTGAGTGCTGGGAGCCAAACTCAGGTCCTTTGTAAGAGCAGTAAGCATTTGTAACCTCTGAATTGTCTCTCCATCCCCATAATATTTGTTTTATGTACTATTTTGAAAGAATAACTAGTATTTATTTTGTAGGGATGATATCTTAATATAACTATTTTTAAACAACTAATTTGTAAATAACTAACTTATTTTTAAGCGGGGCGTGGTAGCACATACTTTTAATCCCCAGTACTTGGGATGCAGAGACAGGTAGATATCTTATGAGTCTGAAACCAGCCTGGCCTACATAATAAGTTCACTGGTGAAGGTGATATAACAAGACGTAGTCTCAAATCTCCTCTCAAAAAAAAAAAATCCTGAAGAATTTATTTCTGAAAAACAATAGATTGACTAAAACCAGAATAGAAAATTAACGATATAAAAGACTGTCGTATTACACTTATAGTATAAAGTGGCTTCCACTTACTTACTGTCTCATTGCATTTTAGACAATGTGCCCTGTGTGCTTGGATCGTCTGAAGAACATGATTTTCCTCTGTGGCCATGGAACATGCCAGCTCTGTGGAGACCGAATGAGTGAATGCCCAATATGTCGCAAGGCAATTGAGCGAAGAATTCTTTTGTACTGATTAAGAAACACAGAGTGTTTTGTTAGCTAAAGTATGTGATCATGAGATCTTAGTAGGTTCTAAAACTAGTTTGGAGTTTAATCTAATGGGTTAATTTGTAATTTCATAATTTCTTTATTAGAATGTAATTAGACTATATATGGACCACCATCACAATGAAAACATACAGTGTTTGAAATTGCCTGTGTGTGTGTGTGTGTGTGTGTGTGTGTTTTCCTCTTGAATTTGGAACATCAAATCCATGGTAACTCATAGAAAAATTGCTTTTGGCTTTGAAGGAAAAATCCTTTACGGACCTCCTTTTACATTTTTCTATTGCATTTTTCTTTTTTAATATGTACACATATGTTAAACCTTAGGCATTGGCTTACAAGGTCAGTATTCCACATGATTATCATGATTTCACATGGTGAAATGACACGCTGTTCCAAAAAGTCATACCGAAGGTGAGTGGGGCAAGTCAAACTGTCATGTGTGCTCGTGACACAAGTATAGTGGAGATGCCTCCGGAGGCATTACTGAAGTACTCCTAAGGCAGTACTGAAGGAAACATTGTATTTCAAGATAATTTGAGGTTATCCAAATGATTGTTTCTGAATTTTTAAGTAAGTGAAAATAATGGGGTAAGAGAATAATGACTTTACCTTCTTTTCTAGACTTAAAAGGAAAATTGACTAACTTAAATGAATGATTTCAAAATCACCAGTAGACATGAAAAGGCAAAGCAAAATTCTAGTTTCTAATAAATTCTAGCTAACTGAAGGCTAGCTCAGAACGACGCAGTCACACCTCTACCTGGTTGCCACTGCTGCACTTCTTGTATTAACTTCTCACTGTTTGCATCGGTCATTTGTAGAAAAAGATCTGTGAAAAGTAATTTCCGTTTTCCCTGTGACCGCTGACCTGGGCTTGATTTAAACAGTGAGTGCATGCCATCTGTTCTATGTCTCTGAGGTCTCTTTAGCTGGGTGGTGCATTGTTAGGGGCAGCAATCTTTTCTGTATGTCTGTTACTTCTGACAGTGTTATGGATTCTACCTTCATCAGAAGCCTTACTTCTATTCTCTCTTGGATAATAATCTTACTATAAAGAACATAGTTTTTCTTTATACCTACAGATAAGCAGTCTTTAAACTGCCAACATTAACTAAGATACAGTAAATAGCTTAGTGTCAGATACTTAGAAAAGGGTGCCAGGGCATTTGTAGAAAAGCATGGAAAATACATGTTGACTTGGTTAGGGGCCTAAGCATTTTGTCTCCTTAAAATGAGTATCTTTGTATCTAGCCCAAATATACGCACATTAAATGTTTCGAGATTCCTCACTGCTCGATTGTAAAAAATAATAAAAAAAAAACCTGTCATTTATTTAAGATAGTGTCTACTATGTGCTGTGTATAAGCATATACTCTTAAGGATAGTGTTCTTTGAAGATATAGTTTCCCCTGCATTCGATTCGAATCTGGCTAGCTTGTGTCTGGTTTGGTTTTTTTTTTTTTTTTTTTTTTTTTTGGCTGTAGCAACTACAGTGGGAGAGCAGTGTCCAACCTGGCTGTACTTTGTTGCTGGTGGTTACTTGCTGCACAGTGAGCTGAGCTGCTGACTGCCTTGCAGACTCAGCAGTTCCATGTCTGTGTTTAGTTGAGTAACTGCTTTGTTTCTTCTTTGTGTTTTTGAGATAGAGTCTCACTATGTCCAAGCTGACCTAGAACCTCAGGCTGGCCTCAACCTTCCTGCCTCTGCCTTCCAATTGTAAGATATAGGATGGGAATCCCACCATATTTAATAACTTTAATCATTTTGGAGGGTACAATCCTATTGGTTTCAAATTAGGAATGTTCTATTGTAAGGAAGCAGTTTTTTTTCCTAGGTATAATTTGAAGGGTTTTTTTTTTTAAAGATACATCTGATGATACGATGTTTACATATAGAAACATACTATCTTTTTGCTGACTTGGAAAGAGCACAAATGAGAATCTTTTCTTCTTTGCCATAGGCTGCCCAACTCTTTCCACTTGTATCAGGCAAGAAGGGATGACTGCTATACAGTCTGCCAGCCTGAGAACCTGTGAGCCACAGCTACATCTCACTTCATTCATTCCTTTCTCTGTCTCCCAAGCTGCAGTGCCAAGTCTTATCCTGTAAAGATTATATCTGTCAAGGGATAGACCTGCTGACCGGCTCCGTCATCTGCTCCATGCAGAGCACAGCACACTAGCTTAGGAGAGAGAAGCCATCAAATCTCTGTAGTGCTGGGGACGTAGGGCTTCCTCTTTGTCTCTTGGCCGTTTAAGTTATGCATATTATGAACAGATGCACTTCTGTTCAGGTCTTCGGGCATCTAAAATTATTGTCCATTTGTCCTGGGCTTACAAGAGACAGTAAGCCCAGGATCTGAGCCATCACAGTGACTTCCTCCTGTACTCTGAAACTACTGCCTCTTAGTCTCTTTACAGCACTCGGCCCCTTGGGGGTCTCTCCTTCTTGTTACCCAAACCTCTTTTCCTGTGCCTCGGAAGGATCATTTTTACAGTGAATGCATTCATTTTTTTAAAGTATTGGACTTGGGCTAAATGGGAGGCAGGAAAGAAGGTCAGTGTCTTGGCACACTCAGCGTTTACGCTGCAGTCTTTGCAGCCGTCTATGGACAACAGGATGGGATACTGAGGTGTGTTAGTATTCCTCACCGGTGTTTCAGGAGAGCTGTCGGGAGCAATATTGGATTCCCTCTCTGTGCCCCTCAGCCCACCACATCTCCTTTATTCTCTGAGAGCACCGGCTTTCTCAGTCAGCACACACACAACTTACCAGGTGCCGCTGCTACAGCTGCTCTTGTTCACACAGTCTGGCATCCTTACCTGTGCTGGACACATACAGAATTCTATTGGGAGTGGGGCTTTCAAGAGAATATAATTTTATATTAGTGTAAGAATATTATACTAGGCAAATGTTTAGTTACCTGAATTATGCTTAAGGTATTTGTAATTTAATAATGACAGGTTAACCAGAAGTCTACTGAAACATAAAATTAACTGGAAATAATTCCTTAAATTTATATTTTTGATGACTTTAGCTTGAAAGAACATTTTATTTTAGAATGTTGAAAATTCATGCTGCTTAAGATTTGTCTAGTTCAAATTCCAAACCTTGCTGGGTCATTTTACACATGGGAACATCCTGGTAGTCATATATTGCCTGATGGATGTTTTTGTTTATTTTGAATTCTGGACACTTTTTGGACAAGGAATAGTTAAATTGCCAACTAGGACAAGGCTGGATGGAGCAGAGCTGGCTTGGGGGGTTGGGGTTGCAACAAATAGGAAACAAAAACAGTAAGCACAGAGGAAAGGAGCATCGTGGAGGATTTGCCACAGTATTAGTGGAGAGGGCATATTTAACTAAAACATAAAAAGGAGTCTATAAGGTCAGTTCTTCACATGGCTTGTCAATCATTTTGTAAATTACAGATTTTAACACGACTTGCTTTTTTAAGGTCTAAAAGGAGAAACATTTATCCTTTCAGAGTGTCTGAAATGTTTATAGTAATAATTTATATAAAAACACTCTCACGGGAGCGGGGCGGGCGCTGGAGAGATGGCTCAGTGGTTAAGAGCACTGAGTGCTCTGCCAGAGGTCCTGAGTTCATTCCCAGCAACGACATGGTGGCTCACAACCATCTGTAATGGGATCTGATACCCTCTTCTGGTGTGTCTGAAGACAGTGACAGTGTACTCACATACATAAATTAAATGTTTAAAACAATGAAAAAAAATTCACACTCATGGATACATTTGGTATTTTTCTTTTAATTGCAGTGAGAACCACATATCGTATCGTAAGGTTGTTGTCCTGACTGCTTCTAAATATGCAGTTCAGAAGGGTCACTTCCACTCAGTGTGTTGGGAAATAAGCATAGAACTTTATCCTGCACCCACCAAATGTTCCCTTCTTCCTTCCCTCCGTGCAGCAAGGTTCTGACTACTTACAACACAAACACTCAGATTACAGAGTAGAGTCATTTGTGTTTGCAAGATCCAAACCTAGGTAAACATCAGGTCCTGAGATTTGAGGAAGGGCATCTCTCCCCTGCCATAACTGTTATGTTTTACATGTATGTTAATTGAAAGGGTTTATTATTTCATTATAAGCCAGAGGGGGAAAACACATTTTAAGTATGGGAAATAAGTTAGCTTTGGTTTTGTACTATCTGGGAAGGTAATAGATTTTCACAAGTAATTTGTGCCTTGTTATAAATGTCAATTGTCATTGAGTCTACCTGTCAAAGTCACAGGATACATTTTTTCTTTCAAAATGGCAACCTAATTTAGCTTGCTTGAATATTAAAATAGGAATGCTTACTGATATTACTTGATAATCATGTATATCCTTTTGACTTCACAAACACACATGCGACAGCAGTGTTGATAATTACAGTTGTGTGTCTTTAAACACTAAACATGAGGAAACTTTTTAATGGTGTGTGTGTGTGTGTGTGTGTGTGTATTGCTTTACTGCAGTAAGGGAGAAATCCTTTGCACCCAGCTTCAGTGGCTGATAAGTGGCTAGCAGTGGGTCAAATTACTGTGTAAATATAGGAGTGGATAGTTAATAAAGTTAAGTTGCTACCTTGGCATTTTCTACCTCCTTTTCTACCAGAATACTGCTTTTCTTTCACCCGTCTAGCATCTTGTCTTATTTGTGGGAGAAAAGGAAACAACCTGAAGTTAAAGTTAGATTTTCTTTTTTTGAGAATTTAAGCAATAGGTACAGGAAAAGTGACCTGTTACATTAATTTGGTGCCTAAATACAAAGATTTGAATTGATATATACAGCTGTCTAAGAAGAAGAGTAGTGCTGAGTATTTGGACTGTCCTGTATAGTTCTCTTGATTTTATTTCATAAACATGACTTCTTTCTTCAAAAGCAAAGTGGTTTTCTAATTTTTTATGAAATAAGCAAATATGCCATTTTGTCTGAGTACAGTTTCAGGAAGCTATTGAAAGTTCTGACTCAGGGCTTTTTAACAGTTAAAGCAATTGTTAATATATTTTGGAAACTCCATCTGCATAATTCTTCAGTGCCTTGATTAACTTGGCAGCACTTAAAAAAACTTTGTATTAGGCAACCTTCAGTGCACCAGTCATGATGTGCATGTCCTAGTCATACTGCTAAGCATGTGCAAGAGCACCTCTGCGTGTGCTGGGCTTGCGTAAGTCTTCACGGGAAGTGTTCTACATTTGCACTTGATACTTGTTTCTTTGATTCTGTTTTTTTACAAACTGATTATTCAAGGCCATGACACTGTAACCAGAAAAAAATGGTGTTTGCTGTCTATATGCAAGTCACCTTAAATAGCCTGTTGGGGAGAGGACAGAGCTCATACACTTTGTAACTAGTACGAAAAGAAGATCAGTTCAAAAAATAGATCATCTTCCTCTCAAGTGGAAACCAAACCAAGCCAAACCCTTTGTTTAAGTGGTTCAGTTAAATAATTAATTGAAAGGAAATCATGAATTGCATGTCATTCTTAATGCTGATCTGCAGACTACATGCATGTTTTTCTGTCTCCTTCAGTGTGTGTCTGCCATTCTAAGTACAGTATATTCAAATGGTAGAAAAAAGGCTGACTCAAATGTTTTGCGCTTTGTAATTTTTCCAGTTCTTTTTAGCTTTCAATGTTGGAATAAATTTAAGTCTTGTTTATGGGTAAAGTTTCTGTATGGAAAAATGATTCTTGCTTATTAGCTTTTGTTTATTGAAAAAAGCTTAGTAAAAACTAAGCTTTTAAAAATAAATACAAATATTTACCATTAATAAAATCTGTGGTGTAATATGTTTTTCTCTGACTTTTTGGAAGCAGTTTTTTATAATAATATAAATGAATTTTTATTTTTAAGGCATTTGAAAGCAAATCTCAATACATCCAAAAAATCCTATTATTGGAAAGAAAATTACCATATCTTTGAGAAACAAGGACATCTCTCCAACTCAATGTAAGAAGTGAGCGTCCACATCTAGAAGGCTCCGCTGTGAGTGCTCACGTGTGTATCAGGAGCCTGTCTGAGAGCAGAGAGGCTGGTGTGTCTTTGTGCTTACCCTTTCAGGGTTAAGGTGTGTTTGGAGAGTAACCTGAGTAGAACAGACTTGATCAAAGAAAGCCAGACAGGAAGGGCTCACCCTTTGTCTCTATATATAGATAACACATATTTTTAAAAAGCTTATCCCTCTTCAGAAGACAGATGTGTGTGTGTGTGTATGTGTGTCTCTGTGTGTATGTATAAAATCTTTAGAAGGTAGATTATTTTACAGCAATGATGTATCTCTCCTTTTCAGTGTTTTGTGACTAATCAGTCATTGAATAGTTTGGGGGTATCTTATTTTTAAAGTTGCTAGACATACTTTGTAAAGTCATTGAGAGGTTTTTCTAATTCTAGTTTTAAAAAATGCATATCTCAAATGTCTAAAATAAAATCCATTGAAAACAAAATCTTTTGTTTAATTGATAAGAGCACCTGTGTTCCAACTTTAAACTGAATTTATTTTGGATAACCTCTAATTAATTGTATTTTGTGTTTACTTCTATTACTGTATAAATAGATATGTCATAGTCATATTTTTTATTAAATTGAAACTATAGGTTTAATAATAAATGACATTTTAGAAAATATGCTTTATATTTTATTATTCACAGTTATCCTTCATAGAGATTAGGTTTTCACTAATATTTTATGACACAGCATATCTTGGATAATGCTTTTTAGAGCAACAATAAATGTTCAGAAGACGGAGTGAATCGTGAGAGAAGTGGAAAGCCCACAGTTGCTGTAGCCTGAGCCTTGGCTAATAGTTTTCCCATTTACAACTAAAGTAATAGTTGTTTTGCTCACTTTTATTTTCATGAGAAATAATAATAATGATGATATATGTATAATAATAATAATGATGTACAGTAGAAAAGGTATAAACTTATCAAGCCTTATCCAGACCCATAAAATAATAGTAATAATAATAATAACAATAACAACAGCAGTAGATGTAGTAAGTATAATCCAGACCCATGACAGACCACGAGTGAATGAGTGATATGTCAGGAGACTGGTTGGTGGTGCAGCGGCTGTATGGTGCCCTGAGGAGAGGAGAGATGCTTTCGGTGTGCTCTTAATAGGCCTTGTATTCATTCACAGAATAACTTTCTAAACGACAGAATTTTAGAACAATGTAAATATTTCTTATTTTCCCCTCTCACCAATTAGTATTAGTATTGAGCAGAACCTTAGCAAACAAAGTGCTGCTGTGGACAAATCAAAGCGGTGGAAATTCAAGGGAGGGTCCCCTATGCTCGAGCTCTTCTTCAGCAGCAGAGCACTGGACTTGACATGTGTGGACCACGTGTCAGGCTCAGTCCCCAGGACTGGGAGGAAAAAAGCATGAAACATGAGAGGAATCATAGCATTAGTCAGCTTGATAGAGTTGACATGGACACAGTAATTTACTACCAACAGCAAAGTATACATAATTCTCAGGCTCATATGGGGCCTTCATATATACTTAATGTATCTTAAAAGAATGATACCCCACATCTCACAAGCCATGATGGGATTAAACTAGAAATCTAGAGAGGTGATAAATAAAAAATCCCAGTCATTAAGTTGCTGGTGACTAAGCCACACAAGTAAGTAACACAGAAGCCATGGAAATCTCAAGTGAAGGCTACTTTGGATTCTGGGTATGGTGGCTTATACTTATGTTCATAGGATTTAGGGGGTGAGATGAAAAAGATCTCAAGTTAGAGGCTGGTAAACTGGTTGGTGTACACAGGCACATACATGCACAGAAAGCAGTCCCCACAAAAGAAGCTGGTGACATTGACAGTTTACAGTAGAAAAGGTATAAACTTATCAAACCTCCTCTTTAGGAAACTAGGAGAGGATCAAATTAATCAAAAGAAATAAAAATGGGAGCAGAAATTGGAAGGGAAAAAAATAACCCGAAAGTGTAAACAAATTTATGGGAGGAATATTATTAATATTAAGAGACAGATCCTGAAATGATCAGCTAAAGAGATCAGCCAGGTTAAATAGGCAACTAAAAGGCAGGAATATACAGGGTGCCATCACTACAGATCTTGTGGGCATTAAAATGTAAATTACATGAAAGCCGCATCAGCGTCGTGGTGTGCACTTAGTCCTGGCATTTGCATAATGGAACCAGAAAATGATCCTCTACTGCAGAGTGAGTCAAGCCCACCTGAGCCACACCAGTGTAGAAGAAAAACATCGTATTACCTACCATCAATTCTGTCCCTGAGTCTTTTATGCTTGTTTTACTTTATTTACTTATTTTACCACCTAAATTGTTTTATTTCCTGAAAGGTGTTCCCATCAAAGAGAACTGTGGATAGCTATCAAAAACATGGCCTTTAAAATAATTAGCCTTTAAAAACAAAGCAGTGTGAAGATGATTTGATGCTGAATTTTTTGGAGTGTTTATGGAAGAAATTATGCCAGCTCTGTACTGTCTCAATCACCCTAATCTAGACAATCTCTCACAGGCTTGATCAGAGGCTTGTCTTCTACATCCTACCAAGGTGAGATCAGTGACCATCACAACTCAGCCTTTGTCAGCTGGATGTAAAAACACATCACTTTCCAAGCGTAACTTCTGTCCCCACAGGCTCAAGGCCATCTCATCATGCAAGTCATCATCTTTAAAGCTTCCACATCTCATTGAAGACTCATAACCATGAACTTCTGTAAAATTAAAAAAAAAACACTGTAGCTGTCTTCAGACACACCAGAAGAGGGCGTCAGATCTCATTACAGATGGTTGTGAACCACCATGTAGTTGCTGGAATTTGAACTCAGGACTTTTGGAAGACCAGTCAGTGCTCTTAACTGCTGAGCCATCTCACCAGCCCAGTATTTTAAATTTTCTATCACTGGACTATCTCAACCCACCAGCTCCCGAATAATGACATAGACACATCCTTATTTATGAAAGCTTAGGTCTTATAGCTTAGGCTACTTCTCAACTAGCTTGTATAACTTAATTCATTTATTCTAATCTAAGTTCTGCCACACAGCCAGTTATCCCTCACTAAATCCCAGTACATCGACATTCTCCGTGTCTGGCTGGCATGCCCTCCTCTGACTCTTTCCCAGAGTACCTATCTCTGCCTGGAAGTTGCGCCTTTCCTCTCCTGCCCTGCTATAAGCTGCTTTTTATTAAACCAATCAGAATGATGGAGAAGATGTTTACAAAAAACACTGTGACAGGTGATACTTCATAGAAATAACACCGAAGTCGGCCTGAACTCAACTCTGCTGATACAGAAACCAGCATTTAAATAATTCAAAGACAACCTTTACACAGTGCACTAGAGATCATCCCAACAATTTGATTGATTGAGTGATTGATTGTTATTGTGTCTGTTATTGTGTATGTCAGGGCCAGAAGATAGCTTAGTGGAGATAGTTCTCTCCTTCCACCTTTACATGGGAATGGAACTCAGGTAGTCAGGCTTGTGTTTACCCACTAAGGTGGTTTGAATATGCTTGGCCCAGGGAGCGGCACTATTAGGAAATGTGGTCTTGTTAGAGGAAGTGTGTCGCTGTGGGAGCAGGCTTTGAGACCCTCCTAACTGCCTGGGAGTCTTCTGTTTGCCTTTGGAACAAGATGTAGAACTCTCAGCTCCTCTTGCACCATGCCTTCCTGGAAGCTGCCATGCTTCCCACCATAATAATGGACTGAACCTCAGAACCAGTAAGCCAGCCCCAGTTAAGTGTCCTTTCTAAGTGTTGCCTTGGTCATGGTGTCTCTTTACAGCAAAGTAAAACCCTAAGGCACCCACTGAGCCATCCTACTGGTCCCTAGTATATTAATTTTGATTCATCAAATGTATCAAATATACCATGCTATTGCAAGATATTAATAATAGCAGAAGCTGCAAGTGAGGCAGTGTATGGCAACTGTTTTGTCTGGTCAACATGTTGGTAAACCTAGAACTGTTCTAAAAACTTTTTAAAATCTAAGAGTAGTTTTAATAGTGTCTGCCTTTCATAAAAATAAGGTCTGGAGCTGGGTATGGTGGTGTACACCTTTAGTCCCAGCACTTTGGAGGCAGAGAGACCCAGTGATGTCTTAGTTCAGGGCCAGTCTGTTGTTCATGGCAAGCTCCAGGACAGCTAGGGCTACGCAGTGAGCTCTTGTCTCAGAAACATTCAAATCCTAGAGTTGGACTTACAGACACTTGTGAGCCATCATATGGGTACTAGGAACCAAACCTAGGTGGCCCTGAAAGAACAGCAAGTGCTCTCGAGTCCACTGAGCTGTCTCTCCAGCCCCATTATACCTTTTATTTTCCCTTTTCTTTTACAGATAGGACCCTCATTGGGCCTAAAGCTATTATTGAAAATGTAAAACTGCAAAATTAATGACAAGCACTAGGGAAGTAAATATGTGGCCAAATGTAAATGGTTATTGTGCTTATATTTGGTGGGTTTTGTTGTTTTATTCATTTATTTTTTTTTTCAGGTGGTCTCACTATGTAGCTTTTGTTGGCCTATAACTCACTGTATAGACCAAGCTGTTCTTGAACTCAGAGATCTGCCTGCCTCTGCCTTTAAAGAGCAAAGATTAAAGGCGTGCCCCACCAGGCCTGGCCAATGTGTAGTATTTAAATCATATGTAGAACTAAAGCTAGAGCAATTAGACAACAAAAGGAGGTTAAAGGGATACAAATTGGAAAGGAAGAAGTCAAACTATCACTATTTGCAGACGATATGATAGTGTACTTAAGCGACCCAAAGAACTCCACCAGAGAACTCCTACAGCTGATAAACAACTTCAGCAAAGTGGCCGGATATAAAATCAACTCAAGCAAGTCAGTAGCCTTCCTATACTCAAAGGATAAGCAGGCTGAGAAAGAAGTAAGAGAAATGATACCCTTCACGATAGCCACAAACCATATAAAGTATCTTGGTGTGACTCTAACCAAACAAGTGAAAGATCTGTATGACAAGAACTTCAAGTCTCTGAAGAAAGAAATTGAAGAAGACCTCAGAAGATGGAAAAATCTGCCATGCTCATGGATTGGCAGGATTAATATAGTAAAAATGACCATCTTGTCAAAAGCAATATAGAGATTCAATGCAATCCTCATCAAAATCCCAACTCAATTCTTCATAGAGTTAGAAAGAGCAATTCAAAAATTCATCTGGAATAACAGAAAGCCCAGGATAGCTAAAACTATTCTCAAGAGTAAAAGAACCTCTGGGGGATCAGTATCCCGGACCTCAAGCAGTATACTACAGAGCAGTAGTGTTAAAAACCGCATGGTATTGGTACAGTGACAGGCATGTAGATCAATGGGACAGAATTGAAGACCCAGAAATGAATCCACACTCCTATGGTCACTTGATCTTTGACAAAGGAGCTAAAACCATCCAGTGGGAAAAAAGATAGCCTTTTCAACAAATGGTGCTGGCTCAGCTGGAGGTCAACATGCAGAAGAATGCAAATTGACCCATTCTTATCTCCTTGCACTAAGCTCAATTCCAAGTGGATCAAGGACCTCCACATAAAACCAGACACACTGAAATTAATAGAAAGGAAACTAGGGAAGAACCTTGAACATATGGGCACAGGGGAGAATTTCCTGAATAGAACTCCAATAGCTTATGCTCTAAGATCAAGAATTGACAAATGGGACCTCATTAAATTACAAAGTGTTTGCAAGGCAAAAGACACTGTCAAAAAGACTAAGCGGCAACCAACTAACTGGGAAATGATCTTTACCAACCCTACATCCGACAGAGGGCTAATATCCAACATATACAAAGAACTCAAGAAGTTAAACTCCAGAGAGGCAAGTAACCCTATTAAAAAATGGGGTACAGAGCTCCACAAAGAGTTCTCACCTGAAGAATATCTAATGGCTGAGAAGCACCTAAAGAGATGTTCATCATCCTTAGTCATTAGGGAAATGCAAATCAAAACAACCCTGAGATTCCATCTCACACCAGTCAGAATGGCTAAGATCAAAAACACAGGAGACAGCAGTTGTTGGCGAGGATGTGGAGAAAGAGGAACACTCCTCCACTGCTGGTGGGATTGCAAGCTGGTCCAACCACTCTGGAAAGCAGTCTGGCGGTTCCTCCGAAAACTGGACATGACACTCCCGGAGGATCCGGCTATACCACTCCTGGGCATATACCCAGAGGCTTTACCTGCATGCAGTAAGGACACATGCTCCACTATGTTCATAGCAGCCTTATTTATAATAGCCAGAAGCTGGAAAGAACCCAGATGTCCCTCAACGGAGGAATGGATTCAGAAGATGTGGTATATTTACACAATGGAATACTACTCTGCAATTAAAAACAATGAATTCACGAAATTCCTAGGCAAATGGTCAGAACTTGAAAATATCATCCTTAGTGAGGTAACCCAATCACAAAAGAACACACATGGTATGCAGTCACTGATAAGGGGATATTAACCCAGAATCTCGGAATACCCTAGACAAAATTCGCATATCAATAGATTTCCAAGAAGATGGAAGGAGAGACCCCTGGTCCTGGAAAGACTGGATGTAGAATGCCAGGACAGAGAAGCGAGAGGGGGTTGAATGAGGAAAAGAGGGAGGGAAGGGGGCTTATGGGACTTTCGGGGAGGGAGGAAACGGGAAAGGGGAAATGATTTTGAATGTAAATAAAAAAAACTTAGAAAATAAAATAAAATTAAAAAAAAAAGAATGCAAAAGGTGAGAGGGGGGTGCTGTGGTTTGACGATTTGTGTGTTTCCTCATGCCTTTGAGTGTTGTTTAATACTGTGGGATGAGGTGAAGACTGAATTCCACTCTGATGCCTTAGAGGTGGGGCTTTTGGGAGGTGGTTAGGGCTATGTGAGGACTCCAGGACTGAATCCTGTTGGCCTCTTAAGAATAGAGAGAGAAACCAGTGTGCCTGTCTCTGTGTCTAGCTCTGTGATGCTGTATGCCACTGTGGACCTCTGCCTGCAACAAAGACCTGAGGAAAAGCTCCAGACCTCACACCTGCAGGACCAGGAGCAAAAATCCACTTCTATTTTTAGGAAGTAGCCTGTCTTGGTTACTTTGCTATAGCAATGAAAATGCACTAATATAGAAAGCAGATAGACCATTACATTTCTAAATGTATAGTTATTTAAAGAAAGTGAAGTAATTACTTTAGACATTAAGAGTTTAGAAATGCACACATTTGGGTAACCATTAAAATGAAGACAGCGAAACAATGTTGAACACGTTAATTGAAAGCAAGGGTACTGTGGTCTTTCCTTATGCACAGTTTAACTCAGGCATTTGTTACTGTAATAGACAGCTGAGTAAGAAAGAAAGGTAAAGAAATTACCCCTCAGAGCTAGGCAGTTTGGGGCCAGCCTGGACTACATTCGACACAGCCTCAACTCTTTCTTGGGAATGAGACCTAGGAAGTTAACAATCTTGCCTCTGCTGGATTGATGAATTGAAAAGTCTCCCTGACTCATGCCCAGGAAGTTATGAGCATCAGCTCTGAGGTCAACCAGGTAGTTTTAAAAAAGAAAAAAAAAAGGGGGGGGGTCCTAGTTTCCTCAAGTTTAGCTCAGAGTACTGTTTAGCCCACATCTCTCTGGGAAGGAGAGGTGCTACCCGGTCCTCAGTCATCAACCAGGTGCAGCAAGTCTGTGGATGTGTACCTCACACTTCTTACAGAGTTTTTACAGTGATGTTATAGTAAGAATCTTAGTTTCTTTAAAAACCCAGTTATATTATGTAAATATTGTTTTGTTTTAACCCAGGTGTGTGGGAGATACTGGCTGCTTCATATTGTCTACAACCACTTAGAATAATTGGCTCGTGCTCTGTGAGAGGCGTGATTTCTGCCAGCTGCAGATAGTTTATGTGTGGGATTCTGGGGGCACCTGAGAGGCTGTAAATGCCAGAGCCTGAGAGGGCCTGTCTTGGCTGCTGCGCCCCTGCTGCATTTGCTCTTTTGCTGGATTGCTGGTTGGAGATCAGATTTCCCCCAAGGAACTTGATTTCCCTAATCAGCAGGAAGTAATCTAAAGACGTCTACACCCCCTTTCCCTTCTAACCTTTCTCTCCTACCTAGTTTTGGGGGGTTGGAAGAGTGGTAGATAATAGAACCCAATAAAGTAGCCCCAAAAAAGTACACTTATAGGATGGACACCTTGAATGTGAGGATCTTTGAATTTTCTCTGTCCTCTGTGAGAACACAGTGGAGCTGAGGGCTGCCTTCTGACTACTAGAGGAGAGGGTCATGCACTGCAGCTGGTCCTAGCTTCTTAAATCCAGCCCATCAAGAGGGACACAGGAAGTGTGTCCACACGTGTGTGTTTGCAGAGACGGTCCTCTGGTCTCCCTGTGGAATTTGCTCCTTTACCTGTTTCTCTTTCACTGCAGAGCATCATAGGGTCTAGTAACTATGACACCATCATGTTGAATGACAGCAACAGAGCCAACTTCTTTGCACCTGTGCCACACAGAGCTTCATATGCAGCCAATTGGTCATCACTACAAGACTCAATGATCTCTGAGGGTGAGGAGGCTCAGAGAGAGAGGTGACATTATGTAGTTTTTCAGTTGTTAGTAGCTGTACTTAAAGTCCACCTAGTTTTCTTTATCTTCATTTATTGGGGGGGGGAGAGGGAAAAGCTTTTATATAGCACAGGCTGGCCTTGCAGTTGCTCAAGGTGAACATGACCTTGACTTCTGACACTCCCTCCTCCACATCCTGAGTGGGGATTACAGGAGGGCAGCACCAAGCCTGACTTCCAAACTACTGTTTCCTTTTCCTCCCTTGTTCCCCCACTGTCCTCCAATGCTTCCTCCTCCCTCTCCCCCTCCTTTCCTCCTCCTCATGCCCCTGTTCCTTGTCCCTTCTTCACCCCCCACCCCCACTTCTTCTTTCTGTTGTTTCAAAAGCTCCCATTCCTGGTAAAATAGCCTCCCTTTGATGGCAGCACTGAATTGTGTCCTGAAAGACAGTAATCAGAAAAAATGTGAAAAAAGCTTCAAGTTGAATGGGAAGAACTAGAGGGATTTATAGGTTACCTTGATTTTCTTTGAATTTTCCAGATGAAGATCCAGGAAAATAGTCTCTGGAGTCCCTTTAGCTGCATCATTTTTATACCACAAGGGGGCGGTAAAAGTCTCCTAGAGAGTCAAGTCCTGAGGCTGCTGTGTTAAGGGACCAGGGCCTGGGCTAAAGTGACCTGCATTGTCTGTCCCTGCCTTCCTCTGTCCTCCTCACACAGCCCTGTGATGGGAAACAGGCAGAGGGAGCAGTGGTCAGTCTTTACTTCTCAGTAAGTGATGTTTTAGTTGAAACTTGGTGCACATAAAGTATGGTAACAACTAATTTAAAACAAAACAAAACAAAAAACCTGTATCTAGGGTCGATGTTGTAGCTCAGCAGGTAAAGGGACTTATCATAAAGCCAGATGACCTGAGTTTGATCTCTGGATCCATATGGTGCAAAGAGAAAACTGATATTATCAAGTTGTCCTCTGACATGCAACACACAGGCATAAGCACACATGTACACACACAATGTAATTGAAAATATAAGACCCCTCTGTATCTCACAATTATTATTATTACTATTATTATTATTATTAGAGACAGGATTTCTCTGTGTAGCCCTGGCTGTCCTGGAACTCACTCTGTTGACCAGGCTGGCCTCGAACTTAGAAATCCTCCTGCCTCTGCCTCCCAAGTGCTGGGATTAAAGGCATGCGCCACCACTGCCCAGCTGTATCTCATAATTATTGTGTCTAAGGGTTTTGAACAAAAGGTAGTATGTCTAAGGCAACAATAATAAAATGGGCTTGATGGAGTGATCTAAGTGGCAGACACTATGGTTCAAGTATTGCTTGACTAGCAATCTCTGCCTGGGAACAACATAACAAGTTGTCTCTCCCAGATAAACAAACTCCACATCCTCCATATTCTCAGCAGGGCCACTTTCCCATTCTGTACACTGATGTGCATGATCAGGAGGCAAAGTCAAGACTGTGGGGCCAGGAACTCATACAATGGGAATTCTATATTCAGAAAACAACAGAAAGTAACACATATAAATACAGATGTGAAAGTGGGTTTTATTTACAAGAAGTCACATCAAATTACAGTTAGAACAAAGATTGCACATATTCCATATGTTCCAAAAACAGGATTTTGTTTTTCTTTTTGGAGAAAGAGTTTCTCTGTAACCTTGGCTGTCCTAGAACTTGATTTGTAGACCATGCTGGCCTCTAACTCACAGAGATCTGCCTGTCTCTGCCTCCTGAGTGCTGGTGTTAAAGGCATGCACCACCATGCCCAGCTAAAAAGAGGATTTTAAAAAACTCAACTCCCTGATATCTTTCTCCCTTATTCTTATTTTACACTCCTGATCATTCAGTGTGTCTGTGATTTTATTAATAGACAAAGCAGAAAGATAATATAGCATGGTCCCTTCTACCCCGCCTTCTTCCTTCCTCCCCCTCTCCATTCTTCTCTCCCCTTTTCTTCCTTATGTCTGTCTCTCTCTGTCTCTGTCTCTTGTCTGTCTCTGTCACTCTCTCTCTCTCTCTGTCTCTCTCTGTCTGTGTCTGTCTCTGTCTCTCTCCCTCTCTCTCTCTGTCTCTGTCTGTCTCTGTCTCTGTCTGTCTCTCTCTGTCTCTCTCTCTCTGTCTCTATCTCTGTCTGTCTCTGTCACTCTCTCTCTGTCTCTCTCTGTCTGTCTCTGTCTCCCTCTCTCTCTCTGTCTCTCTGTCTCTGTCTGTCTCTGTCTTTCTCTATCTCTGTCTGTCTCTGTCACTCTCTCTCTGTCTCTCTCTGTCTGTCTCTGTCTCTGTCACTCTCTCTCTCTCTGTCTCTCTCTGTCTCTCTCTCTCTCTCCCTCTCTCCCTCTCTCCCTCTCTCCCTCTCTCTCTGAGATAAGGGTCCCTTGTAGCCCAGATTGCCCTCCATCTGGCTGTATACCTGAAGATGACCTTGAATTTCTGATCCTTCTGCCTCTGTCCCTTGAGTTCTGGAATCACTACCTGTGCCATCACATGTTTATAGGATGTTGATCTAATACAGGGTCCCATGTATACTAGAAAAACCCTCTACGTGTGTGTGTGTGTGTGTGTGTGTGTGTGTGTGTTGTTTGAGGTAGGGTTTACATTGTAGTTCAGACTGGCCTCGAACTTGTGAGTCCCTGACTGGCCTCAAACTTGCAGCAATATTCAACTCCAAAAGTTGCATTTTGTGTACCCCTTTAAAAAGAAAAGTGATCATCAAATGTTGCTGGTCTAACTGGATGTCTGCATGTAGAAAAATGCAAATAGATTCACATCTAACACCCTGGACAAAACTCAAGTGCACGTAGGTCAAAGACCTTAACATAAGGCCAGACACATTAATAGGGAACTGCCTTGAACATATTGGCACAGGAGACAACTTCTCGAACAGAACACTATTAGCTCAGGCAGTAAGATCAACAATTTATAAATGGGACCTCACAAAACTGAAAAGCTTCTGTAAGACAAAGGACGTCAGCCTACAGAATGGTAAATTATTTTCACCAACTTCACATACAACAGAAAGCTAATATCTAAAATATATAAAGAACTTAAGAGACTAGACATCAACATACCAAATGTAGAGTCCAGGGAGATTGTCACTGCACTAGATTTCCACATTGCTCCCCCCAAATGTCCCTACTTTTAATAAAAATAAAATGTTAAAATGGGGTAGAGATCTAAATGAAGACTTCTCAACAGAGGAATCGCAAATGGCTAAGAAACACTTAAATGTTCAACACCCTTAGCCATAAGGGAAATACAAATCAAAACTCCTTTCAGATTCCACCTTACACCAGTCAGAATGGCTAAGATCAAAAATACAAGTGACAGCACATGCTGGCAAGAATGTGGAGCAAGGGAACACTCCTCCATTGCTGGTGGGGGTGTAAACTTGTATAGCCACTTTGGAAATCATTATGATGGTTCCTTAGAAAATAGGGAATGGATCCACCTCAAGACCCAGGGATACCACTCTTGGGCATATACCCAAAGGACATATACCACAAGGACACATGTTCCTCTATGTTCATAACAGCTTTATTTATAATAGCCAGAAACTGGAAACCACCTATATGTACCTCAATTAAAGAATGGGTAAAAAAAAATGTGGTAATTTACATAATGGAGTGTTATTCAGATGTCAACAAAATGACATCTTGAGATTTGTAAGCAAATGGGCAGAACTAGAAAAAAATATTTCTGAGTGGGGAAACCCAGACCCAGAAAGACAAATATGGTGTACTGGCTGGTTTTGTGTGTCTACTTGACACAAGTAGGAGTTATCGCAGAGAAAGGAGCTTCAGTTATCATAGAGAAATGCCTCCATGAGATCCAGCTGTAAGGCATTTTCTCAATTAGTGATCAAGGGGGGAGGGCCCATTGTGGGTGGTGCCATCCCTGGGCTGGTAGTCCTGGGTTTTATAAGAAAGCAGGCTGATCAAGCCAGGGGAAGTAAGCCAGTAAGTAACATCCCTCCATGGCCTCTGCATCAGCTCCTGCTTCCTGACCTGCTTGAGTTCCAGTCCTGACTTCCTTTAGTGATGAACAGCAGTGTGGAAGGTGTAAGCTGAATAAACCCTTTCCTCCCCAACTTGCTTCTTGGTCATGACGTTTGTGTAGGAATAGAAGCCCTGACTAAGACATATGGTATGTCCTGATTTATAAGTAGATAATAGTTGTAAAGTAAATAATCATGCTATAATTCACAGACCTAGAAGCTAAATAACAAGGAGAACTCAGGAGAGTCCCCTGGGAAAGGGAAATAGATGCCTACAAGATGTGCTGGGTAGTGGTGGTGCAGAACCAATGACTGGCCCAACTTGATGCCCATGCCATGAGAGGAAGCCCATACCTGACATTGCCTGAATGATGAAGAACCAGAGGCTGGATCGCCCAGGGACCAAACGTGACTGGGAAAAAAAAAATCAGTCAAATCATTCTCGATGGTATTCTGATATTCGTAGACTAGAGCCTAGCCTAATCAGAGAGTCTTCATCTAGCAACTGATGAGAACAGAGACCCACAGCCAAACAACAGGCAGAGCTCAGAGAACCCCATGGAAGTGGGGGAGGAAGGATTGTAGGAGCCAGAGGGCAGAGGACACCATGTGAACAGAGTCAACTTAGCCGGGTTCATAGGGGCTCACAGAGACTGAAGCAGAAATCATGGACCCTGTATAGGTCTGAGCCAGGTCCTCTGCATACATGTTATGGTTGTGTAGCTTGGTGGTGTTGTGAGAGTGGGGGTGTCTCTGACTCTTTAGCCTGTTCTTGGGATCCTTTTCCTCCTACTAGGTTGCCTTGTCCAGCCCTGATATGAGGTTTTGTGCCTGGTCCTATTGTAACTTGTGTGCTATATTCAGTTGATATCCCTGAGAGGGCTGTTTTTTTTTCCCTGAAGAAACAGTAAAGGAGTAGATCAGGGGAAGAGGGGAGACGGGAGGGGGTGCTTGGAGGAGTGGAGGGAGGAGAAACTGTGGTCGGGACATAATGTATAAGAGAAGAAGAAATGATAGGTAGAGAGAGAGAGAGAGAGAGAGAGAGAGAGAGAGAGAGAGAGAGAGAGAGAGAGAGAGAGAGAAGAAAATATGGTGCATGCCTGTAATTTCAGGCTAAGGAGGGAGGACTGCTACAAGTTTGGGGCCAGCCTGGACTACAGGTTAGAGAAAGATCGTTTCAAAAGAAAAGAGAAAGGGTGGGAGGAGAAGAGGCGGAAAACACACTGTCAGCTCTACATGTTGCATTTTCAGCAGGATGTCTCCATTTTAGCCTGGTGTTAGTACAACCTCTGATGACCACTTTTCAGCCCCACCACTGTACTGGTCACACTTGTTTTGAACCTTCTTTGTCCTCCTCAGCCTGCACAGTTATCTCAGGACACAGCATGGTGGTGACCACCTCCCTTCCATCCCCAAACTAGACAGCATGGTCCTAAAAGCTTTCTAGACTAGGGTATTTTAAAAAATAACTTAGGTTCACATAGAAATATCTGTGGGCTGCATTAATGCATCTAATTAAATCCCAGATCAACGTGTCCTTGACACATCCTTATTTGGCTCAGAAATCCCCATGGGTGTTCCCTCTCCAGGTGACAGAAAGAGTGTTGAAAAAAGGGTAAAGCGGAGTGTGGGGTGCCGCTCAGTTTGTAGAATGCTTGCCTAGTATGTGTGCATGAAGCCCTGAGTTCTGTTCCCAGACACTTGTAACCAGCTGTGGTAGCATTATTGCCACGGATGGTTGGTTTTAATTCTCAACTTGGAATATTCTGGAATTGAGATCCTCAAAGAGCAGCTTGGCTTATGAACAATGCTGTGGATGATTTTCTTTTTAGATGTATATTTATTTTATGTGTATGGGTATTTTGTCTGCACGTATGCCTGGCCACCATGTGCATGCCTGGCGCCTGAAGAGGCAAGAAGGGGACATTGGATCCCCTGGAACTGGAGTCAGACAGTCCTGTGATACCATGTGGTTTCAGGGAGTTGAAGTATTCTGGATTTCGGTCCTGGGCTATGAGTTAAGCTCTAAGCACACATGTGTCTATGTCTCTCTGCTCTTGACTGTGGACGTCTAT
Source organism: Tokudaia tokunoshimensis (assembly GCA_036184795.1). NCBI lineage: Eukaryota > Metazoa > Chordata > Mammalia > Rodentia > Muridae > Tokudaia > Tokudaia tokunoshimensis. The sequence goes on from BTHU01000017.1 coordinate 1,218,959, forward strand.
GTGCTTCATGATCCTGCTGTGACGAAGGACCACACCCTGGAGTGGTCATCCTAAACTTACCTAAATTTATCAGGGTATTTTATCACAGCAGCAGTAATTAAACTAGATGATACACCATCAATGAAAAATATATTGTACCTGTTTTATAAACAGTATGCTCATATGAATAAGCTACTGAGAGAACTCAAGCCCTGGAAAGGGGCCCTGTGCCAGTGAGAGTCCTGTGGCTTGAGCTTTGTAAGTTCCAGTTTAAATCCCCTCTACACATACTTAAGGAGCCGGTGTACCCATCAGCCTCCACACTGTTCAGAGTGCCAGTAACCACCAAAGACAAGCCCACTCATACCAATAAGGACAGATGTCTAGCTACCAGTGGGGCCTCCAGCTTCAGGCAAAAGTCAAAATGCTCCCATGTCCCCTAACATTTCAGTCTCAGCTTTGGGTCATATGCAACATTTTGGCCACTAGATACTGTGTTACAACAAAGGTCAGGGGACATAGATAGCATAGGAGCCATACATAGCTCAGCTATTTCCCCAGTACTTAGGAGACTGAGGCAGGAAGTTCTTGAGTTCAAAGCCAGTTTGGACTACATAATGAGTTCCAGGCCAGCATGAGCTAAGTAACACAACCCTGTCTCAAAAATCAAAGACAACTGTGGTGGCTAGCACTTATAATACAGCACTAAAGAAGCTGAGGCAGGAGAATTGACTTGAGTTTGAAGCCAGGTTGGAAGAACATCCTCTGTGTGTGTGTGTGTGTGTGTGTGTGTGTGTGTGTGTGTGTGTGTGTGTTTAAGAAAGAAAAGAGAAGACATATTCAATAAGTTGACTATAGCCACCCTCTTGGGTTATAGAGACCCAACACTAGAATATATTCTTATTATATTATTGTGACCACTATCCAATCTCTCTCCACCCTCACCTGCTTCACACCCTGCCAGCCCTTCTCTTGACTCTTCTATGGGACCAGCTTATGAGAAGGAGTGAGCACTATTTGCCTCTCTGTGCCTGGCTTCTTTCTCACAAGGACTAGGTCCACCCATGTTCTCACAAATGGCAAAATTTCCTTTTTATGAATACATAAAATCCCGTGGTGTACATGTACTCCACGCTTTGTATCTGCTGGTCTTGATAAACACCTTGGTAAAGTCTGTATCTTGGATATCTTTCATAGAATTGGAACATGGGAACATAGGTAACCTTTAGCTCACCGAGTCCTTTCCAGACGTGGGATTGATTGCTAGATCAGATGGATCAAACTATTCTAAATTTACTTTTATCTATTTTTAATGATTTATTTTTCATTATCATTATTTTTGTGATCATTTTTGAGACAAGGTTTCACTTTGTAACTGTGGCTGGTCTGGAGCTCACTCTGTAGACCAGGCTGACCTACAACTCACAGAGATCCACCTGTCTCTGCCTCCTGAGTGCTGGGGTTAAAGGTATGCACCACTACCTTGGCTTTACTCTTCATTTATATGCATGTGTGTGAGCTTGTGTGAGTTGATGTGTGCCACTCATGTGCAGGATCCTTTGGATGCCAGAAAGGGGAGGAGTCAGATCCCTCACTGGAGTTCCAGATGGTTGTGAGCTACCTGGATAGCTGCTGGGGATCAAAATCCAGGTCCTCTACAAGAGCAAGTTCTTTCAACTACCAAGGCATCTCTCTAGCTCCTGACTTAGACTTTTTGAGGCAGAACCTTACTCTGAGGTACAGGATGGCCTTTGACTTAAGGTGATTCTCCTGCCTCAGACTCCTAAGGTCTGGGTATAGGAATGAGCTATCGTATCTTGCTGTTCTGAGCAGTATTTGAGTGACTTCCATACTGTATTCTGTGGTTACACCCCTGAGTGAGGAGCTTTTTATTCTCTACACCCCTCTACACCACAGTAATTGTTTATCTTTTGAAAACAGCCGTTCTTACTGGGGTGAGGTGTCTTGTATTTTCCCTGTGACACAGAAGGAATTTCCCTACACTTGTCCATTTGTGTATGTTCTTCTGAAAAATGTCTGTTCAGATCATTTTCTTACTGGATTATACGTCTTCATTTTTCTGTTGACTTGTTTGGGTTCCCTGTGTTCTCTAGGTGTTAGTTAACCCCTGTGTGGATGAATGCTGTGCGCAGACCTTCCTCCTAGGGGATGATCAAAGCTGGGCCGATTCTCCCTTTCCTGTCCAGCACATAGTCTATATACTGGCCCCCAGCCAGGAGTCTTTCCTGCAACTCTATGGCCCACAGATCTTCTATCTGAATGACACAATTGCAAAATACCATTCCTGCAACAAATATATGATAAAGACCCACCCCAGGCTAGCCTGCAGTTAGATTGAGGCATAGCAAGTTGCTTACAAAGCATTTTTTTATGAGTACATCTCTATTTAATCAGATGATAAACAAATTGGTGACTGGGACCAGAACTTTTCACTGGCCTATCACAGTTCTGGGTGTGTCAGCACAGAAAAAATGTACGTTGATGGATACAGCTCTGATTTCTCTCAGAGGAGCAAACCTCTTGGCAGCTTCCTCTTAAGTAGACTGAAAAGGCCCTGGCTGGGTGCAGATGGTGAGGTTATCTCCTGCACAGACTGTCATGGAGTTCCCCAAACCTTGGTCATGGGCTCTTGGCCAGTCTCTCATATTTAAAGTGATTTTTCTTTCCTCAGTAAATTGATTAGACATCTTGATATTTCTCTTTTTTTAAAAAAAGATTTATTTATTTATTATATGTAAGTACACTGTAGCTGTCTTCAGACACTCCAGAAGAGGGAATCAGATCTCATTAAGGATGGTTGTGAGCCACCATTTGAACTCATGACCTTCGAAAGACCAGTCAGTGCTCTTAACCACTGAGCCATCTCTCCAGCCCCATATTTTTCTTTTATTCTTTAAACATTGTGTGTGTTCATGTGTTGCTCATGTACATTTGTGCTCATGTATGTGTGGTCAGAGGTCATTGTTAGGCAATTCATGAGTTGCTCTCTAACTTATTTTTTGAGACAGAGTCTCTCATAGAATTTGGAGTTTACTGATTTGAGTAGACTAGCTTGTCAGTGAGCCCCAAGGATGATCTTGTCTCCCCTCCCCAGCACTGGAATGACAACCAATGCCAGCAAGTCTGACAAGATGCTGACTCAGGTCCTCATGTCTGTGTGGAGCCATCACCGCGACCTTAGAACTCTTTCTTGGAGCATTAGGAATAGAACCCATAGCTTTATACATACCAGGCAAATGAGCTACCATTAAGCTCCAACCCATCTACCGTGATTATTAACAGGCTGATAATCTAAGTGTAGTCACTGAGGGAATTACTTACTAAATTGAGAGGGTGTTTAAGCTGGATCAGAGTCAGTATCCCATGATGCAACTGGGCATGTTGTGTGTCTGCTTCTTTCACCCTTTTCTGGTCTTGCTGCCATCCTGAAGCCATGTGAGGAACAGGGAGAGGAGAGGACTTGGTTTGTCCTTCCACTGGACTCCAGGCTGGCCTTGTCCTCCATATAACCTCGTCCTTTGGAAGCTGGGACTCTCCCGGGGCCTATCACTTTGGTGGCTGTGGGATTAGAACTCTGTAAGACAGTGAGAACTGGGCTGTTTGGATACATCTCTTCTCTTGCTATAGTTTTCCTCTTCCCAGTAAACCAGCAAATGCAGACATGGTTTGTGTCCTCTGCTTCAGACAGGGTTCTGTAATCTCTGTCCTAAGCACGGGGCTTCAGGAGCCAGGGCTGGGATGCAGTGACACGTATAATACGTTTAGAAGGAATGGTCCTGGGGGAACTTGAGGGCTGTGGTCCTTCTTCCCTGGAATCAAACAGCAAGTTATATTTGGTCAGAAAGTTGCATTATCTGATTTTTTTTTGAAACTTCAAATTTTTTTTTCCACTAAATTTTATGCTTATTTAGTATCAGGATTGCGTTTCTGAGCCCTGGCTCTTTGTGTGATTTGGGGGAGGATATTGGATCCTTACTGGTGTCTTAAGGCAGCGAGGGTCCTTTTCTCTGGGGCTAGTAGGGCAGCCTGTTCGGCAGCTATCAAATGGAGAGATGAGTGACACTTGTCCGGAGGGCAGTCTAAGAAATATCCCCTCATGTCATTAAGTAGCAACCCCTCTTTTCCCCCCACCCCCTACCACACCCTCATCCAGCTGGTATTTTCTTCTTTTTTTCCTTCTCTGAACCTAACTGTCAACTCTGTGCGTAGATGGATCTAGAAACATAACTCCCACTAAAATCTGGGACGGAGCCACCTTTCTTCCTGGACCTTGGCAATGCTCTGCAAGGCATCCTGTTTGTAAGTCAGAGGGCATCTCTCTTGTCCCTGCATGAGGTGGTACAGTCCTACAGCCTCCTCTCTGCCTCTCTCTGAGCCCTACTGGGCTCCCCTGCTCAGCCATTTCATCTCTCTCTCTCTCTCTCTCTCTCTCTCTCTCTCTCTCTCTCTCTCTCTCATTTTATATTTGTATAGTGTTGTATGGTGGCAGGAAATAGGGGCTGTGCATGTGCCAAGGAGTGTGTGGAGATCAGAGCACAATTCTGATTGTGAAGTTGGTTCTTTCTTTCCATGTTTTGTGGCTTCCAGGGGGTTGACTCAAGTGGCCAGGCTTTCTCAGCAAGTGCTTTACTTGCTGAGGCATCTGGCCAGCCCTCCCTGCCCTTTCTTGTGCATGTCTTGTACCTTCTTACTTCAGGCCTCCCTATCTCTTGCTCCTTCTACCCAGAACAAACTTCCTACAGGTATTCACAGTATCCATTCCTTTGTTTCTTTCAAGTATTTGTTCAAATGCCACTGTCTTAATTTGGATTTTATTGCTGTGAAGAGACACTGTAACCATAGCACCTATTATAAAGGAAAGCGTTTAAATGGGGCTGTACAGTTTCAGAGGTTTATTCCATCATCATCACGGTGGGAAGCATGGCAGCGCACAGGCAGACACAGTGCTAGAAAAGGAGCCAAAAGTTCCACATCTCGATCCGCAGGCAGTAGAAGGATATCGCATGCTACGCTGGGCATAGCTGGAGAGCATAGGAGACCTCAAAGTCTACTCCTGAAGAGACACTCTTCCTCCTGATAGCACTACTCCCCATGGCCAAGTGTTCAAACACATGAGCCAGTAGGGGCCATTCCTATCCCCCTGGAAGCCACAAATCATGGAAAGAAAGAACCAGCGTTACAGCTACCAAACCACTCCACATAAAGCTTCCCTTCCTCCAGACCCCAGCCCCAACCCCCATCATAATTTCTTATTCAGTTTCCTTTTGAGATGAGCGTTGTGTCTTCTGCTCACTGTTGTATCTACAGAGCTCAAAACAGTCCCCTGTCATTGTGTTAATTAAATGTGTGTTGGAGGACTGGAGCAAACACAAACACAGGAGAGATGTAGAAGTATCCTTCAAAAGCCAGGTGGTGGTGGTGCATGCTTTTAATCCCAGCATTCAGGAAGCAGAGACAAGTGGATCTCTGAGTTTGAGGACAGCCTGGTCTACAGAGCAAGTTCCATGACATCCAGAACTATACAGAGAAACCCTCTGTGTCTCAAAAAAACAAATACCAAACAAACAGATCTCTTCAGATATTAAAGGAAGCACACAGGTGAGCTAGTCACTCAAGCCCACTGGGGAGCTGATATTTCTTGGTTTTTGCAGCTAAAAGCTGTGGTCAGCTTTTCCTGTTATCCCCATTGAGTCCTTCTGGTACTGAGGGGTGTTGGGGATGGTCTTCATCTCATATTATTGACATTTTAAATTTAGTGTTAAAGAGGAGCTGAGGGAGGTACTGATGAAAAGAAAGAGTAGCTGTCACTGGGTTGAAGGGCCCAGAGAAGCCACACCTGGAGTGTCTGCACTTTAAAAAGAAAAGAAATAGCAGCAGGAACAATGACAAACAACCCAACGCACTGTCTGGCTGTCTCTCCCCAGACTTCCTAATGCCAGGGTGGAAGCGAATGAACTACTCAAAATGTACTGGCCGCTCATGCCTGAGTAGCTCCCCACTAGTCTTCTAGTAACTCCCCAGCTTAGGGAAAGTCGCTCTGTCAGTCCTGAAATTCTGAAAGGCCCTTGGGGTCATAAGACCTCCTGATTCTTCAACAGCTCTCAACAAGGCCTCTCTCCCCAAAACACCCTTCGCTGATTTGAAGATGGAGTTCTGCTCTGTTGCCCAGATTGGTCTCAAACTCCTGCATTATTTGTTTTTTTAAATGATCTTAGTCTCTCGAGTAGCAGGCGCTGCCAAACCTCCTTTTCCATGTGCATTGGCCTTTGATACGCAGTTTGATTATTTAAGGAACATTTGATTATATTTGCTTATTTGTTTATGAAACAGGGTCTCACACTGTAGCTGAGGCTAACCTGGAACTATATAGCCCAGGCTTGCTTCACTGTGCCTGGTAACTTATGCTTGCATACTTTTTTTCTGACTCTTCCTGCAGTGCTGACTCTAGCTATTTTACTAGAGTCTTAAAAGCAAGCACACAAGTGTCCTGACAGCAGTGAGATACAGCACACTTGCTCACACCAAGCACTGACTCCCACCACTTCTGCTGGGACACTTCTTCTAAAAGCCTGCTGTGGGTCCCATTATCACAAATCAGAAATTCTCAGTCTTCGGTGGAAAATATTCTTGAAAAGACTAGTAAGAAGAGGGAGGAGGCAGCTTTGTTTCGAGGGGAAGGACAGAATTTTCTACCTCTTTATTTATGAATTATAAGAAATCAAGAAAGGCAAAAAAAAAAAAAAAGACAGAGTGAAAAGTCTCCATGACCACTTTTTCCCTTCTATTTGTCTGTGAAATACGGCTTCACGTCAAAATGTGCGCTTGCTATTGTTTTTGCTTCTCCAGTGAAAACAGACAGAAAATGTGCTGCTTCTCCAGCGATCTTTCTGATTGTCAGAAACAGGAAAACAGCGTAATTTCCCGTGAAATGCCAGTATCAGCATGACCTCTTCGTACCATGCAGTGCCATTCTGCTGTGGTCCCGGGGCCTCTGGCTCACAGGCTACTTTTCAAAGACCTTTCAGGTGCTTCTGGTGCCAAGTAGGTGCTGCCTTGATGCTCCGAGATGATGAACGGTCTTCTAAGTGCCTGTACGGAGCTTACGAGACTGAACACCACAGCACGTAAAACCTCATGCCAGATTGCACACAACCGCCAAATCACATCCGCCCTGATCTCTCTGCAGGATCCTCTCCCCCACCCCTCAATCTAGGCCTGGCATCTTGCCCTGAGCCTCAGCCAACTGGACATTAACAGACCACGATGAGGAGAGAAATGCAGATATGTTCCCCTATAAATCTCCGGTGGAGCCAAATCCTGATGGTCTGTGTTTGTGGGCAGTGGAGGAAGGGTGCAGAGGGGTGGGTGTAAGTGGAATTTGCAAACGCTCAAATTTTTTTTTAGATACCAGAGGAAACAGTGCTTTCATAGTCTCCACTTTCTGATGCACAGAACACGGGGTCTGCCGAAAGTTATTCTACTCTTGGCTTTAACCGTGTGTTTTCTAGGTGAGGTGCTAATATGAAGGGAAGTATAGGTGCACAAAGAGATCTAAAACAAAACAAACAAAAAGCAGGAGACGGGGCTGGGGCTGCAGTTCAGCTCAGGGCTAGCCTAGTGACTAGTTCACAGGGAGTCCGGGATTTCAGCCCCGGCACCCAGCATGCCTGTAGTCCCATAGTCCCAGTACTGGAGAGGTAGAGGCCCAAAGTCACCCTTGGCTACATAATTAGTTCGAAGCCAGCCTAGGCTATATAAGACTCTGTCTTAGAAAGAAAATAAGAGAAAGAAAAATGAACAAACAGAAACACAAGAAGGGCCCAGACTAGAAAATGAAACCCACATCGTTCAGGGTTAACCGTGGCTTTCTTTAATAATTACTGCAAGGTTAGCAACTGCTGAGTTGCAATTCTTATCCTGAGATTTTGAAATTAATATTTAAGGTGCTTAGGTTAAATGCCTTAAGTAAAAACTTGTATATATAAAAGTCAAATGTTATACAGCCATGTGAGGGAGAGGCCCCATGGTCCGATAGGGCACAGACCAAACAGTTGAGAAAACAGAGGAGGCTGATGGGTAAGAGGGGGGCAGAAGCAAAGGGGGGACTAGAGGGGGCTTTGAACATCCTGTTTTAATTTTCAGTTGAGAATATAGACAGTTCTTGGTTTTTTTGTTTTGTTTTGTTTTTTAATGAAGTTTTGTTCTCATGGTAGAGCCAGTGTCTGAGCCAGGGTGCATCTCTGCAGGTACAGTATTTGACTTAAAATCAGGCCCTGCTTCAGTCCCTAGCACCTCATAAAACTGGCTATAATGCTTAGGCCAGTAATCCCAGCACTTGGGCAGTGGATATGTTAGTTCAAGGTTATCCTCAGCTATCCTAAAGGTCACTTGAGTTTCCGTGAGCTCTGTCTCCAAAAACAAGCAAAAAAAAAAAAAAAAAAACCAAAACCAACCAAACAAACAAACAAAAAACCCCAGGTAACTGTAAATAAGACAACTGTAATATCGAAATACTGTGGGTAGAAAACACCTTGACTACCCCAGGCTGACCCAACACCATTGCTCAGCTGCAGACACTGCAGGGGAACAGCTGTCTCCTTGTAGCACAGGCTGACAGTGACTCCAGCCTCTGCTGCCTGGAGTCTAGGAGAGGACATGACAGCAGATCAACAGGAAAGATGACAACCCAACTGAGTCAGGCCAGGTGACTCAGTGAGTCAAAGTACTTGCCAGACAAGCCTGGATGCCTGGAATTCACAGTAGAAGAAGAAAATCTATTCCTGAAGATGTCTTCTCACTACCATGTGCACACTGTGGCGTGTGCGCGCGCGCACCCGCGCACACACACACACACACCATTAAATTTAAAAAAAATCAGAGGCCCAAGTACAGTTCTAGCCTCTAATCATCATAAACTAGAAAGTCTTGGGTTCCATTCCTCAGGCACTGCCCACTTTTTTTTGTTGTTTTGTTCTGTTTTGAATACAGGGTCTCAGCCGGGCGGTGGTGGCGCACGCCTTTAATCCCAGCACTTGGGAGGCAGAGACAGGAGGATTTCTGAGTTCGAGGCCAGCCTGGTCTACAGAGTGAGTTCCAGGACAGCCAGGGCTACACAGAGAAACCCTGCCTCGAAAAACCAAAAAAAAAAAGAAGACAGGGTCTCTCACTGACCTAGGACTCTCCAAGCAGGCCAGGGAGTTCCAGGGACCCTCCTGTCTCTGTCTTCCCAGTGCTGGGACACAAGGGTGCTCCATCGCACCCAGCCTTTCCACGTTTCTGAGGATCTAGCTTAGCCTCGCACACTCGCACAGCAAGCCCCTCACCGGCAGAGCCGTGCGTCTAGCTGTGCTTTCTGCTTTGTCGTTGTTGCTGTTTTATAAGTTGGAGTGATCGAGCAGTCTGCTGAAGAAATCATGCCAGCCGTCTGGCGAGGATAGTTCTGTTGTTGTTGCCCCACAGATGACAGGGAGAAAAATCTCAGAGTATCTTATCAGGTTTTCAAGTATCTTGCTGAGGTTAGCCTCAGCTCAGATATGTCAGAGCTTTCAGAGACCAGGCCTGAGATTTGTAAGATATTACATACTGAGAATCTGAAGGAGGATGGTAGGAAGTCTCCATAAGAATCTCTCTCTCTCTCTCTCTCTCTCTCTCTCTCTCTCTCTCTCTCTCTCTCTCTCTCTCTCTCTCTCTCACACACACACACACACACACACACACACACAAGTCTGGAGTGTCTCCATGCTTGACTTAACTCTTGATAATTTTTGGAGTTTGTTTTCTGTTATTTTAGAATTATTAAATTCACTGGGTTTTTGTTCTTTAGCTCCTGAAAAGGATCCATGGCACTTTTGAGACAATTCCTTACCATGGCACGAGATTTCCCCCCCCTCCCCCCATACCCCCCTATTCCTCCCCATAACCCTTGTTCCCCCCATACTCCCCATTCCTCCCATACCCCTGTTCCTCCATATCCCCCCATACCTCACGTTGCTTCCATACCCCTGTTCCCCCCATACCCTCTGTTTCCCCACATATCCCCCGTTCTCCCCCCATACCCCCCCAACATACACACTGGGCTCTTTTATGCTTGTTTATCCCAAAGACAATGTCAAGATTCCCAAGTGACCTTCTACATCTCCTCTGAAAACTGGCGCTGGTTTTGTAAGTAACACAGGGAGGCGGGGGGGGGTGGGGGGGTGGGGGTGGGGGTGGGGGGGGTGGCGCTTACTATTGCCGGAAGCCTCTGAAGTGAGTGTGTAGCCTGGCTTGCTTGTTTCTGCCTGGGAAACTGTACATTTTGCAGCTTAAACTAAGACAACCTCTTAGAATACTGCCCAGCTCCAGAGGATTGCCACACATAGGATAAAAACTTGCTTTACTTTTTAAAGTAAATTTGTGGGCTAGACTATATAGAGAGCTCCACAGGAGAGTGCCATTCTAGCATGTCCACTGCCTTGGGTTCAATCCCCAACCCCACAGTAGATAAACAGAAAATATGGAGATTTAACTTTGTTCATTCTATGTGACCTCAGTCCAAAACGGCTTGCTTTGACGCCAGCACTCACATTTTTCCTAGGCATTATGAAAAGTCCGCTTCTCTCTCCTGTCTAAATCCTAATGTTCTTCACAGCCCTGTCTCCAGTTCTACCTACCTGAATCCAGCTTCGGCCTAATCAACTTCCAGGGCTCTGGATATAATGCTTGTCGCACAGGGGTGAGTGCAGGAACATGCTTACTGCTGTTTCCAAAGACTGGCACTCACAGATGTGCTATTCACTCCCACTAAGACCACACCTTCAATCTATGTTTGCTGGTTGGCCCCTAGAAAGCCTCATTTAGGTAGCATGGCAGGATCCCTGCTCTGAAATAAAAAAATGAAACAAAACAGTCTGTCTCAGCTGGGAATAGTGATTCAAGCTTGCAAACCCCCGAATTGTGCTAAAATGGGAGGATTTCTCTCAGTTCCAGGCTAGCCTTAGCTACAGAGTGAGATGTTATCTCTAAAGGCAAAATCCTCAAATCATCATCACCATCACTACCATCACCATCACCACCTCCAGTAGCAGCAGCAGCACCACCACCACCACCACTACCACCACCAAACCCAAATGCTAAACCCAAAACAAGTTTTTTAAAAGAAATCTATCTATAACCCTAGTGTTTAATGTGTTGTCATAATTGCCAAGCATTCATTTTTTTTAAAGTACTGATATGACTCTTCCATTTCCAATTGTGAATATCTTCCCTCTTCCATTCCTGGTAAAAATCGAGAAGCAGAGATCTACAATGATATCCTCCTGCAAAGCCTGCATATTAAAGGCTCGGCCTCTCGGGGTTGCTTCTAGGATGGGGTATGACCTTAAGGAGGTAGAACTTAGTGGAAGGTCTTTAGGTCATTGGGATGTGCCCTTGCATGGAATTGTTGGACTCTGACTTCTTTATTCTCTCTGTCTCTGTCTCTGTCTCTGTCTCTCTCTCTCTCTCTCTCTCTCTCTCTCTCTCTCTCTCTCTCTCTCTCTCTATCTCGGCTGTAGGTTGAATAGCTTTGCTCTGCCATATGCTTTGACTGTGAAATGCTGTCTTGCCCCCAAACAATGGTCATAGACTAAAGACTTTCAAACCTGTGAGGCAAAAAGAAACTTTGTAACTTCTTTATTTCTTTGTTACAGTTACAAAAAGCTTCAATTTTTCTTTCTCTTCCCTATTATCTGAGTCTGCGGTTACTTTGAGCTGAATGAATTAGGTTTTGTGAATCACTGTTTATGCAATAGTTGAGCCAGAAATGTGAGAATGTGAGGTCCCCCATCCCCCACCCCCCTCCCCCCTTCTCTCTCCTCCTTATCTCCCTCCCTTGTCCCTTCTCCACCCTGTCTTTCTGGTTTTTCAAAGCTTGGTTTCTCTGTGTCACCCTGCCTGTCCTAGAACTCATTCTGTAGAGCAGGTTGACCTTGCACCAGCCTCTGCCTCCCTAGTGCTGGGATTTAGGTGTAGCATGCCTGGCCCAGCATTTCCTCTGTGCCAAGCACTTTTACATATTATATCATTTCATACATCATTGCTATGTGCTACTTTATTATTCCCATTTGACTTATGAGGAAAATTAAAGATCAGAGAATATAAGTGTTGTATTCAAGCTGAAGCTAGAATTCTTTCTTAATCCACCTCCCCCCTCAATAAGTTCTCACTGTGTAGCACATGCTGGTCTGGAACTTGCTTTGTATCCTAGTTTGGCTTTAAACTCACAATCTTCCTGCTTCTATCTCCCTATTGTTGGGATTGTAGATGTGTACCACCATGCCTGGGTGAAGTAAGAGTCAATCTCATTCTGTGGATCTTGGTACTCACTACCAGGTTCTTGAGGAAGCCTTTAGATAATGGTGCTTGCTATAGTAAGTGCTCATTAAGTAGCTGCTGAAGAAGGAAAGAACAAATCAAACTGGAACAGCCCAGACAGACATACTGAGCTTCCCTAGAAAGGATGCAAATCTCAAGAAAGGACCCAGGTTGAGTTGTATGGAACATGATTATAAAGAGCCCTCTTGTCATGTGCTACATTTTGATAATGTAGTCTGTGTGTCACCTGGTGTGAGCTGACGTGGAAGGAGACAGGCTCTTTGAGTGCAGCAGGAAACACAGAATTGAGATTGGTAAACTGGCATTCCACAGGGGACCTCATCTTTCTCTTGATGATGCACGGCTATTTTGATGGGTAAAGCTGTGTGAGGAGGTGGTCTCTGACCTGCCCCATAGAAAGAGTTCCAGGATTCTTCTCTCTTGGTAGAACTTTCCAAGAATTCTTATGGATGTGTTGGTCTATTAGCTACTTTTCATTTGCTATGATAAAGTACCCAGACAAAAGCAAGCTAAGGAAGGAAAGGTTTATGTTAACTTACAGCTCCAGGGGCACTGTAATCCTTCAGGGCAGGAAAGCCCTGCTTGGAGGCAGGAACAGGAAGCTGAAAGAGAGAACAGGAAGTGGAGTGAAGTTATAAACCTGCAAAACCCACCCTGATGAAGTATTTCTTCAGCATCTCCTAACAGTTCCAACCTTCCCCAACAGCACACCAGCTGCAGACCTAGGATTTAAAGACATGACCCTGTAAGGGACATTTCTCATTCAAACCACCACAGGTAAGCTTGCCGCAGGCAGTTGATGGTTCAGAGATGCTTCGTCAAGTTTTTCAAAGAGCCCATGACAGTCGTGAAATCTGGAGTGCTGGTTTGGCTTTTGAAATTGCACCTTACCTCAGTGGTTTGGTTTTGTCAATTGGCCTGTTTTGGGCATGTAAATCCCTCCCCCCCTTTTTTTCTTGGACATAGGCTCTTACTACATAGGCCTTGACTGGGCTAGAGCTACTATGTAGACCAGGCTGCCCTCTACATGATCCTCTTGTCTTTGTCTCCCAAAGGCTGGGTTTACAAAGTTCCTTCTTTCTGGAGGGTGAGGAGAAGCAAAGCTGGCATAATAGACGGTGCAATCTGGGCGTTTGGAGATAGAATCAGGAGACTCAGCAGTTAAAGATCCTCAGCTACATAGAAAAC